>NC_069449.1:36317399-36354370 GCF_026875155.1 Cherax quadricarinatus | reverse complement strand
TTTGCCCACCTTGTCTATTCCAGAGTTTTTTATATGTCGTTTTCATGTACCCGACCCCCTGTCCTCCGTGTCGTCAGGCCGATTTCCTTAATCTTTCTTCATAGGACATTCCCTTAGCTCTGGAACAAACCTTGTCGCAAACCTTTGTACTTTCTCTAGTTTCTTGACGTGCTTTATCAAGTGCGGGTCCAAACAGGTGCTGCATACTCCGTATGGGCCCTGACATACACGGTGTACTTTGCTTGAATGATTCCTACAAAGGGTTTATCGGAATGCTGTTCTCAGGTTTGCCAGGCGCCCATATGCTGTGTGGGGTGTTGTGTGTGTGGTGTGTGTGTGTGTGGGGTGTGTGTGTCGTGCCGAATAGGTAAAAATGATAAATTAGCAAGAACTCATTTAAAATTTTTAAGACCATTCCTAAAATTTTTGTTTTATACGTTTAAAGATATATTTTTTTCATTTATGTTAAAATAAAAATTAATAATTTTGTACCAAAAGAACCTTAGAAAACTAAAAAGCGCAATTTAATTTAGACTCGCCCAAGTAAATATATTTTAGTTAAGTTCAATGATTTAATAATAAAGAAACACAATGAAATATATTTTTTTCGTTAGGTTCAGAATGATTTTTGCGAAATTATTGCATACACAAATTTTCGCTTGCCTTATTCGGCAAGAAGAACGTTACTGTTTAAGCCTAAATCGTTAGTTTTACCTATTCGTCACATTATATATATAAAATTATATTTATATATATTTTATATATATATATATATATAATAAAATATATATAATTAACACATCGGCCGTCTCCACCAAGGCCGGGTGGCTCGAAAAAAAAAAACTTTCATCATTCACTCCATCACTGTCTTGCCAGAAGGGTGCTTTACACTACAGTTTTTAAACGCAACATTAACACCCCTCCTTCAGAGTGCAGGCACTGTACTTCCCATCTCCAGGACTCAAGTCCGGCCTGCGGGTTTTCCCTGAACCCCTTCATAAATGTTACTTTGCTCACACTCCAACAGCACGTCAAGTATTAAAAACCATTTGTCTTCATTCACTCCTATAAAATACGCTCACGCACCCTGCTGGAAGTCCAAGCCCCCCGCACACAAAACCTCTTTACTCCCTCCTCCAACCCCTTTTTAGGCCGACCCCTACCTGCCTTCCTTCCACTACAGATCTATACACTCTCGAAGTCATTCTGTTTTGTTCCCATCTCTTCTAACATGTCCGAACCACCTCAACAACCCCCCTTCCTCAGCCCCTCTGGATAAAGTTTTTGGTAATCCCACATCTCCCCTCATTCCCAAACTACGAATTTTTCTGCATATATTACACACCACACATTTTGCCTCAGACATACATATCCACTGCCTCCAGCTTTCTCCCTCATTGCAATATATATATATATATATAATATATATATATAATATATAATATATATATATAATATATATAATATTTATATATATATATTATATATATGTAAGGGGTTTCAGGAAACCCGTGCAGTCCGGACTGATCCTGGAGATGGAATTACAGTGCTGCACTCTGAAGGAGGGGTGGCAAATGTTGCAGTTTAAAAACTGTAGTGTAAAAGCAACTTCTTGGCAAGACAGTGATGGATGTGAATGATGGTGGAAAGTTTTCTTTTTCGGGCCCCCCTGCCTTCGAGGGAATTCGCCCAGTGTGATAATAAAATGAAAAAATAATATATATATATATTTATATATATATATATAAATATATATATATATATATATATATATAAAATATATAATATATATATATAATATTTTTAATGTGTGTGGTTTTGTGTATGTGTGGTAGAGAGAGACAGACAGACAGACAGACAGACAGACGGACAGATATGACAAAAGATAGAGACAGAGGCAGTCAGAGAGATGTGCGGGGGGGGGGTAGTTCAGCAAGACTCACTCTGCTACTGAGCGGAAAAGACTCCCAGGCAGCGCTCTTATACACTCAGGCACACCAAATGCCACAATAACTGGGGCAGCCTGGGTTCACCAAACATGTTTCTTTCCCGACTCGGCACTCAGTGAGTCCTCAAGCCTCAGTAATAACAGTAACGAGTCCCTGCTGACTGGCGGACTTTTCTTCTCTGGTTGTTTCTGTGTTTTGCATTGAAAAGAGCTGTGAGGGTCATTACATACAGGAGGATATTGAAATAGCTTGAATCCATGCTTGAGGCTCACTGACATGCCCATGCTGGAAAGAAACATGGCTTGTGAACCAGGGCTGTCCAGCTTATATGGCATTTGTGTGCCTAGTGAATAAGAAGCGCTGCCTGGGAATCTTGTGCATCCCAGGAGTAGTATTGAGTTCTGCTGACTGCTAGATCTTCTCTGTCCGATCACACAGTTGCTCCTAATACGCACCTCCCTTCGACCTTGCCGTGGTGAGAATTTATATTCTACAAAGCGTCACATCCTTTTCACAGTCGTTGCATCGTGTGAAAATCAAGCTTGTCAATGTGCAATAAATTGACCTCCTCGAAGGCTACTTTAGCTACCATCATAGGACCCTGCCTGCAGGTCAAAATTACGCATCCACTCTCTGAAGGACTCCTTCATTGTCCGTCCCTGCACAGACGAACATGGAAGCCTCACAACTAATGACGACTCTTCAATCAGGACCCCTAAACAAACACAACAATTCACTATATCCCCGTCTCCAATCTTGAAGTCGAAACGTTCGGTCTTTTTAAATAAGACTGATCATATCGTTCTCAGTAGTAGTACAGTTCCTAGTAACCAGTTTACATAACCAGTGTACCAGTAGATGAACTCACTACCACCACTGTGTGGAATCATTGACTGTATTTCTTTTGGGGGGGGGGCAGGGCGGGGGGGGGGGGGGGGTCCATAAGCAGGATGCAAACAACCCTCACCCTGTAGACATCTTGTGATTTAGTCGTAGTTAGCAGCAGAGAGAGACAGGTGTCGCTGTTGGCACTTCCCATACTTCTGATATAATTATATGTACTATCAGCCTATGTGGTATTTTAACCCATCCACGTATCGAAACAACCCACATGACAAATGGTGGCACGGTGTGGGCATGGATTTAAGGTAATTCAGACGTTAGAAGACTGTTTTGTGGGATTGCCGGCAGTTCAGAGTGAACCGTCTCAGCCACCACCCTGTTACTCCAGCATGCCTGCAAGCCTTGGTTGCAGCCGTTTCAAGCTTACCTGGCTTAGTTCTTGTGCTAATTGCTTCTATCTCCGAGGGGTTGACCTGGATTTTGCAATTAAGCCAGTCAATAAGCCAGACAGTGGAAGTGAATGCTAGTCAGCCTGCCTCAGCCTACCATCCGACCTGTCTCCTTCATCCACCTGGCTCCCTCATGCTGTGTGCATCCTATACTCTTCCAGTCACCATTCCTCCTGGGTTAAGCCACCAGCCAGCCCACTTCCTAACCCAGCTGAGAGAGAGAAGTAAGGCCATGCAAGTTCCTCTGAAGTATTGTCTCATATATCCTTGTGCTTGATGCTGGTAAGAGTGGTTCTCATCATCCCTGTGGCACTGTGATTAGTTAAGCCACCTTGTGCATGGTGGAGGAAGTGCGTGGCATGGAGGAGCCTCACAGGGGCCAGCTTGTTCGCTGCCCCACCACCACCCGCCACTATTCACGTTCCTCTCATGCTACCTGTGGGTCTTTTTTCCGCCCTTGGTACCGGGTCCTAGTACTGTTTTGGCTCACATAATTGGACAAGAGATTGTACTGATTGGCCAACGATAAAGCCAGTTATGTGAGTTCACCGGAAAGCGCATTTCTTCCGACAACAGTGTGGTGTATTAGGCGTAATCATCCACACAGGAAACCTTTCCCCTCAACCCTAGTCCACACCATCTACACACTCCAGACTTCATTGATAATTTTCTGTTTAGAAGACAATTTTCCTGCATTACAGACATTTGCGTGTGTGAGACATTTATAGGAATTTCTTGTGTACTCCTAAGCCTTGTGTTTTCAGTGTAGACTCAGTGTTACTTTGACTCTTTATTTTTAGCAATATTTTTCAGTGTTATCGCTCATGTGCTCTTGTTTTCCATTGTTATAATTTTTATCTGTGTTTTTTTTATGCTAATCTATGTCTTTAGAAAGTATTATTGTTGTAGTGTACCAGTCAGTCACTCCATGTGAAATATTTCATTTTTTTTATTTATCTTGTGTTCTTTCAGCATTGTATTCTCCATTATTTTGTCGTATACCAAATTATCCATTTATTTCTATGTGTATCTTTTTTTCGTACACCAAGCAGTCTCATCCCTGATCTTTTCGTAGCTTTGTACCTTATTTTTGCCAACAATTTTTGTCATATCAGTCACAGCAAGATTTTGTTGTAAGAATATATAACTAAACAAAAATGAATAAGTGAATATGTTTGTGTGTGCCCTGCCACTTGTAAGTGTTGTGTGTGCCCTTGCCACTTGTAAGTGTTACACTTCCAGTTTTTTTTTCATGTTTTAATTTTATTCATATATTCATATTTCCAACTTTGAACAAATTCCACTCTTAGTGTAATTTCAATTTCTTTTTTAACAAAAGTGTTTTCCATTTTACTCATGAGTAAATTGTTTTTGTCTAATTACAATTAAGAGTTAAAGTGTTCAATCAGTTTTTTTTCTTCATATTTTTATTTTATTATTTAACCTACATTTTCCCAGTGTAACTTTATTACTGCAGTGATTATTTCTGCACTTATTTTGGTTTGCACTGTTCTGCAGTGAATTATTTTCTTTTATTGGATATTTTTATCAATTATTATTCTCAGTTCATTATTGTTTTGAGTCTTGTTTTTTCATTTTATTATTTTTCCTCAGTTGTCTTTGTATTATATTTTAATTTTGTTTATGCATTCCCTTAAAAATATTAAATTTCCCAGTTATCTCTATTTGCATACAATTTCGTGATTTTATTTATGCCTTTATTACATTGATTACAATTTTTACAAGTAATTTTCTTATTAGCAAAGTACAGGACAGCTCTTTTTGCATTTAATCAGTCCTCCAGTAATATTTTACTTGTAAATTTCAATGTATTTTTTTATCTGTCCAGCAGTCCTTTACATTGAGCTGTCCTTCCTCTGCAGTGTACTTAGAAGACATTTTTTTATTACTTCTGCAAATTCGTTGCATCTCTTATTTTAATTTTAACATTTTTTATCATTTTTATGTTCATTTATTTTGCCTTATATTTTTTTTTTCTTGTGCAACTTCTTTGCCATTATGTCTCACATACTGTCCAGTGATACTTTAGTGAATGTCGACACTCAACCTCTCCATGGCTACGCTGCTCCTGTCATCAACCTCACAGTTCCCTTATGGAATGACAGACCGAACCCAGACACTGACACACTACAGTTTTACTCGTGATTCCCTTGATGCGTTACCTTTATTTAATGGCCATGTACATAGTCTTGATAGCATGGTTTACTACTGCCATTCGTTCTCGTGTTAATGCTCTAGTTGACAAGGAGATCCTCCTATCAGAGGAAAGTCTTTATCAGACTTGCGAAAGAAGCTCTTCATCCGATCCCCTGCTGCTGTTCAATGTTGTTGATCTCCTTGATATGTGAGACTTCAGGAATCTTACTAAGTGGTCCAATATGAGGACATGATTCGTTCTTTCCTCGTACCAGTAAAAACAGCTGATCCATATGTCGTCATAGGGAAAACTAGTGAAATGCACTCCCATGACTAATGATTCGTTAGTGCATTTGCTGTTAGATTAGACAAACTTTTAACATTTATCAATGCTGTCCAGTTCCTCAGCTTTTGTCCCTGACGAGGATAAACCATCCACAAGCATCGTTATTGCTAAAATAACAGCTTTGAGCAATCAAAGAACTAATGCCGGCCTGCTTCCATGTGTGCTTAGATGGCTAATCCCCCAACAGTGACGATGGAACCCCTTACAGCCCTAAATCAATGTACGTTCCTTGTGCCCCAGGGTACTTTACCATGTATCAAAAGTAATTTTCACACCTATGCCTCAGTCCTGCCCCACCTCTTGTTTGCGCCACAGCGACAAATAGTGGACGTCAACACATCTCAGCGATCAGCCGCAAGGACCAGTGTACAGAGTCATTTATAAACCTCGTAGTATTCATAGTACATTTCAGAACCATAGTCAGGCCGGACTTGTTACAAACAGTGTTTCCCGCGGCCTATTGCAATTAATTGTCTGATAGTCCCCTAAGAGGCGTCGTGCGAGATGATGAGACCATCAGATCTTCCCTACTGTACTTAACATAGAATACATGATATGACACATCTGAGTGCAGTGCTCTCTAAACAACCTTCAGTACCTAGTCTCTCCGTGGCCGTTCCAAATGCAGAACACATAGAGGAAACAGACATCGTGGTTCTCCAAATAACCAGAACCAGGCTCATTCGTCCAATTCGGGGGAATTCGAGCGCCCCAGTCAAACCGTCCCATGTGACAGTAGGTGAAAAGAGTACACCCATCCCATTCACAATTCCTTTGAAGCCTTAAGCCAGTCTCAGAGAATGACAATCATGCTGATATGTTGCTTCACTACGGCTCTGACTTTATGAATTTTGGGGATGAGTGGAACAATCTTTGCTGATGACAATCCACCTTTTTGTTTGCACATAACTTCCAATAGCAAACCATAGCCTATAGTGCAAGCATCTGTTCATAAATGCACGCCGTTCATTTGTTCATGGACTCTGGTGCGCAAGTCAATAATTCTCAGGTCTAGTTTGTTTAGGGGATAAGCAGTTACGACATGTCCTTCTCGTAGAACCGACTCATGTGTTCTCCCTTAGTGGAGTAGCTGGTTCTCACCTGCGTGTCGGAGGTTGGACTTCCCTAACTTTTTCTATCCAAGGTAGACTTCACTGCTTCCTTCCTTGTTGTCGACCAATTACTTTCCCTGGTGACCTTCACTGGGATTTGCTTCTTATGCGAGACTTACTATTGAGCTCGAACCCTTATTCGATGCATGCCCAAATTTGATGACTTGATCGTACCATTTATGGGGTTTACCAGCTTGGAATCCGAGATCGTGCCATACTGCCGCAGAGTACGACATTCGAATAAGACCTTACAGTGCCAGAGGCATTCCAGTAGCGTACCCTAGGCGTTCAGGCACGATGATCCTGTCACTCCTTGGTCCTGTGTTCCTGCAACTTCAACTTGCAAGATAGTGTCCAGTTACCTCAGTGTCCGAGGACGCTCGACTACCTTGATTGCTGAGCCTATCCCTGCAATGTCTGCTAGATCAAGTAGTAGTTTCTCCACAGGGATGGCTTGTCAGAAACAATACTTGCAACCTTGTAATGCCATCTCCTTGTTGCTGTCAACATGCGGTCTGCCAGAAAGACGTTTCTGTCGCAGCTAGTGGCCCTCACTAGAGTGTCTATGCGTTGCTCCTAGTGTTCCAGATGGTGATAACGTCCTAGTTTAACAGTTGATTCTTGCAAAGTAAAAGGTCTATTTTGTTTGAACCCATCCATACATTTTTGTAAGAGATAGTATGATCCAATTTCTTCCTAGCTAACACTTCTGGTTACAGTGGTTTCGTCTCAGAGCAAATATCCAACTTGTTGACGCTTGTTCCACTATCCTTACCTGTTCAGGTAGAGGATGAGTTTCACCTGACCAGTGGGTCGGTGCTATTTCTACCGGGAGACCTCATCCCACTTCACCGATCAATCTGGTTCCCACATTTGAGGGAGAAAGACATAGCTCTCCCACTGACTTCCCCAGATGAAGTCAAGCGTTTGTTGACTTCTGTTAACAAACGTCGTAAAAGCCATTGCCTAACCAGTGAGAAGATGGGTACTTGGACGAAACTTATGTCCCATCGTAATTCCACTTGGAACCTGGTACTAGACCTATCTATATACCTGGCGTAAGAAATGCCTCATCACAAGTTGGCTGTCGAAGAAGAATTGATCAATCAAATGTTTGATGATGGAGTTTATTGCACTAGTAATTCACCTAGGAATGCCCCCAGATCCTAGACCTAAGAAGATGTATGGCGCCCAGTGATTACTTTAGGAATAAAATGGCGCAAAACTTATCCCCAGATCGCTTCCCACTTCCTAGTACTGGGTGATTCTTTTACGTAACATCGGAGATAACAAAGTCTTTTTCAACTTGACTTGTTACAAGGGTTTTTGGCAATCCCTCTTCATGAGGACAGCCAAGAGCTAAACTGAATTCTCCACCTCCTACAGGTCATTATCATTCCTCCATATGGCATTTGGATTATGATCCTCCCTATCAGCTTTCTCAGCTCATGACTAATATCATTAGAGGTCACATAGTAATGCACTTATGGTGTACTTAGAAGACGTAATCGTCAATGGCTAAAGACTGGATACACACTTGAAAAGACTTGATGACTACTTGGTAAGCTTGAAGAAGCCAATTTAAAGATATAAAGCTGTCTAAATGTCAATTTTTTTAGATCAGAAATTAAGTTTCTTGGTCATGTAGTCACTCCAGAGGGTTACGACAGACCAAAAGGTAAAGTAACTGCCAGTACTAAATTAAATTTTCCAACTCCCCAAAAACTGCTGATCTGTAAGATCCTTTGTGGCTTAGCAAGGATTTTATAGTCTTTCATTGCCCCATTTTTCTTCCATAGCTGCTCCTCTAACTGAGTTGCTTTAAGAAAGATGCTCCTTTTGTTTGACCTCCGTCAATAAAGAGCATTCCAAACTCTAAAAGAAACTCAACATCTGCTCCAATTTTGGAAATTTCCAGATTTTTCTTACCTTCCTATCTGACAACTGATGCTATTCTATTGATGCAAGTACAACGCAGTTGCATTTGCTAGCCGAGTCCTTACGAAGGCTTGAATGTAATTATAACAGTACCTGAGGGCAAGAAGCTTTAAGCAATAATATGGTCTTTAAATGCACTTCCAAGACATTATTATCATAATCTGTTCATGTCTTCAAGACCCACCACCACTGATACCTTTATTCCAGAACAAACAACCTACTGGAAAGGTAGCCAGATGAGCTTTGGACTATGCCAAGAGTTTCAATCTCACCTGGCATCAAATGTAGTCGCAGATGCCTATTGTGACATGTTATATAGTAACTGCAGACCCTCCATTTAGTGCTGAGAGTAAGATTGCATCAAACGAACAGATCCCATGTGGGCTGGTGTGATTCGATTCCTGCCCAGGAAGAACTTATTCTGACTGTGAAGCCACCAGCAGACCCTCAGTGACTTTGGTCATAAACAAGAATTACTGTATCGAACAGCCGGAGTTGGTACTTCCTAGCAGACGAGTTTAACCAGTTAGAATTCCACATCACTAGTGAATGTAGCCTTACAGCTAGTTCACGAAGTACTACCTAGGTGTTGCGCACCCTGGTATGGTCGTTTCAGTAAAACAAGCCAGATGAAAACACTTTTGGCCTCGTATGGCAACGATATTTCTGAGTATGTTAAGTAAATGAACTGTCTGCATGCAACATAAAGGTAATGCTAATGGTCCTAACCAATCCAAGTATATCCAAAACCACTAGCGAACCGTGGGAAAAGAGTTGCACTAGATTTGTTAACTAATTTCCCAATGTTTCCCTCCAGGGCAACAAACATCTATGTGTTATGGTAGACCATTTCAGCAGATATTGTGAGTTAATCCCCTATTGCGATAAACTGCCGAGACAGTAGCTAAAGCGTTTAAAGAATGCATTATCTGCAGGCATACCACCCCTAAGTGCCCTAGTAACAGATAAATGGATGTGATTCTGTAATGAGATTCTTGAAAAAAATTGGTGCACCTTGTACAAGATCTCAAAATCCACATTGTCCTCATGCACCTGCCAGCAATGGGTATGCCATAACGTACCAATAAGAAAGTACTGGATGTATTGAAGCCACTATCATCCCAACAGTGAAACTTGGGATGAAGTATACCTGATGTGGCAGTGTGCTATAAATTCTGCTTACAATGTTTCTCTAGAGAACACTCACACATAATGGCATTGTAAGGTGTAATAAACGTTAGCCTTATGGTTGCTATAATCTAAACCAAGCCGAAATCTACAACCCTGATGATTCATAGCAACATTGTACCATCTTATCTATCAAAGGCTTTAGAAGAATCCTGAACATCTCATTAAATCAACAGCAGAATTTACAAGAGTCGCAAACACTCGAGTCAAAGCCATCCAAATCAAAGAGGTTCAGAGTTATGCTGACTAACTTTAAACAAAGCTGATCAAAAGTTTGTTGGTCCTTAATCGAGTAGTTGACCATATCACATGGTAATAGCATAAGGTTAGAGAAATTATACTGGTCAGCATAAAGAAATCGCATTTAGGTCATAATAAGTTAGTTATGTGATGATAATGATGCCTCCCAACCCAGATTAATGAGACAGACTCGACAATCCTCCTGATACTGAACACTCTATCTCTGATACTCGAGTCGACGATCAACCTGAATGTCGTTATTCTCTACGTACATGACAGTTACTTGGAGAAATCCTCAAGTATCATTTGTTACTTTCCAATTCAGATTTGCCTCAAATACAGCATGAGTTAGCCAGTGCAACAGAGTTTGATCCTCCAGAGATGACACCCATTCTGCATATATCAATCTCAACCAAGCAGAGTTGGGGTATTAAATGTAAATAAACCTGTAAGATGAATAATTAACAGTATCAACTTAATCAAGTATTCAAGAGATTTTTTTTTTTTGTGTTCACGTTCTCTCCCGAATCTGAGAGTTACAGTCTAGATTTGAGTGCACCAATCTGCCTTTTCTGTTTAAACACTTCTTTCTTTGAATAATATCCATCCTCAGAATCCGTAGATCCATGAATACATATCGCACGATCAAATTTGTTTTTAATTACTTCTATTGTGTAACCCAACATTGAGTTATCATTTGATAGTTGGGCTTATATTATAACATTGTTATTGCATTACAGTTTTATTACAGTTTCAATATGTAAAAGCTTTTCCATTCCAATATTCTTACTTATGTATTTTATAAATGTTCAATTGTTGTGTACTTTGACATTGTATAGAATCAGTCCCAAGCCGTACAAAAAAAACCCCCCCCCCTTGGGGGGCCCCCATTATCTCTAGTTTGTATTAGTTGTAATGTCGGGATACCATACGTTAGCGGTCGCCGAGCTCATCAGTAGTGTACCGTTGCCTATACCAGTTACCAGATAACCAGTGTACCATAGATGACTCACTACCAACCGTCTGTGTTAAATCATTGACTGTATTCATATTGCTGCTGACCATAGCAGGATTTCCAACAAACACGGTCACCCTGTAGACACTTGTGGAGTTAGTCGTAGTTAGGCAGCAGAGAGAGACAGGTCGGCTGTTGGCGCTTCCCATACTTCCCTGATATATCTTATAATCTAACAACTCAGCCCTACGTGGTATTTTTACCCATCCACGTATCGAAAACCCACAACTCGTCACCTCCTCTTCTGAAGCGCTGAAACACCATTGAGGAACAAAAACCGGGGCCTCGGAACACCCTCTCTAAATCCCTAAGGGCCTCATTTTGCTAAAGATTCATTCTCAACACTCCAGGCGCCCTCTCTCCTGAGGTCTGCCATCTAAAATTACCACATTACCCTAGCATATAGAAAAAAACGTTTCACATACACTCTACGCGGGACCTGCTACTCCTATAACACACCACCAAGGACTTCCCCATAAAGGGATAAGAAATTTTGTTCAAAATGTGGGAAGAGGGGCAGATTTTCAGATCCTGCACCATCACTCAACCCAAACAGTCTTAACTGCGGGGGAACATCAAACCCTTGCACTAATGCCCCTCGAAAAAACATAAAAGAAAACTAAAGTTCTGAAAAAACCCCTCCAATTCACCACATACGCGCAAAAACCAAACCAAAAACCGACACCCCCAAAGACTCTAGACCCAATCTACAGGCCCCACGCCCAGCAACTCCCTTCTCCACCCCCCCGACGGTGCCCCTCCAAGGTGCTGTACTGCATGTGTAAGCACACCTTGCAAACGCAGAAAAACCCCGGCACTTTCAGCACCACTATTAACGAACTATTCGGCTGAACAACATGCCACCTTTAATTTTCCGGACTCCACCCTCCACAGCCCATCATCAAATCCTTCCCAAAAATGCCTAAATTTACTGCCCCTGCGAACCTGTTCCTCCCAAGAAAACTGCCCTTTAACTTCTATAACAACTTCCAAAACCCCCCGACAACGTTGATCTGCTGCCTCAACTACCGCTCCCCCTTTCCCCACCTGCGTTACCAACCGTTACATCTCTCCACTGCTCCTCGCCCCTCACCCACCTGCTCCACCACGTACATTCCCCTAAGAACCCTTTCCCCCAAAGGGGAAGAAGCGACACTCCAGTGCATCCTCAGGGGGAAAACCTTCCTTTCTACACTTTTTCAAATCTGACAAATGACCCTACTGCCTCTACAAAACCCTCGGGCGGAACGTTAATATGCCTGTGATCACCGCTTCACTTCACCCCCTCCCCAATTTCTTGATTCCCAAAAGCCTCTACGTCCACCTTCAGTAACAAGGCTAAATTTAACCCACCATCTAGGAGCAGTTTTAAAAAAATTTCGAAAATGGCCCACTGAAAAACCTGCCCTCCCATTACTCCTAAACTCCCATATGTTTCAACCCTCTGATTGACCTAGCCTCTGCCAGCTACTCAAGTTCAAGACTTCAACACCACAATTTTCGATGCAACAACCCGCTATTCCTTTCCCTATTCTGCCCCCCGATCGCCTTAGCTGCGGGTTTTGCCCTGGCTTTATTTCTACGACTACGAACACCCCTCTCCACGCTATCTTCGTCTTCCCGTCTTCCCCCCTCTCCAATTGGGATTTTACCTGCACATGTTCGTTCTTTCGTTCGCTGACTGCATCTTTCTCAAAATTTACCCCTTACTTCTGCGGGGTGCTTGATATTATTAGGGTGTGTGTGTGTTTGTGTGTGTGGTGTAGTTGTTTTGTGTGTGGTGTGTGGGTGTGTGGGGTTGTGTATGTTGATGTTTTGCATACTACTTCTTGACCCACCATCTGTCCCAAACCAGGCCTAGTGGCTCAAGCCCGGGTATACGGCTTCCTGTGTAAATTAATAATAACAATAATAATGATAATAATGTACACTAATGTAAACACAGCATTTGGTGAACACACCCTGGTGAACTGTTGATGAACATTCACCTGGAAAAGGAGACTTGCCTAAGAAGCCTCACCGGGCTAGTCCTCTTGGGAACTGAAGCGATGTTATTTGAAAAAATTCCGGGTGGCGTGGGGGGGTGATAGTGGTAAGAGTGGGTATGGGCTGGTGGTTGAAGCGGTGATTGTGTGGGGGACAGTAGTGGTTGTAGAGGTGGTTGTATAATATGGTGATGATGGCACTTACCTGAGAGTGACTCACTTCTAAAAACAATGCATTCCAGTTCTTCAAATACAGGAATATTTCCCTCAACATTTTAAGGTCTGCGGGTATCACAATCGCAAATTCTATTATCAAACGAAACCCAAATGCTGAATTTTTGATAGACAGAGTAAAAATTTTTGGGGTGTCCCTTAGTTTCCACGCACTCACCACAAACCCCTAAATCCGTGTTCAATCCCCGGACGAAGGAAACATTGGGACGTTTTTTTCCTTTCAACACCTGCACCTCTCAACTTCAGTAAACAGGCCCTGGTGTTATCGACGGAGGGTCGCCCCGGGGCAAACCTACCTAATTTGCCCGAAGCTCTTATAAAAAGGGGGCTTATTTTTTTCATGTCACTGACGTCAGCTAGCCCCCTGGTGACTCAAACAGGCACTGGACGGGGACAAAAATCAGTACCTGACCACCGACTGTTTTTTCGTAGTTCTTGCGTACGACCCCATAACACCAATTTGATCAAAACCCTGATCTCCCAGAGGCATGGCTCAGACGGGGCCGGGGGCGTTGACCCCTTAACCCTCTCCAGAATACTCCCCAGCTGGGGCCTTATACCTTGTACTGACTTGTAGAAATAAAAAGCCCATTATTATCATTATTAATAGTGTGTAGAAGGAACAACACTGAAAACCCCCACACTTGTCCAAACCGGGCGAAAAAACATACACTTAAACCCACACTTGTCCATAGCGGGCGAGGAACATACATGAAAAACCCACACTTGTCCATAACCAGGCGGGGAACATACACTAAACCCCACTTGTCCATAACCGGGCAGGAACAACACTGTAACCCACACTTGCCCTTTTCCAGGCGAGGAACATACACTGAAAACCCACATTTGCCCATAACCAGGCGAGAACTAACGACACCCCATTTGTCCATAACCAGGCGAGGAACATACCTGACACCCACACTTGCCAAAACCGGGCGAGGAACAAACACGAAAAACCCCACACTTGTCCTAACCGGGGCAGGAACATACACTGTACACCCACACTTGTCCAAAACCCAGGCGGGGAAACATACACTGTACACCCACATTTGCCAAAACCAGGCAGGAACATACACGAAAACACCCACATTGTCCAAAACCAGGCGAGGAACATCACTGTACCCCACATTTTCCCCAAACCAGCGAGGAAATACACTGTACACCCACACTTGTCCATAACCAGGCGAGACATACACTGCCACCCACATTTGCCCATAACCGGCGAGGAACTACCTGTAAAACCCACACTTGTCCATAACCAGCGAGGAACATACACTGAACACCCACACTTGTCCATAGCCAGGGCGGGGAAACATACCGCACCCACATTTTCCCATAACCGGGGCGAGGAACATACACTGTACACCCACACTTGCCCATAACCGGGCGGGAACATACACTGTCACCCACATGCCATAACCAGCGGGGACAACACGTAAAAACCCCCACTTGTCCATAGTCAGGCGGGGAACATACACTGACCCCACATTTGTCCAAAACCCAGCGAGGAACATACACTGACACCCACACTTGCCCAAGCCAGGCGAGGAACATACACTGTAAAACCCACACTTGTCCAAACCAGCGGGGAACTAATTTGTACACCCACACTTGTCCATACCAGGCGGGGAACATACACTTTACCCCCCATTTGCCAAGCCAGGCAGGAACTACCTGAAAAACCC
Source organism: Cherax quadricarinatus (assembly GCF_026875155.1). Classification (NCBI taxonomy): domain Eukaryota; kingdom Metazoa; phylum Arthropoda; class Malacostraca; order Decapoda; family Parastacidae; genus Cherax; species Cherax quadricarinatus. The sequence goes on along the minus strand of NC_069449.1, from coordinate 36,339,229 downwards.
CCACACTTGACCATACCAGGCGAGGAACATACACTGTACACCCACACTTGACCATAACCAGGCGAGGAACATACACTGTACACCCACACTTGTCCATAACCAGGCGAGGAACATACACTGTACACCCACACTTGACCATAGCCAGGCGAGGAACATACACTGTACACCCACACTTGTCCAAAACCGGCGGGGAACAACACGAAAAACCCCCACTTTCCATAACCAGGCGGAACATACACTGTAAAAACCCACACTTGCCCCATAACCAGGCAGGAACATAACTGTAACACCCACACTTGACCATAGCCAGGCGAGGAACATACACTGTACACCCACACTTGACCATAGCCAGGCGAGGAACATACACTGTACACCCACACTTGACCATAACCAGGCGGGGAAACATCACTTACCCCACACTTGCCATAACCAGGCGGGGAAACTACACTACACCCACACTTGTCCAAACCAGGGCGGGGGAACTACACTTAAAACCCACACTTGCCCAAAAAACCAGGCGAGGAACAACACTGTACACCCACACTTGACATAGCCAGGCGGGAACATACACTTACAACCCACATTTGACCATACCGGGGGGGGAACATACACTTAAAACCCACACTTGATCAAACCAGGCAGGAACATCACTGTACACCCACACTTGACTATAGCCCGAGGAACAACACGAAACCCCCACACTTGACCATAACCAGGCGGGGAAAACATACACTGTAAAACCCCACCCCTTGACCAAAAACCAGCGGGGAAAACTACACTTACCCCACACTTGACCAAAAACCAGGCGAGGACATACAGTGTACACCACATTTGACCATAGCCGGGCATAACATACACTGTAACCCCCACACTTGACCATAACCAGGCGAGGAACAACCGTCCCCCACATTGACCATAACCAGGCGAGAAATACACGTAAACCCCCACTTGACCAAAAGCCAGGCCAGGAACATACACTGTACACCCACACTTGCCCAAAACCAGCGGGAAACATACACTAAACACCCACATTTGCCCATAACCGGGCGAGAACTACACTGTAACCCACACTTACCATAGCCAGGGAGGAACATACCTGTACACCCCACTTGACCACAACCAGGCGGGGAACTACACTGTACACCCACACTTACCAAAACCAGGCGAAAAAACATACACTGTACACCCACCCCTTGACCATAACCAGGCGGGGAAACATAAACTGACACAAACACTTCCCTAGCCATCGAGGAACATAACTGTACACCCACACTTGACCATAACTAGGCAGGAACTACACTGTACACCCACACTTGACCATAGCCAGGGGAGAACAACACTTACACCCACACTTGACCTTGCCAGCGAGGAAAACATACACTTTACACCCACATTTTACCTAACCAGGCGAGGAACATCCTGTACACCCACACTTGTCCAAAACCCAGGCAGGAACAAACACGTCACCCCCACTTACCAAGCCCGGCGGGAACCTACACTGTCACCCCCCTTTTACCACAACCAGGCAGGGAACATACACTGTAACAACCCCCCACACTTGACCAAAACCCAGGCGGGGGAACATACACTAAAACAAACCCCACTTAACCAAACCAGGCGAGGAACATAAACTGTACACACACACTTCCCCATAGCCATCGGGGAACTACATGACACCCACATTTTGACCATAACTAGGCGGGGAACATACACGTACACCCACACTTTGACCTAGCCAGGGGGGGAACATACACGTACACCCACACTTGACCAAACCAGGCGAGGAACAACCTGTACACCCACACAAAACCAAACCAGGCGAGGAACAACACGTACACCCCACTTGTCCTAACCAGGCGGGGAACATACACTGTAAAAACCCACACTTGACCATAGCCGGGGCGGGAAACATACACTTTACACCCCACTTGACCCAACCAGGCGGGGAACATACATGTACACCCACACAAAAAACCAAACCGGGGCGGGGAACAACCTGTACACCACACTTGACCATAACCGGGCGAGAACATAAACTGACACACACATTTCACCATAGCCATCGAGGAACATACACGTAAAACCCACATGACCAAACTGGGCGAGGAACAACACGTACCCCCACACTTGACCATAGCCAGGGAGGAACAACACTGCACCCCACTTGACCATACCCGGGCGGGAACATACACGTACCCCACACTTGACCTACCAGGGAACATACACTGAAAACCCCACACTTGACCATAGCCAGGCGGGGAAAACATACACGTAAAACCCACACTTGACCATAGCCAGGCGGGGGACATACACTGTACACCCAACTTGACCATAGCCACGAGAACAACACTGTAACCCCCACATTGCCCATAGCCGGGCGAGGGACATACACTGAACACCCACACTTGCCCATAGCCAAAAAGGGGAAACATACACGACCCCCACACTTGACCATAACCAGCGGGGAAACAACACGTAAAACCCACACTTGACCAAAACCCGGGCGAGAACAACCTGTACAACCCACACTTGACCAAAAGCCGGCGAGGAACAAAACACTTACACCCACCTTGACCATAGCCAGGCGAGAACTACCTGCACACCCACATGACCATAGCCAGGCGAGGAACATACACTAAAACACCCACACTTGACCATAACCAGGCGAGGAACATACACTGTACACCCACACTTGACCATAACCAGGCGAGGAACATACACTGTACACCCACACTTGTCCAAACCAGGGCGGGGAACATACATTTCACCCACTTCCCATAGCCAGGCGAGGAACAACACTGCACACCCACCTTGACCAAACCAGCGGGGACATACACTTACACCCCACTTGTCCATAACCAGCGAAAACAACACTGTACACCCCACTTGTCCATAACCAGGCGAGGAAAATACACGTCACCCACACTTACCAAGCCAGGCGGGGAAACATACACTGTACACCCACACTTGACCATAACCAGGCGAGGAACATACACTGTACACCCACACTTGACCATAACCAGGCGAGGAACATACACTGTACACCCACACTTGACCATAGCCAGGCGAGGAACATACACGTACACCCACACTGACCATAGCCAGGCGGGGAACATACACTGCACACCCACATTTTGACCAAGCCAGCGGGGAACATCTTTGTCACCCACACTTGACCATAACCGGGCGGGGAACTGCACTTGGGGAGGGTAGAGAAAGCTTGTAGACACACCCAACTTCCACTACACTTCCCCACCTCCCCAACAAACATACATTCCCCTACCCACTAAACGACACCCTACACCTCCCACTAAACAAACCCCACTACACTCTCCTCACTCAACAAACATCCACTACACTCTGCCACTCAACAAACACCACACATTTCCCCCACCTCAAAAAACTCCACTACCCCTTCCCACCAAAAAACTCCACTACACCTCCTCACTCAACAAACATCCACAACACCCCTCACTCAACAAACATCCACTCACTCTCCTCACTCAAAAAACACCACACATTTTTTCCCCTCAAACATCCATACACCTCCACCAAAAAACAAAAACACAACCCCTTCCACTCAACAAACAACACTCCCTTTTTCCTCATTCAACAGACATCCACACACTCTCCCACTCAACAAACTCCCTACACATCCTCACTCAACAAACTCCACACACTCTCCTCACCAACAAACATCCACTACACTTCCACCACACTCAACAAAATCCCTACTCCCTCACTCAAAAAAAACATCCACTACACTCTCCCACTAAACAAATACCACTACACTCTGGTCACCAACAAAAAACCACTACACTCTCCTCAACAACCATTGTTGAAAAACCCTTGAATGGTTACAAGTATATGATGTATATGTTAAATGTAATTCCCTTTTTCAAAATTTTATTTTTTATATTTGCGATAAAGCTAAATCGTAAATATTTGCTTTAATTATTTTTTTGTCTGATTTACTTTTTTTAGGTGGTTTTAACATAATATTATTTTCTCATATTCAATTTTTGATTGTCAACACTGAATTACGCTCTTTGCTCGTTTTCTCCCGGGCTTCTTTGCGGGGGCACAACGCCACGGACTATCACGTGATAGAGGGGGGGTGATCACACCTCGCCTAATATTCAGTCTGGTCAGACTCTCTTGGTGGTTGGACGATTCCGACAAGTGCCTAATTCTCCCTTATTTGGGCCCCTTTGGAAGATCGACTCTGTCTTATTTTTATTTTTGTTAGTTCTGGAGACTCTGTTCACAGAACATTTTATAACTTTGGATTTTCGACATTGTATGAGGTAGTGTTCGCATAGACACTCTGAGAAACTCAGGTCCTGAGCGTAACTTCTCCTAACCCCTTTACTGGATCTTGTTTATCACATTCGGGGGGTTTTCTTACTGAACTTTAATTTAGTATATGGGAGTTTTGTGATTTTGTGGAGGGTCTGTTGATGGGCCTTACTTTGGGCGTTTTAATATCTCCTTTACCTGTTGGTCGCAGTTGCTTGTTATATTATTTTTCGGCTATCATTTGTTTTATTGTTCAAACAGACTGTTCTGATTGCCAGTTTTGGGCAAGAAGTTTGTTTATTTTTAAGACTTTTTCAGTCACTTGTTTAAGTCTAGTCGAGTCTTGAGAAAGCAAACACTTAGACACTTACACACATACACACAAACTTTTTTTGTAATATTTGTAATATCTTATTAAATGTTAAAGACCAACAGTACTTAAGAATTAAAAATGTGATATGTCTTTCAGCACAATAATCTGTACACGAGAGAAGTGATTATTCTTTTTTTGATATTGAATTTAATTTAATTTTTATATACCCAAAAAACTTAATCTTAATAAATTTTTTAACTTTGACTCAAAAAAATCGTAATACACGATGCAAATAAACCCAACCCCCGGGCCGGGGTTGAACCCGCGGTCAAAGAGTCCAAAACTCCAGCCCTCGCGTTACCACTAGACCCCTAGCCACAAAAGATTCACCAAAAGGGAATTTCTCACCAAGGAAAATTAGCACAGGCACCTCGTGACCACAAAACAAGTTTTTACGACGCTACGGAGATTCGTCTGTAAAAAATTCATTTGTGGTCGCAGAGGGCCTGTGCTAACTTTTCCCATGGTGTAGAAATATACCTAGTTGGATGAATCATTGGGCTAGCTGGGCAGTGGGTAACGCGACGGGGTGGGTTTTTTAGACCTATGCCGCGGGGGCAATCCCGGGCCCGGGGTAAAGGTTTTTAAAATTTTTTTAAATTTTAATTTCCTAGTTTGTAGCCTACCATTGTAATCCCCAAACACTAATAATTCTTATTGAAATCTAATGGATAATTGGAAAAAGGAATCAGACTAATTGTTACGAAAACCCCTAAAGGCTGGATGCTGAAGGAAGTCCTTTCTAGTATTCCCTGGGGAACCTAGCTTTTAGAATCGCGTTTTTTGTAAAAACTCCCAAAACTCCCTCACTCAAACATCCACTACACTTTTACCCAACTCAACAAACATCCACTACAAACCCCCTCACTCAAACATCCACTACACTCTCCTCACTCAAAATCCATCCTTCCACCACACTCAACAAACATCCACTACACCCCTCACTAAAACAAAACTACAACTCCTCAACTCAAACATCCACACACTCCCTCACTCAACAAAAAACACACACTCTCCTCCTCAAAAATACCTACCTCTTCCACTCAACAAACATCCACTACACTCTCCTTACCAACAAACATCCCTACCTCCTCCTCAACAAACATCCCACTACACCTCCTCACTCAACAAACATCCACTACCTTCCCACTCAACAAACATCCCCTACACCCCTTACTCAACAAACATCCCTACACCTCCCCACTCACAAACACCACTACACGCCTCACTCAACAAATACCATGCACTCTCCTCACTCAACAAACATCCCTACACCCCCCAACAAACATCCACTACACTCTCCCACCAACAAACATCCACTACACTCTCCTCACTCAACAACATCCACTACCTCCCCACTCAACAACATCCACACCCTCCCCACTCAAACACCACTAAACTCCCTCCTCAACAAACATCCAAAAATCACCCCCTCACCCAAAAAACATCCACTACACTCTCCTCACTCAACAAACAACCACTACACTCCCCCTCACTCAACAAACTCCACACACTCTCCCACCAACAAACATCCATACTCTCTCCTCACCAAAACCCCCTTTAAATCCCTCACTCACAAACTCCACTACACCTCCTCACTCAACAAACATCCACTACACTCTCCCACTCAAAAAAACAAAACCCCTCACTCTCCCACCAACAAAAACCACTACACTCTCCCACTCAACAAACATCCACTATCTCTCCTCACCAAACATCCACTAACTCTCCCACTCAACAAAAATCCACTACCTCTCCTCACCAACAAAAACCACTACTCTTCCTCCTCAAAAACCCCTAAAATCTCCTCACCAACAAAAAACCACTACACCTCCTCACTCAACAAAAATCCACTCCCCTCTCCTCACTCAACAAACATCCACTACACTCCCCCACTCAAAAAAACACCACATCCTCCTCCCTCAACAAAAATCCCCTACTCTCTCCTCCCAACAAAAACCACTACACTCTCACTCAAAATCCATATATCTCCCACCAACAAACATCCACTACACTCTCCTCACTCAAACATCCACACACTCCCTACTCAAAATCCAGTAAAAAACCTTTCCCCACTCAACAAACATCCACTACAACCCTCACTCAACAAACATCCACTAACTTCCTCACTCAACAAAATCCACTACACCTCCTCACTCAAAAAACATCCACTACTCCTCCACAATCAACAAACATCCACTACACCCCTCACTTTAACAAACCCATCAAACCCCCCCTCACCAGCAAAAATCCACTACACTCTCCCTTTCTCAACAAACACCATACACTCTCCTCACTCAACAAACATCCACTACACTCTCCTCACCAAACATCCACTACACTCTCCCACCAAAATCCCCAACTTCCACCACACTCAACAAAAAACCACTACACCTCCTCACTCAACAAAAATACACTACACTTCCTCACCAAACACCACTACACTCTCCTCACTCAAAAAACATACCACACTCTCCCACCAAACATCCATACACTTCCCATCAACAAACATACACTACACTCTCCCCACCAAACACCACTCACTCTCCTCACTCAACAAACAAAAACTACACTCTCCCGCTCAACAAAAATCCACTAACTCTTCCACCAAAAAACTCCACTACACCTATCACTAAAAACAACCACTACAAATCCTTCACTCAACAAAAAACCACTAAACTCTTTCATCAACAAACATCCACAAAAACTCTCCTCACCAACAAACATCCACTACACCTCCTTACCAAAAAACATCCACTACACCCCTCACTCAACAAACTCCACTACACTCCCCCACCAACAAACACCACTGCACTTTCCACACCAACAAACATCCCCCTACCCCCCTCAACAAAAATCCCTACACTCCCTCACTCAACAAACATCCACACCTCCCCACTCAACAACCCACTACACCTCCCACTCAACAAACATCCATACACTCCCCACCAAAAACATCCACACACTTCCCACACCCCAAACACCACACACTCCCTCACTCAACAAACATCCCCTACACCCTTTACCAACAAACACCACTACACCTCCTCACCAACAAACACCCCTACACTCTCCTTTCTCAACAAACATCCCCTACACTCCCTCACTCAAAAAACATCCCCTACACCCCCTCACTCAAAAAACACCACTGCACTTTCCACACCAACAAACATTCGCTGCACTCCCCCAACAAACACCACTACACTCTCCTTCCCCCCAACAAAAAATCCACTACTCTCTCCCACTCAACAAACAACCACCACACTCTCCCCCCCACTCAAAAAACAACCACTACACTCTCCCACCAAAAAAATCCACTAACTCTCCCTCACCAACAAAATCCCCTAAACTCTCCCTCACCACAAACATCCACTAAACTCCCTCACTCAACAAACATCCCCTACACTCTCCTCACTCAAAAAACATCCACTAACCTCCTCACCAAAAAAATCCCCTACACTCTCCTCACTCAACAAACATCCACTACACTCTCCTCACTCAACAAACATCCACTACACTCTCCTCACTCAACAAACATCCACTACACTCTCCTCACTCAACAAAATCCCAACCCCCTCTCCCACTCAAACACCCTAAAACCCCCTCACCAACAAACATCCACTAAAAAACTCTCACCAACACCCTACCTCTCCTCAACCAAAAAAACATCCACTACACTCTCCTCACTCAAACTCCAGTACACTTTCCTCACTCAACAAACATCCACTACACTCTCCTCCTCAACAAACATCCCCCACATCTCCTCACCAAACATCCACACACTCTCCTCCTCAAACACCACTACACTCTCCTCACTCAAACATCCCCTACACCTCCTCACTCAAACATCCACTACACCCCCCTCACTCAACAAAAACCACTACACTCCCCCCAATCAACATCCACTACACTCTCCTCACTCAAACATCCACTAAACCTCCTCCCCCAACAAACATCCACTACACTCCCTCATCAACAAACATACACACCCTCTCCCCACTCAACAAACATCCACTACACTTCCACGACACTCAACAAACCCACAAATCTTCCACCCCATCAACAAACACCACTACACTTCCACCACACTCAACAAACATCCCCCAAAACTCCCCACTCAACAAACATCCACAAAAACTCCCCCACTCAACAAAAATCCACAACTCCCCTCCCCTCAACAAACATCCACTACCTCTCCTCACTCAACAAAAATCCACACACCTCCCCACCAACAAACATCCATAACTCCCCTCATCAACAAAAATCCACTACACTCTCCCCACTCAACAAACATCCACACACCCCCACTCAACAAACATCCCCACACCCCTCACCAAAAAACATCCCCTACCTCTCCTCACTCAAACACCACTACACTCTTCTCACTCAACAAACATCCACTACTCTCTCCTCACTCAAACATCCACTACACTCTCCTCACTCAAACATCCACTACACTCTCCTCACTCAACAAATATCCACACACTCCCCACTCAACATCCACTCACTTTCCCCCACACTCATCAAACACCACTACACCTCACTCAAAAACATCCACTAAGCTCTCCTCAAACATCCACTACATCTCCTCACCAACAAACATCCACTACACTCTCTCACTCAAACATCCCTACTCTTCCCACTCAACATCCACTACACCCCTCACTCAACAAACATCCCTACACCCCCTCCTCAACAAACACCACAAAACTCTCCCACCAAAAAACGTCCACACACTCTCCCACCAACAAACATCTGCCACACTGCTTCACCTCATCATTCTGTGCAAAATGACTTGGAAAACCCAACAAAGAATCCAATCTTTTTTTTGTTTTATTTCTTCATTTTCTTGGTTCATTAGATCCTGCATTGGATTTTACCTCGAGACTTTACATCCCGCTCGTGAGTCATCAGCTCAAGCCAATCCCAGTGGAGCTCTAATAATCCCAGAGGTTCAGTGGTTCTCTATACTGGATCTCAGTGGCGTATTAAGGTGTCCCGTAGCTCGATTGCTAGCGCACTCAGCTCACACACTGAGGTCCGGGGATCGATGCCCAGTACGGCTGGAAAACATTAGGATGTGTTTTCATAAGACATCTGCTGTCCCTGTTCACGCATCAGTAAAATGGGTACCTGGGTGTTAGCCGACTGTTGTGGGTCGCATCCTGGGACAAAATTGACCTAACTTGCCCGAAATGCTCTGCATAACAAAGGGTTGTCTATATAGCAGTATGTCATTGATGTCAGCTAGACGTGTACACCTTGTACATGTACTTGTAGAAATAGAGATATTAACATTGCCTATTCTAGCTAAGAATAAACAACCCGCGTCTGAAACTTTTATTGCGTAGAGGGTCGAGGCCAGTGTCCAAGGAGGAATTAGGGACAGAGTAGAGGAAATCTCAGTGTGGTGCGTTGACTGCTAGGAGGTTTGCAGTGTTCGGGTAATTGTCTCCAAGATGGAACCGTCCCTCTGGGACTGTTTGTGATCCCCGGGAGTTGTTCTCCTTGAAGAGTCTGCAAGAATATCCCACTGTGTTGCTCCTTCAATGAACTCTGTGCCGAAAATTCCAGCAGCACTTTACAGTCGTTCTTGGACCATCTCCTTCACTTACACATGAGTTTATATACCTATCAATCGTAGAGAGATACAGTACACGAATTAGGATAAAAATGGCCAGATTGTTGAACCAACATCATGGAACACACGGGGTGGTGGAATCACAACACACGGGGTGGTGGAATAATCACAACACACGGGGTGGTGGAATAATCACAACACACGGGGTGGTGGAATAATCACAACACACGGAGTTAAGGCGACTGCTCATTTGCTTTGTATAAACACGTCATGAGACATAAACATAGTCGCCTCTGCACACAAATATTGCGTGATGTATGCGTGTGTGTTTGTGTATGTGTGTATGTGTGTAAGAGATGTGTTCATGGAGTAATAAGGTGAGAGTGTAGAAGAGCGATGGTTGGAGGAGTGATGTGGGGAATGACTAGTTTGTGGGTGACGTGGTTGACTGTAGTGGTGGTGACAGAATGTGTGTTTGGCTGAATGGTGCATGTGATTGCATATGTGAGAGTGGTTTGGGTGTGGCTAGTGATACATTGCAAGTTGTATTTCGTCAGGCTATTTTCTATGGGGACTGTATTATATTCTGACTATTTGCCAGCTCATATATTCTGGGAAGAGTTGTAACGTGCAGTGTTAGACACCGCTCTAAAATAATTATCATCGCTATTTTCGTGGTCTAGTGCAAAGATATCATCATTAAGCAATATTTCAGCCTCTAGGTTTGAATCCCACCTCTGCCACCATTGTTACTATAATTCTTTTATAGGGAATTATTAAACTGGCGGATATCATTTATTGGCTTAATTTGCAAAGTGCTTAAGTTTAGATCTCTGGTCAGACGTTCACTAATTATGCTTACATTCAAAACGAGTCTTGAGAGAATGTTGTAAGCATTAGATTAGAGACACAGGTCATTCTGAGTGTCACTATAGTATATATGTATCGTTGTGTATGGCTGGAAGCTGCTTCATGCTGCAGTAACAGTAAGCATGACCACCACAACAGCAACACAAAGGTCACAGTTATTACAGAGGAAGAAGCAGCAGTTTGAGGATAATCACACAATCAATGTAAATAACAAGGTCTCGGGAGAGAGAAAAATAATGACTCTAATTACCTTTCACCAAATAATAAAGATCTCTACAGCAATTAAGGTGAGGGGGAGGAAAAGTGAGAGAGAGAGAGAGAGAGAGAGAGAGAGAGAGAGAAAGATAGAGGAGAGAGAAGAGAGGAGAGGAGAGAGAGAGAGAGAGAGAGAGAGAGAGAGAGAAGGGAGGGAGAGGGAGAGGGAGAGGGAGAGGGGAGAGTGAGGAAGGGAAGGCAGAGGCAGAGCAGAGGCAGAGGCAGAGGCAAGGCAGAGGGAGAGATTGATAGGGAGAGGATGGGGAGGAGAGGGAGAGGGAGAGGAGAGAGGAGAGGGAGAAGGAGTGGGTGGGGTGTGTGCAGAGTGCTCTCCCCGCCAAGTTTGGCTCCAGATAAGGGTCCTATAATGGTTACACTTTAAAAAACATGCACCTTTTTTTATGTAGAAATCTGTTGTGTTTTAAAGATGTCCGATGATCTGTTTATTGTTCCAGAAGCAGCAATGTTAGCGCAACCCGAATTTTGTATTATTATTTATTAGTATTATTATTATTATTATTATTATTATTTTATTATATTATTATTATTATTATTATTATTAATATTATTATTTGCATTTTGAATTTACTTTACCAGGATGTGACCGACAACAGTCAACTAACTTCATGGTACCTATTTGGTGCTAGGTGAACGAGAGCAGCAGGTGCAAGAAGGATTATGTATCCATCTTGCCCTACCTACGAATTGAACCCAAATCGTTTCGGTTGTTAGATCCTGTGTGTGTGTACTCACCTATTTGTGGTTGCAGGGGTCAAATCACAACTCCTCGCCCAGCCTCTTCGCTGGTCGCTATTAGGTCCACTCTCTCCCTGCTCCGTGATCTTTATCTTATCTCTGTGTGTTGTGTGTGTGTGTGTGTGTGTTTGTGTGTGTGTGTGGTGGGGGGTTTTTTGTGTGAGTGTACTCACCTAAATGTACTCACACTAATTTGTGGTTGCAGGGGTTGAAGACTCAGCTCCTGGGCCCCGCCTCTTCAACTGATCGCTACGTGGATCCTCTCTGCCTCTGCTTTCCTGAGCTTTATACATACACTTCTTAAATCTATGTATGGTCCTGCCTCCACTACTTCACATGCCTAGGCTATCCCACTTTGCAGACAACTCTAATGACTGAAGAAATACTTCCTAACGTCCATTTGACTCGTCTGAGTCTTCAGCGTCCAGATTGACCTCCCCTTTTCCCGTGTCTCCCGTCACTTAACATTCCTATCTCAGTCCACCTTGACTATTCCCCGCAGTAATCTTGTATGTCGTTACATTTCTCCCCCTGACCCTCTGTCCTCTCATGTCTCAGTCCGATTTCCCTTAATAACCTTTCCTCGTACGACAATTCCCTTGAGCCTCTGGGACAAGCCGTGTTTGCAAACCTTTGTACTTTCCTAACTCTTGACGTGCTTGACAGTTGGGTCCAACTGGTGCTGCATAATCTCCAGTATGGGCCTAACATACAACAGTTACAGTGACTTGAACGATTCCTTATTGAGTTTATCGGAAACGCTATTCTCGAGGTTTGCCCAGGGCCCGTATAGCTCAGGCGGTTATTTGTTTGATTTGTGCCTCCCGGTGATGTACTACGGTGTTATGGTCACCCCAAGGTCTTTCTTCCTCCCTGAGTGAGGTCTGTAGTCTTTGTCACCTGTGTGTGGTGTTTGTCTGTGGTATGTAGTGTCTGTGTGTGTATGTGTGTCTGTGTGTGTCTGTTGATGTGTGTGTATGTGTATGTGTATGTGTGTATGTGTGTGGTGTTGTGTGTGTGTGTCTGGTGTTGTGTGTGTTGTGTGTGTATGTGTAAGTGTGTATGTGTGTGTGTATGTGGTGTATGTGTTTGTGTGTGGTGTGTGTGTTGTGTAATTTGGTGTATGTGTGTGTATGTGTGTGTGTGTATGTGTGTATGTGTATGTGTGTATGTGTTGTGGTATGTTTGTGTTTGTATGTGTTGTATGTTTATGGTGTGTGTGGTGTGTGTGTGGTGTGTGTGTATGTTAGGGGTGTGTGTGTAATGTTTATTTGTGTAATGGTGTGATTGTGGTGTGTGTGTGTATGTTTGTGTATGTGTGTGTGGTGTGTGTGTGTGGTGTGTGTGTGTGGTGTGTGTGTGTGTGTGCATAATATTGCAGACATGGACATCACGAACATTGTTGTTCCTGTAGCTACAAACAGTTAATGACAATTAAGTAATAATCTTTCTGCAATTATCTGAGTTCCTGATTGGTTACCTTCAGCTGTTGGGCCAACCTCTTAGCTTCTCATTTCCAGATTGGATTTAGACTCCATGTATGGAGTCAGATCCTGCTATATTGTGTTCTAACTCATTCCATTGTTTCATTCTTAAGATATGGAAATGCTTCTTAACGTTTCTTAAGTTCCTTTATGTTGAGCTTCCACTCGTGTTTTCTTTTCCTTGATTCCCCTTTGTAAGTCCCGCCATTACTACCTTATCTATGCTTCCTATATCTTTCACGTTGGGATCATGTCTCCTCTTAATCTTCGCTTTTCTACTGGTATTAAACTTTTGTCTTTGCATTGCAGTTTTGTACTATTCCAGAAGCACATTTCTCATTTGTTTTTTTTAAGTTCCCTTTATTGGCTAGGTGGGGGTTGAACACTGGTGCTCACCTAATTGTAGTTGCAGGGGTCCAGTTATATCTCCATGCTCCGCCTCTTTACGTCGCATTTAGGTCCACTCACCCCCGCACCATGAGGCTTATCATACTTCTTCTTAAAAAGCTATTATTGGATCCTGCCTTCCAATACCTAACTTTATCCCAGACTGTTCCTACTTCCTGACAACTCTATGACTGAGAGAAAAACTTCTTAACATCCCTCTGACTCATCTGGAGTCATTCCAACTTCCAATTGTGACCCTTGTTTCTTATCCCATCTCTTTACATTCCTCTCTGCCCACCCTGTCATATCCTCTCGGTTACTTTATATGTCGTTATCATGTTCTCCCCTATCCCTCCTGTCCTCCAGTGCCCGTCAGGTTGATATCCCTTAACTTAATCTTTTGAGGACATTTCCCATAGCTCCTGAACTATTCTTAGCTGTAAACCATTCACCTTCTCTTAAATGCTTGACGTGCAAGACTAGGTTGATGGATCCACACAGGACTGTCATACTCCACATAAAGGCCTAGGTACATAGATATAACATTCTTTGTCCTATTCCTACAAAGGTATCGGAAGCTATTCTTAGGTTTGTCCTAGTTGCCAATATGCTGCAGCATTTACGTGGTTAAATGAGGCGCCTCATAATTGCTCGTATTATAAACCACGCCCAGATCCTTGTTCGTTGAGTTAGTTAGTAGTTACTATGGTCCGGCCCCCAAGTCTGTACTTTGCTATGGTCTTCTATTTCCCTATCCCACATCATGACATTGCATTGATTGGTTTTAAATTCCAGAGCCACTGCTGGACCAGGCTTCCAGCCTTGGCTGGAGTTATTGAAGATCATACTTGTGTCTGGGTGTGCGACACTAGTGTTAGTCTTTCTAATCTTTGTGTGACAAGTTTGTTGTGAAGTGTATACACACTTGTGTGTTTGGTGCCAGTAAGTGCCAGGACCTAAAACCTTTACAATTCACCACACTACACACACCGGACGACTCACAACACTAGAAAGGTGTGACGACACACACACACACACACACACACACACACACACACACACACACATTTACACTACTCACGTAGCAACCAGCGAAGAGGCTGGACTAGGAGCTGTGAATCGACCCCTGCAACCATAACTACGTGAGTACACGTGTGATGACTCACTCCACAAGTGTGATGACTCACTACACAAGTGAGATGACTCACACACTACACTACACACATGTGATGATAATAAAATTAATCAGGTGTGAGAACGCACTGATCCATCACTGGCGTTTTGGATTCTAAATTTTAACCCAGAATGTTGGTTGTATACGTTGGGGTTCACCAACCAAACCACCACTAACCAATCATCACCACCACCACCACCACCACCACCACCACGACACCACCCCACACCACCACCACCACCACCACCACCACCACCACCACACCACCACCACCACCAGCCTACCACCACCTTTGATATACCTTTTGAAGAGTTTCGAGAGTTTATCTCTCTCTGAGCCCAGGCCATGGGCCAGGCGTCGTCTGGTGCTATGGCCTGGTCAACCAGGCTGGTTGCTGCTGGAGGCCCCCGGCTGCCCACATAACCATCACAGCCTGGTTATCTGGCACCTGGTGAAGATACTTTGTCTCAGTTTTCTCTTGAAGGCTTCCTTACACTTGTTCCATCAGTGGTTTCAGATATCTTCTGAGTAAGATGTTGAATAGTCTTGGGACCCCGGATTTTTGATACCCAGTTGTTACCCCTTAATATGTCCCCACCGCACCCTTGCTCCTCACATGGGTTTTATTTTACATTTCCGTCCTATAACCTCTCACTCCAGTATGTTGTTATGGATGTGCAGATTTGGGACCAACCCCGAGAATCTTCCAGAGATAATATGAACAATGTACCTCTCTCACCTCCGCTCCCATGAGTAACATTTCAAGACTGCAGGCGTTCCCAGTAGTTTTTGGGTGGCGTTCTGGCTCAATGTGAGCCGTAAAACGATCTCTGTATTTGTTCCACCAGCTCCGATATTGTCTCACTGCCCTGAACTGGGCCGTCAGCACTGAGCAATATTCTAAGTGAGGAAGCACTAGTGACTTTGAAGAGTGTCACCAACGCAAATATTGTCCCCTTGTTTTGAAAGTTCCTCAAATACCCAGCCAGTCCATCTTCCTGGCTGTTCGTATCTTTGTCTTGTTTATGGTCTTTAAAAAGAAAGGTCCGCTAATCATAATTATTTCCCAGTCTTTCACTGTTCCTTACGATTTTATTTGGAGACCCTCATTGAGTTTTGTATATAGTGTTTCCTTTTTGAGTTCTTCATTCTTTCTCATACACCTAAGCAGCTGGAACTTATCCACCACTGAACGTCATGTTTTTCCACTGCCCACAGGAAAACCCTGATTATGTCTTCCTGTACTTTTTCAGTGTCCTCTACCGTACTGACTTTCATGCTTATTTAGTGGCATCTGTAAATATGATACAAAGTGTGCCGGGTGTTTTTGTCTATGTCTGCTATAGATGAAAAACAGCAGAGGGCGCCAAGAAAGTGCCTTGGGCACTGAGCTTTTTGAACCTCGCTGATGCTGGATTTGCCCTGTTCACTACTACTTTTTTGAGTTCTTTAAAGTTAGGAAACCGAAAATCCATCTGTCTACCTCCTCCGTAATGCCCATGGCCTTCATTTTGTGCGCTATCACTCCATGATCGCATTACAAACGCCATTGCAAAATCTGTGTAAATCACATCTGCGTTTTTGGAGTCGTCTTCCTTGCCTCCGTAATTCTGTCAATAATGGTTCAGCAGCTGTGACAGTACAAGATCGTGCCTGGCTCTAAAACCATGCGGTTCGGGTTATGTTGGTTGTGCTGTCCATGAAATTAGTAACCTGCCTCTCATCCTCTTTCGAAGATTTTTACGATGTGAGAGGTTAGGACTACTGGCTGTAATTTTTAGCTAGTGCTATAACTAACCCTCCCTTGTCTAAGGAGCTATGTGTGCACTCTTTAAAGCGCTCCGGATTTCACTATATCTAAGCCTTTCTCCAAAGAATACTGAGGACTCTCGTGCTAGTGGTACTTGCACTTCTTTATATATAGAGCATTCCATGAATCTGGTCAGGTGCTGAGTGAGAGGGCATGTTTTTCCATTTCTGCATTTCCTACCTTGCCTGTCAATTTAGTGGTTGCTGAACACTCGGACTCAATCTGATACCACAACCACCATCACCACCACAACCAACACCACCACCACCCCCACCACACCATCACACCACACCAATACCACCACAACCAACACCACCACAACCATCACCACTCACCATCACCACACCCCACCATCCCCACCACCAACCAAAATCACCCACCACCACCATACCCACCACCACAATCACCACCACCACCAACACCACCACCACCATTACCAACCACAACCAACACCACCACAACCTATCACCAGCCACCACCACCATCACCAACCACCCACCATTACCACCACAACCATCACAACCACAACCATCACCACCACCATCAACCACCACCCTCTCCACCACCACAATCACCACCACCACCATCACTCACCAACACCATCAACCCAACACCACCATCAACCACCACCACCACGCACACCACCACAACACACCCGACCACAGCACCAGTCACACCACCCACCACACAACACCACCACAACACCACCACCACAAACAACCACCACCACAACACCACCACAACAACCACCCACCACCACAACAACCAACACCCACAACACCACCACCACTACACCACCACCGACCACTCCAGCCAGCCGACAACTCCCACCACCCACTCCACCACAACATCCACCACAACACCACCACAACAACACCACCACCACACTCCACCGCCACAACACCCACCACCACAACACCAACCACACAACACCACCTACGAACACCACCACCATAACACCACCACCACAACACCACCACCACAACACCACCACCGACAACACCACCACCACAACACCACCACCACAACACCACCACCCCACAACAACCAACCACCCAACACCACCACCACTACACCACCACCTCACAACACCACCACCACAACACCACCACCACAACACCACCACCACAACACACCACCACAACACCACCACAGCACCACCACCACAACACCACCCACCACAACACCACCACCACAACAGCCACCACCACAATCACCAACACCCCCACCGCACCTCCCCCTACCAAGAACGCAAGACACAAAGATTGGAACAGAATAGCACCGACCACAAGACCTCGCACGCAGCCCCATGTAGAACACGCCCAAGGACACAAAATACCTAGAGTACAACAAACAGGCATTACCAGTACTCCGCCCAATCCCCACCCCCCCCACACCACACCACCACCACCACGACACCACCCCAACACCACCACCACCTACACCACCAACCCACAACACCACCACCACCACAGAACAACAACCACAACCCCCACACAACACCACCACAACAACACACCACCACAACACCACCACCACCACAACACCACCACCACATCACCACCACCACAACACCTACCACCACACCACCACCACCAACCACACCACCACCACAACGCCACCACCACAACACCCACCACCCACCAACCCACCACACCACCACCCCCACCAACCACCACCACCACCACCACCACCACCACCACCACGAACACCACCCACCACAACACACCACAACACCAGACCACCACAACACCACCACAAACACCACGACCACAACCCCATCGCCACAACACCACCACACAACACCACCGACCACTACATCACCACCACAACACCATCACCCAACACAACCACCACCAAAACACCACCAACCACCACCACCACCGACCACCACCACCACCACCACCACCACCACCACCACAAACACCACTCACCACAAACACCCACCACAACACCACACCACCACAACACCACCACCACATCACCACCACCACCACACCACCAACCACAACACCAATCCACCTACAACAACACCACCACAACACCAACCACAACACCATCACCACCACAGACATCACCACCACAACACCACCAGCACACACACCAGCACCACAACACCAGCATCAACACACCAACACCACCCACCACAACACCACCACCACAACACCCACCACCACACACCACCCCCCTCACACACCACCACCACAGACACCACCACCACAACACCACCCACCACAACACCACCACCACCAACCACCACCACCACCACAACACCACCACTACAACACCACCAACCACCACCGACACCACCACAACAACAGCCACCACAACAACACCACCACCACAACACCACCACCACAACACCACCACCACAACACCACCACCACCACAACACCACCACCACAACACCACCACCACCAAAACACCACCAACAACACCACAACCACAACACCAGCCACCACAACACCACCACCACAACACCACCATCACCACCACCACACCACACCACAAGCACCACCACCACACAACCACCACAACGCCACCAACCACAACCCCATCCACACAACACAAGCACACACGCACCACCACAACACCACCACAACACCACCACCACAACACCATCACCACAACACCACCACCACAACACCACCACCACAACACCACCACCACAACACCACCACCACACACACCACAACACCACCACCACCACACACCACCACCACAACACCAACCACCACACAACACCCCACCCCACAAAATCACCACACCGAAACGCACAAACTCCACCATCATACAACGCCACCACCACAACGCCACCACTACAACACCACCAACACAAGAAACTCACCCACACAACACCACCACAACACCCCACCACAACAACACCACCACAACACCACCACCACAACACCACCACCACAACACCACCAACACAACACCACCACCACTACACCACCACCCCACAACACCACCACCACAGCACCACCACCACAACACCACCAACACAACACCACCACAACACCACCACCACAACCCACCACCACAACACCACCACAACACCACCACCACAACACCACCACCACAATCCCACAACAACACCACCACTCCACACCACCACCACAACACCACAACCACAAACCACCACGCACTCACAACACCACCACCACATACACCAACCACAACACCATCACCACCACAACCCCACCACCAAACACCACCACCGACCACCAAAACACCACACCACAACACCACCACCAAAGCAACACCAACAACACACCACCAACCACAACTAACCACCACCACAACACCACCACCACAAACACCACCACCTCAACACCACCACCACAACACCAACCACGCACAACACCACCACCTACAACACCACCAACCACAACAACACCACCACCACCACCACCACCACCACCCACCAACCACCATAACACCACCAGCTACAACACCCACCACCACCCGACAACACCACCACCGACAACACCACCACCACAACACACAAACACCACCACAAAACCCACCACCACAACACCACACCACAACACCACCACCACAACGCTCGCCACCACCCGCCCACCACCAACCACTACCTACAACACCACCACCACAACACCGGCCACCGACCTACAACAGTCCACCACCACAACACCACCCCACCCACTCCACCACCCCCTCACAACCCCACCACCACAACACCACCACCACAAAACAACACCACCACCACAACACCACCTCCTAAACACCTCCACCACAACACCACCACCACAACACCACACACAACACCACCCCACACCACAACACCATCACCACAACACCACCAACAACACCACCACCACCAGAACCAACCACCACAACAACACCACACCACAACACACCCCACAACCACCACTCCACCACCAACACACCACCACAACACCACCTACCCACCCCCACAACACCAACACGTTTCTTGGCACCACACCACCACCACAACACCACCACCACAACACCACCACCACAACACCCCACCACAACACCACCACCACACAACAACCACCACCACCCCAAAAACCACCACACAACACCAACCACCCCAAAATCACCACCACAACACCACACACCACACCCCCACAACAACACCACCACAACACCACCAACAACACCACCAAACCACCAACTCCACCACCCCAAAAACACCACCACAAAAACCACCACCACAACACCACCCCCCACAAAATCACCACAAACACCACCCCCAAAACAACCACCATCACAACAACCACCACAACACCACAACACCAAACCCCACAACACCACCACCACAAACACCCCCACACAACACCACCACAACAACCCACAACACCCACCCAAAAACACCACCACAACACCACAAACACACCACCACAAACCACCACCACAACACCACCCCCACAAACACCAAACCCCCACAAACCAAACCGCCACCACAACACCACCACACCCCCAAAACCCCCACCACAAACATCCCACCAAACCCCCACCACAAAACACCACAAAAAACAACACCACATCCCCCACCACAACAACACCACAACCACCACAACCCCCCACAACACCCCCAAACACCACAACACCACAACAACACCACCACCCCCAAAAACACCCCCAACACCACCACCAACAACACCACCACAACACCACACACAACACCCACAACACCACCACAACACCACCACAACACCACCACAAAAACCCCCACCACAACCCACCACACAACACCACACCAAACCCCCCCCAACAACCCCACAAAAAACCCCCCACAACAAAACCACAAAACCCCACAACACCACCACCCCAAAAAACACCACAACCCC
>NC_069449.1:36241261-36316899 GCF_026875155.1 Cherax quadricarinatus | reverse complement strand
CAATAAAAGATGGTTTTGGCAATTGCAGAGGTTATGTGGGTACCGCTCTCCTGTCTGCCCTTGTCATTCCCATTCTAGAGCTGGTTGAAGCACGGTCTGCTATCTTGTGGCTTCTATTTCTGCTTTGCTTACCGTGGAGTGCACTATACTTATCACTGTACATAGTGTACATATTGCTGTTATAAATTGGTGAAGGATAATATAAGTCTATACTTTTTCTACTGTGTTTATTTGCTCCCATTACACCCGGGGTAACAGGCCATTTGGAATCCTGGGTTGTAATAGAAGTCATTGTTCTGGTTGAAGTTGTTGGTAATAGAGATAAGCAATGATTCCAGGATTCTTTGGTACTGAGTGTTGTCTTCTCTGGCGATAAGTCTTGCGTTTCTGTAGTTTATTAAATGGTTGTGTGAATTACGGTGTTGTACACAGGCATTCCTTGTATTGTCAGACCTGCTTGCATATTGGTGTCCTGAAATACACGTTTGGAGGTCTCTTGATGTTTTGCCCACGTATAATTTGCTGCAGTCATTACAAGGGATTATGTATACCCCTGCAGAGGATGGAAGCTTGTCCTATCTATCACTGGTAATGTCCTTGATGGTTGTGGTTGTGGAGGTAGATACACTTGGAATGAGGTATTGAAAAAGATGTTGGAAATGTGTTTGGCAATGGAGTTGGTGGGGAGGACTATGTATCTCTTCTCGGTAGTGTCTTCTCTGGGTGTGTTGAAGATGTTTAATGCCCGTCGTCTGCAGTTTCTGATGAAGTGACGAGGATAGTGGAGTTTAGAAAAGACTTGTTCAATTATAGTGCATTCTTCCTCAAGGAACTCATTGCTGCAGATTCTGAGTGTGCGCAGGAAGAAGCCTATAATTATACCACATTTAGTTTTGCTGTCGTGGTGAGAGTAGAAGTGGAGAAGATTGTTTTGGTTGGTTGGTTTTCGATAGACTTTAAAACGAAGTTCATGGTCAGCTTTGCAGAGAAGAAAATCAAGGAAAGGAAGAGTGTTGTTGACTTCTTCAAGTGTGAACTGGATTGAGGGCTCGAACTGGTTGAGCTTGTCTTGGAGAGCTTGAACATTGAAGCGTCTGGGAGTTATGAGGAGAATGTCGTCAACATAATGGAGCCAGGTGACAGATGAAGGAATAATGGTGGAGAAACGCTCGGCTTCCAGATGTTCCATGTATAGGTTCGCCAGGATGGCATTGAGTGGCGAACCCATGGGTAGTCCAAAAGTCTGCTGAAAGAGGTAATTTTCGAAAGAGAAACACATAAAGCCAACACATAGTCCAACAAGATCAATGAAATCGCTGGGTGGAATAGGAATATCAAGTGAATCGTCAATTTTCCTGCAAAAGAGATCGATGGCTTGTGTTGTAGGTACTTTGGTGAATAGGGAAGTTACGTCAAGGCTGGAAAGTTTTTTGTTCCTGATGTTGATGTTGCGAATGCGATTGAGAAGATCACCCGAGTGTTTGAGATGTGCTGGACTGATAGTGCCCAAGAGTTTAGAGAGGTGTTTTGCGAGAATTCCTGAGAGTTGGTGGGGAGCACTGCCTATTCTCGAAGATATGGGTCTCAAGGGGATACCAGGCTTGTGAGTTTTTGGCAGGCCATACATTCTGGCAGGTCTGGGGTTGCTGGGTATGGTGTGCAGAAGTTTCCTCCCTCAAGACTTATTGCCAGAGAAGACAACACTCAATACCGAAGAATCCTGGAATCATCGCTTATCTCTATGACCAAACACTTCAACCAGAACAATGGCTTCTACAACATAGCTGAACCACTTGCCAAGAAACTTCTTCATCGCTATCCCATGTAAGAGCATAGGAATGGAGGAACACTGCAGAAGGTCTGCTCACAAACTTATCCAATCTCCCTTCCAAGCTACCCAAGATTTTAGACTCTATAACCCCACTCGACAGATCATCAGATGCAGCATTCTCCACCTGACCACAGCATTCTGAACCTGACTATAAATACTCGCATACCTTCCACCCCAAGTAGATCTGTTTGTGACTTGAAAAAGCCCACTGTGTGGGCAAAACGTTGTCAATAAAAGATCACATTATACTGCATATGTGTTCATATTTCCATTGTGTCAGTATTTTATACCATTTATTTCCAGTGTGTGTGTGTTAAAGAGCTATGTTGTCTCCATTGTTATAATTGTTCATGTTATGGGAAATAGGAAGAAATTGGCTTTGATTTAAGGAGGTGAAGAGAACAGGTTCAATTCCTTTGATTAAGAACCTCCCCTCACTAGTATCCAGATACAGTGGACCCCTGGTTCACAATATTAATCCATTCCTGAGAGCTCATCGTAAACCAAAATTATCGGAAAGCGAATCAATTTTCCCCATAAGAAATAATGGAAATCAAATTAATCCGTGCAAGACACCCAAAAGTATGAAAAAAAAAAAACTTTTACCACATGTATTAAGTTTAACCCTTTCAGGGTCCGTCCCGTAGATCTACGGCTTTGCGTTCAGTGTCCAAACCGTAGATCTACGTCATGAGCTCAGCTCACTCTGATAAACTGTGAGTGGTACACTTGGGCCTAGATATGAGAGAAAACATCTATGTGGTATGTGTGCACCACATAAAACAAATCCTGCAGCACACTGTGTATAATGAGAGAAAAAAACTGAAACCAAGATTTCCGATTAAAACAGCAACTTTGCAGTGTTTTTTCGTATGTTTTTTATAGTTGTATTTGCAATTTCTTGGTCTCATTTGATAGAATGGAAGACATATTACAGAAATAGAGATGATTTTGATTGGTTTTAGCACTGGAAATGGCTTGAAACTGAGCACTAAGTAGCGGAAATGTTAAATTTTTGTCGATGTTCAAGAGTAAACAAAGGACCTCACACGTCTAATACATGCCAGCTGGTGGATCTAATACACATTCACAAATGTGGTGATGATATTTATACAATTATTACAATATTGCATAACAGTAAATCTTCTATTTTTTGGTGTGAATAAAAATTCATTATGTAAATAAAAAATAAAAATGGGATTTATTTGTAAAGCCTCAAAACATAACTAATGAACAGAGGAAATGTTAGTTTAGTGCCAGGAATGCCTACATTGTTTATTCTGGATGCTATTTTGAAATTGGAATATTTTGAACTTTGTGTTAAATTGGCCAAATTACCAATTTCCGATCACTTTATTTTGTAGTTGAAACAGTTGACTTGGCGATTTCTTGTGCTCAATCGATAGAATAGAAGTAATACTAGTAAAATAGCTAAGAATTTGGTTGACTGGAATAATGTAATTGGCCTAAAATGGAAGTCAAAGTCGGCAAAATCGCCGATTCGTAAATATCGCTGACACATCAAAATTCGCGAGAGCATAATTTCGTCAGTTTTCCATCAAATTTCGTACTTTTTGTTTTATTACCTTCGCAAAAAGATTCTCTACCATTTCATAAGAAAAAATTACAAATTTTTTTTTTTTTAAATTCTTGGACACTGGGGCACCACTTCAGATTTGGGCCTTGGACCCTGAAGGGGTTAATGCAATATAATAATTACAATAACAATAATAACAATAGAACAATTGACACTTGCCTTTAATGAAGATCTGGTGATGATTGATGGGATGGGAGGAGGGGAGAGTGTCGAAGTTTTTAATATTTAGAAGGGGAATCCCCCTCCATTAGGACTTGAGGTAGCAAGTCCTTTTCCGGGGTTACTTCCCTTCTTTTAATGCCACTAGGACCAGCTTGAGAGTCACTGGACTTCTGTCGCACAACATATCTGTCCATAGAGGCCTGTGCCTCTTGTTCCATTATGATTTTCCTAAAGTGGTTCACAACATTGTTAGTGTAATAGTCACCAGCACGGCTTGCAATAGCTGTGTCAGGGTGATTTTCATCAAAAAAGGTTTGCACTTCAAGCCACTTTGCACACATTTCCTTAATTTCAATAGTCATTAGCACCCTTGGTCTCGATGGGTTGGCACTAGAAGCTTTCTTGGGGCCCATGGTGACTTATTTTGCAGAAAAAAGCACCAACAACAGTGATAATATGGATAATATAGAATGTACCGAATGTATCCTTAGATGCGCGCACACTGGCTGGCTTGTAAACACTGGACACGTCTTGTACGAATCTTATCGCATACCGGGTTTTGTAACGGGAACCGAGGCAAATTTTCTGTGATAAAATGCATCGGTTACCGGATTTATCGGATACCGATAGCATCGCGAACCGGGGGTCCACTGTACTTCCCGCAACGAAACACCTCCGTAGCTCAATTGGTAGCGCACTCAGCTCATACACTGTGGTCTTGGGGTCGATTCCCAGCATGGCTGGAAAACATTAGGACACATTTCCTTAACCCTTTGACTGTCACAACCCCAAATCCTGAGGTGTCTCCTGGTGTCGCAAAATTTAAAAAAAAAAAAAAATATTTTTTCTTATGAAATGATAGAGAATCTTTTCTCAATTGTAATGACACCAAAAGAATGAAACTTGATGGAAAACTTACGGAATTATGCTCTCACAAAGTTAGCAACCTCGGCGATATTTACGAATCAGCGAGTTCGCCCACTTTGAGCCCTATTTTCGGCTAATTCCATTGTTCCAGTCGACCAAACTCAAAGCTATTTCTTTAGAACTCCATTTTTTCTATTGACTGAGTACAAGAAACTGTCCATTTACCAATTTCAACTACCCAATAACGTGGTCAGAAATTTGCAATTTGGCCAATTTCACAAAAATTAAAAAATATGACAATTTCAAAATAGGGTCCAGAATGAACAATGCAGACATTCCTGGCTCTAAAATAAAAAATTTTTGTTCATCAGTCATGTCTCCAGGCCCCTCTAATATTACTCTTGTTTTCTATTTTGAATTTTTATTCAAACAAAAAATAGAGGATTAACTGTTATACAGACTACTGCACTACTGTAATAATTGTATAAATAATGTCAACCCATTCATGACTGCATATTAGAATGGCTACTTGGACATTTATTGGAAAATGATATCATTTGTTTACTTTTGAACATCGGCAAAAATCAAACATTTCCCATACTTTGAGCTCCATTTCAAGGTTCTTTTCATAGTAAAACCAATCAAAATCACCTCTATTTTTATAATATGTATTCCATTCTATCAAATGAGACCAAGAAAACGAGAATACAACCATAAATACTATACGAAAACAGACCACAAATACGGCATTTTAACCCGTAAACGGTCTAAACGTATATACAGTGGACCCCCGCATAACGATCACCTCCCAATGCGACCAATTATGTAAGTGTAATTATGTAAGTGCATTTGTACGTGTATGTTTGGAGGTCTGAAATGGACTTATCTACTTCTCAATATTCCTTATGGGAACAAATTCGGTCAGTACTGGCACCTGAACATACTTCTGGAATGAAAAAATATCGTTAACCGGGGGCCCACTGTATACGTTTTTTTCAACATTTGAAAGTATGTAAAAAAAATAGATCTTTTTGTTTTGTTCACATTTGAAAATGTGTAAAAAACTTTGATCTACTTTTTTTTTTTGTTATACAGTGGTCCCTCAATAATCGTCCATAATCCGTTCCTGGAAGTGGGACTATTATCGAAATGGACGATTTTCGAATCAATTTTCCCCATAAGAAATAATGTAAATCCAATTAATTCGTTCCAGACACCCAGAAGTATCAACAAATTTTTTTTTTTTTTACCTAAAAGATAGATTTACATGCACAAAAGAATGAACATTCAACATGACAGTTACCTTTATTGAAGGCTGTTGTTGATGAATGGAAGACAGGAGGAGGAGAGAGGGAAAAGAGGGTTATTTGGAAGGAAACCCCCCTCCATAAGACTCTAGGGCCCACTAATAAAATGTATAAATGAACATTGGTAATAGGGGTAGTTGATGAGTGGAACGGTCTGCCTAGTAGGGTGATCGAAGCTAAAACATTGGGTAGTTTCAAATTTAGGTTGGATAAATACACAAATGAAAGGGGTTGGATTTGAGTCGGACTTGCACCTGAGCTTATTGCTTGGGTAGCATTTGTTCTATTAGTGGGTTGGATTTGTGAAGGACCGGCTTAGTATGGGCCAGCAGGCCTGTTGCAGTGTTCCTACTTTCTTAAGTTCTTATTTAACATCACACTTGATAAATTAGGCACATGTGCAACTCTTGGGTGAAGACCTGTTTGTGTGCTCTCTGTGAATCTGTACCAGGATGCCCTCTCTTGAGCAACTTTACCAGCAGCTGAGAGAAGAGCTCAGAGTTGCTAAGATGGAGATACGGCGACTAATGGAGGAGAACAAGAGGATTCGTAGTAATCCTTCTGTTGTGAGTCCCCAGGTTAAGAGGGGAGCTTGGTCAGTGGCCGGGCAACATGGAACCAAGCTGAAAATCAAGAAAACGGTTGGAGAGGCAGAAACAACGAGAAACCAGAAGACTACCGTGGAAACTTCCAACTCATTCTCGGTGCTACCTGACGAATGTGAGTGTTCTACTGGGAATGCCACAACGAGCACCAAAGAAGCATTGGCAGACATGAGTAAGACATCCCTAGAAACCCCAACGAAGACCATTGAGAACGTCTTGACAAATTCTACAAGTGGTGTAATGCTACCTGGCGAATGTGAGTCGACTACTCGGAGCATCACGACGGACGACGCCAAGGAAGGTAAAAACATTGTTGTTGTTGGGGATAGCCAGATTAGGTACATGGATAGGGCATTCTGCTTGAAGGATAGGAGTAGGAGGCAGAGAGTGTGTTTTCCTGGGGCTGGGATGAAGGATATTGTTAGCCGTCTGGATGACATCATGAGAGGTAATGGGAGCAATCCTATTATCTGTCTCAGTGCTGGAGGCAACGATGTTGGCAGACGTAGGAGTGAGGACCTGATTAGCAGGTATAGGTCAGAGAGATAATTAGGAGGAAGGGTGGGAAACCTGTCATATGTGGCATTTTGCCAAGGAGAGGAGTTGGAAATGAATGGTTGTCCAGAGCAATTGGTGTCAATTGCTGGCTGGACAAATACTGTAAGGAAAATGCGGTAACATTCATTGACAACTGGGACCTCTTCTATGGCAGAAATGACATGTATGCCAGGGATGGG
The DNA here is from genome assembly GCF_026875155.1 of Cherax quadricarinatus. Taxonomy (NCBI): domain Eukaryota; kingdom Metazoa; phylum Arthropoda; class Malacostraca; order Decapoda; family Parastacidae; genus Cherax; species Cherax quadricarinatus. The sequence goes on along the minus strand of NC_069449.1, from coordinate 36,309,793 downwards.
GTTCACTTATCTAGGTATGGGGTGGGAGCACTGGCAACTGCAGTGGAGGGAGCTGTTAGGTCTTTAAACTAGGAATAGTTAGTGGTATGGGTTTTGGCGGGAAAACTGTGAAGACGCAGGGTAGTAACATGAGTACTAGGAGAACTAGTAATAGGCAAAATGAGGTGGATATTGGAAAGCCAGTGGCACTAATTGACAAGGACAGTAATAGGTTTAGTGGAATAACAGAAAGGAGCAGGAAGGGTAAAGAGAGAGGAGGGTCATTAAATATTTATTACACAAATAGTCGCAGTGCTAGGAATAAGATGGACGAGTTGAGACTAGTTGCTAGTGCAGGAAACATAGATGTATTTGCCATTACTGAGACGTGGTTTAATTCAAAAAGTCGGGACATGCCTGCAGAATGTCACATTCAGGGTTTTAAATTGTTCCAAGTAGATAGAAGTGTCGGGAAGGGGGGGGGGGTGGCATTGTATGTCCGAGATCGCTTGAACTGTTGCATAAAAACGGGTATTAAGTCTGTAGTAACACATACAGAGTCTGTTTGGATAGAATTTTCAGAGGGGCATAAAAAATTAATTTTAGGTGTGATATACCGTCCCCAGATTTAGATAGGGACCAGGGGAGACTACTATGGGAGGAAATTGTTAGGGCCACAAGGCACGATAATGTAGTAATTCTAGGAGACTTTAACTTTAGTCATATTGATTGGACTTTCTTGACTGGGAATTTAGAATCATACGATTTCTTAGAAGTAGTTCAGGATTGTTTTTTGAAGCAGTTTGTGACAGAACCTACAAGGGGTAATAACCTGCTTGACTTAGTTCTGGCAAACAATGAATCCCTTGTTAATAATTTAGAAGTTTCAGAGGAACTGGGTGCTAGCGACCACAAATCAATTACATTTAGAATTGAATGGAAGTATGATAGTAGGGATAACTCAGTAACAGTCCCAGATTTTCGCTTAGCAGATTACAATGGGCTTAGAGAACACTTATCATCTGTTGACTGGGGTAACGAAGAGAGCTATCAATATGACAGTTTCCTGAACACAATACATGCTGCTCAAAGAACGTTTATCCCTTATAAGGAAATTAGATCAAATAGAAATGACCCAAAATGGATGGATAATAGGCTGAAATATCTACTAGGGATAAGAAAGGAATTTATAGGCGTATCAAAAGAGGCGAGGGTCATCTTATGAATCAGTATATTGACATTAAGAGGGACATTAAAAAGGGGATAAGAAAAGCTAAAAGGGACTATGAAATTAAAGTTGCTAGGGATTCTGAAACTAACCCAAAAAGTTTTTTCCAGGTCTATAGAACAAAAGTCAGAGATAAGATAGGTCCCTTAAAAATAACTATGGGCATCTTACTGACAAAGAGAATGAAATGTGCTCGATTTTAAATAATTATTTTCTCTCGGTTTTTACACAGGAAGACACTAATAATATTCCGGTAATTAATTTTTATAGTGGGCCAGAAGAAGATAAATTATGTAACATCACAGTCACTAGTGAAATGGTTATGAAGCAGATAGACCGACTGAAGCAAAATAAGTCACCGGGTCCTGATGAGGTTTTTTCAAGGGTTCTTAAGGAATGCAAAATGGAAGTCTGTGAACCATTAACTAATATTTTTAATTTATCTCTTCAAACAGGTGTAGTGTCTGATATGTGGAAGATGGCTAATGTAATTCCTATTTTTAAAACAGGGGACAAATCGTTACCGTCAAATTACGCCCAATAAGCCTGACCTCAATTGTAGGCAAATTACTAGAGTCAATTATAGCTGAGATTATAAGAAGCCATCTCGATAAGCATAGCTTGATTAAGGATACTCAGCATGGATTCACAAGAGGCGGTCTTGTCTAACTATTTATTAACTTTCTTCAGTAAAGCTTTTGAGGCTGTTGACCACAATAAAGAATTTGATATTATTTACTTAGATTTTAGTAAGGCTTTTGATAGAGTTCCGCACCATAGACTGTTAAAGAAGTGGCAGCTCATGGCATTGGGGGAAGGGTGCTCTCGTGGATCGAATCATGGCTCACAGACAGGAAGCAGAGAGTGTCCATAAATGGGGTTAAATCCGAGTGGGGATCAGTAACAAGTGGCGTTCCACAGGGATCAGTCTTGGGCCCGTTGTTGTTTATAATATATATCAATGATCTTGATGAAGGAATTACTAGTGATATGAGCAAATTCGCCGATGACACGAAGATAGGTAGGATAATTGATTCAAACGTAGATGTTAGGGAACTTCAGGAGGATTTAGACAAACTCTACTCTTGGTCAGAAAAGTGGCAGATGCAGTTCAATGTAGATAAATGCAAGGTTCTGAAGCTCGGGAGTGTCCATAACCCTAACACTTATAAGTTAAATAATGTAGAATTTAGCCATACAGATTGCGAAAAGGACTTGGGGGTTATGGTAAGCAGCAACCTTAAACAAGACAGCAATGCCTAAGCGTACGTAATAAGGCAAATAGATTACTGGGATTTATATCAAGAAGTGTAAGCAACAGAAGTCCAGAGGTCATATTGCAGCTTTATACATCATTAGTAAGGCCTCACCTAGATTATGCAGCTCAATTCTGGTCTCCATATTACAGAATGGACATAAATTCGTTAGAAAACATTCAGCGTAGGATGACTAAATTAATACATAGCATTAGAAATCTTCCTTATGAAGAAAGATTGAAGATCTTAAATTACATTCCCTTGTTAGACGAAGAAATGAGGGGAGACCTGATCGAAGTGTATAAATGGAGATAGGTATTAAAAAAGGGGATTTAACAAGGTCTTGAGGTATCTCTCCCCAAAAGAGAAACCCCCCCGTAATGGATTTAATTTTATAAATTTGATTTAGAAAAGGGCATAGGAAAGTATTGGTTTTGGGAAAAAAAGGGGAGTTGATGGTGGAAAGTTACCTAGTTGGGGTTTTTTGAGGGTGGATTTGGGTAGTTTCAAATTTAGGTTGGAAAGTACATGAGTGGGGGGGTTGGATTTGAGGGACTTGCACATCGGAGTTTGTTTCTTGGGTGGCATAAAAATTTGGGGTTTGGGTCAAATGTTTTTTAGTGGGATGAATTGAAAAAGGCCCTGCCTAGTATGGCCAACAGGCCTGCTGCGTGTTCCCCCTTTTTTGTTCTTTTTTCTTAAGAGCTGACATGTGCCAAATTTATCAAATGCAGTTTCTGAACCATTCATCTAAAAACATTAACTTACTAGGGTGATCGAGGCAGGACGGGGTATTTTAAGAAGGTTTGGGGACAATATAGAGTTGGGGAGGGTTTGTTTGTGTCTTGAGTGGGGGAGGAAAAATTCTTGGGTAGTTTGGGTGTAGGCATTTTGAAAAGGACCCCTTGTTGGGCCAGTAGACCGCGTGTTCTTCCTTGTTATGTTTTTACTGGTTTTGTTTGGTGAGGGGGGGTTGGCTGTTTATTGTTTGATGAATTGGTTTGAAAAAACTGACAATTTTAAGATTGAGCATTATGCAGGCATTGGGAAAACTTTTTTAGGAAAAGTTTCGCCCACATTTGGGTTCATCGGTCCAATACAAAGAGGAAGGCGTAAGGAGAGGAGGGACTAATTACCTCATACTCCTCCTCTCCTTACGCCTTCCTCTTTGTATTGGACTGATGAAGCCACTGTGCGGCGAAACGTTTCCTGAATAAAGATTCCCATATGCTGCATAGTTTATTGTTGGAGAATATGACACTAATATCAACTCTATGGCTTATTTATCTATCACAATTCAACTAATATGACATAATAAACAATATTAATCACATAGAAACATGGAATATACTCTAGAATGAATAAAGTAAGTCATTACGTATGTCACGAGAGGTGTTGTATTGTATTGTTGTTGGGTATATAAGGGCCACTGAGTGTAAGCCGTCCATAATGGTGGTGAAGCAGCAGCTGAGTCGGCGGTGGTTTTTGTAGCCCTATATAACTCCAACAACATTGGAGGAATTGGTAAAATCACTGAATCACTAAAGAAGGAATCCACTACCACCATCACTACGACCTTCTACCACTATTACAACTGTTACCACCATCACTGCTACCTTATACCACCATCACTACTACCTTCTACCACCATCACTACCACCAAATAAAGCTACTAGTGCCAGCCCTTTGGTAATGAATGTGAGAAACACATAATTTATGAAAAAGTTTGTAGAAAAATACAAAGATGGTGGTGGTTGAGTGGAAGCAGTTGTGAGTGGTTGATGAACATAAGAAAGGAGGATCACTGCAGCAGGCCTGTTGGCCCATACTCGGCAGGTCCTTTACAATTCATCCCATTAACGAAACATTTTCCCAACCCAGTCCTCAATGCTACCCAAGAAATAAGCTCTGATAACTCTATCCACGCATTTGGGACTTGCAAATGAGTGGATAGAGTTATCAGAGCTTATTTCTTGGGTAGCATTGAGGACTGGGTTGGGAAAATGTTTCGTTAGTGGGATGAATTGTAAAGGACCTGCCGAGCATGGGCCAACAGGCCTGCTGCAGTGATCCTCCTTTCTTATGTTCTTATGTTCATCAACCACTATCACAACTGCTTCCACTCTACCACCACCATCTTTGTATTTTTCTACAAACTTTTTCATAAATTATGTGTTTCTCACATTCATTACCAAAGGGCTGGCACTAGAAGCTTTATTTGGAGCCATGGTAGCTTATTTAGCACTTGCAAGCACTAAAATCAATAGAATATCATGAAATATTTCGTAGGAGCATGTGAGGGGACCGTCACTCACTGGTAAACAATGGCACACTGGCTGGGAAGGAAAGGCCGAGGCGGCTCAGAGCGTGAGTACGCATCCGGAACGAAGGATTATTAGGACTATTAGCGAGTTACTGGACCATTTGCGAGCCAATATTTTGATGAAAAAACAGGACTATTTCCGAAATGGACGACTTTCAGGCCGGACGATTATTGAGGGACCACTGTATTTGAAAATATGTAAAAAAAACGTAGATCTACTTTTGTAGCACTACACATGTGAATGTAGATCTGCTTGGACCCTTTACGGGTTAATTAAAAAAAACGGTCGGAGTTTTTTTTTTTTTCCTCATTATGCACTGCGTGCTGCAGGATTTTTTTTATATGGTGCACACTGACCACACAGACCCATTCTCTCACATGTGGGCCTATCAGCTTTCTCCTGCTTGATTTGAAGCCACTAGAATTTATGAGTATACATACGTCAAAATCGGTGGCTTGTAAGGCACATATATACGACCAAAACAGTCAAAGGGTTAAGATACCTGTTGTCCAATGTTCACCCATCAGTAAAATGGGTACCTGGGTGTTAGTCGACTGGTGTGGGTAGCATCCTGGGGCAATATTGACCTAATTTGCCAAAAATGCTCTGCATAACATTGGGGCTTCATTTGAAGCTGCTAGAATTTATGAGTACAGCAGGGCCCCGCTTTACGGCGTTTCGCTTTACGGCATTCCGCTAATACGGACATTTCAAATTATGACCAAAACTCGCTATACGGCTCCCCCCACCTGTCTTTCTAATATGGTCACAGCGGCCCACCGAGTTTGTTTACATTCTCCCTGAGCATATCTCCTTATTATGTCTGGAAACTTTCCAAAATTTCAAGTGTTTTAAAGTTATTGTATATTTTATATGTATTGTACTTGATAATTAAACTTGTGTACACCTGTACCTAAATAAACTTACACACTGTGCTGGCATGTAGGTACACATTAAAATCACTAAGAGTCTCTCTACTCTTGATGCAATAATAATAATAATAATAATAATATAATAATCTCTTGGGCGCCTTAACCCTTTGACTGTCGTGGTCGTATATGTACGTCATAGGAGATACCGTGTTTGACGTATCTATACGCATAAATTCTAGCGGCTTCAAATCAAGCAGGAGAAAGCTGGTAGGCCCCCCTGTGAGAGAATGGGTCTTTTTGGTTTCAGTGGCACCATAAAAAAAAAAATCGGGGGGGCCCAGGGGTTTGCTTTTTGGGAATACCATTTCAGTCGCCCTTTTTAAAGCATTCTAGGGGGTAAAAAATATGTGATTTCCCCTGCAAATCTGGGATTTTTCTTCCCAAAGGGGGAGGGGTCTACCACAGATGGAAGTGTCAATGAAGACCCAATTTCATGATTTCGGGGTTTTTGAGCCCCAAAAGCAATGGAGGAGGTGGAGGAGGAGGAGGGGGGGAAAGGAAGAGGAGGAGGAAGAAGAGGAGGAGGAAAAAGAGGGGAAAGGAAGAAGAGGAGGAGGGGGAAAGGGAAAGGAGGAAGGGAAAGGGAAAGGGGGGAAAGGAGGGGGAAAGGAGGGAGGGGGAAAAAGGAGGGGGGGGGAAGGAAGGAGGGGGGGAGGAAGGAGGGAGGGGGGAAGGAGGGAGGAGGTGGGGGGGAAGGAGGAGGAATGAGGGGGGAGGAAGGGGGGGTGGGGGAAGGAGGGAGGGAGGAGGGGGAGGGGAGGAAGGGGGAAGGAGGAGGGGGAAAGAAAAAGGGGAATTTAAGAGAAAAAAGGGAAATAATTTTAATACCAAATACCTAATAAAAAATAATATGTAAAAATTTATGTTCCTTGGAGGCTTGAAAAAGCCCCCCCCATGACGGTGACAAGAAAAGGGGGAGAAAACATTGAAAAGAGCTGACCTTTGATGAGGGGAAAACGAGGGTGGAGGGAGGGGGGCAGCTGTCCTCTTTTAAAGAGCCGGGGAAAGGGAAGGGAGGAGGAGAGGGGAGGAGGAGGAGGGGGGAGGGGGGAGGAGGAGGAGGAGGAGGAGGGGGAAAGGAGGAGGAGGAGGAGGAGGAGGGGGGAGGAGGGGAGGAGGGGGAGGGGGAAAGGAGGGGGGAGGAGGAGGAGGAGGGGAGGAGGGGGAGGGGGGGGAGGAGGAGGAGGGGGGAGGAGGAGGGGGGAGGGGGGAGGGGGAAAGGAGGAGGAGGGGGGAGGAGGAGGAGGAGGAGGAGGAGGGGAGGAGGAGGAGGGGAGAGGGGAGGAGGAGGGGAGGAGGAGGAGGGGAGGAGGGGAGGGGGAGGAGGGGGAGGAGGAGGAGGAGGAGGAGGAGGAGGAGGAGGAGGAGGAGGAGGAGGAGGAGGAGGAGGAGGAGGAGGAGGGGGGGAAAAGGGGAGGAGGAGGAGGGGGAGGAGGAGGAGGAGGGGAGGAGGAGGAGAAGAAGAAGAAGATGATAAAGAAAAAAACATTTGTCTGTTGTTATTTGCCCTGTCTGAAAAAAATCCCTGTCAATCCGTCTAGCTCGGGTCTCAGAGAGAGCCCAAGCGGGGTTCACATCATTTTTTACTAAACATTCCAAGCAGGAATTTATAACTTTTGTCTGGATTTTTTGGGGTTTCCCCTAGAAAATTTTTACACTATGTATTTTTTTTTAGGTGTCCCTTTTGTGGGGAAGATATAGCCGGGACGAGAGAAAGAGAGAGACAGATTGAAAAAAGTTAGAATGAGGGAAAAAGGGATAATTAGATAAAAAGGGAAAGGGGGATGCGGGCCCCAAAACCCCTTTTTTTTGGCGGCGGTGGGGGGGTGGAATGGCCCAATTATGTCATTTTGACAGCTCCCGGGACTTTTGACCAAAAAAATTAACCCACCCCACCCCGGGGCACAAGCAAGCTTGCTGAAGGGTGATAATGGGGTTTTTTTATAAAAAGTATCTAGGGGGATTTATATGGTATAAAATATTATAGAAACCCGAAGCAAGAAGGGGGGAAAGGGGGGAATGAAGGGAAAGGGCTAGTTTAAAGGAAAAGGGAAAAAAATTTAAAGAAGGACAGATGAAAAAGGTTTTTAGGGAGAGGTGGAAAAAGCCCTCCCGGTAGCCTCCAGGTTGGAAAAGGAAAAGAAGGAAATTTTGGGAAGGGGAAAGGGAAAGATTGGGGAAAACGAATTTTCTAGGTTAAAATAAATAAAAACAACTGCTGCTAAAAACTTTGAAAAAAACTGCTTGAGAAAGGGGTTTTGTTTTTGTACAAAAAAAAAAAATTCAACAAAAAAAACACACACACTGTTTTTTTTTTGAGGAGGTAAAAAACCCCCTGTGTATGACACCAAAAATTTTTATGTGTGAGGGTGTAAAACACCATTGTGTATGAACCCCCCATGTTTTTGTGTGGGGGGGAGGGGGGGGTTTTTTAAAAAACCCTGTGTATGACACCATGTTTTGTTTGTTTTGGGGGATTAAAAACCCTGTGTATGACACCATGTTTTATGTTGAGTGTAAAACACCACTGGGTATGACACCATGTTTTTTGTGTGGGAGTGTTTAAAAAACCCCCGTTTTATGACACCATGTTTTATGTGTGAGGGAAATGTTTAAAAAAAACCCTTGTGTAGAAAACCATTTTTTTGTGTGAGGAGTGTAAAAAAACCATGTTTTATGTTTTGAGAGTGTTTTAAAAAAACCCCGTGTTTGACACCTTTTTTTATGTTGAGGAGTGTAAAAACACCCCTGGTATGAACCAAAGTTTTATGGTTTTTGAGGTGGGTTTAAAAAACCACGGGGTTGCCCCCTTGTTTTATTTTGTGAGGGGGTGTAAAACACCCTTGGTATGAAAACCCTTTTTTTTGTGTGAGGGTGTTTAAAAACCCCTTGTGTATGAGACAACATGTTTTATGTGGGAGTGTAAAAATCCCGTGTATGAACCCCTGTTTTTTTGTGTTAAGGGGTGTAAAAAAAACCACTGTGTATGAACCTGTTTTATGTGAAAGAGGTAAAACACCCCCTGTGTATGACACCATGTTTTATGTGTGAGGGGTAAAAAAACCACTGTGTATGCACCATGGGTTTTACAGAGTTCCACACTGCAGAATTCTTTGGAGTATGTTAGTGAGGGTTTTTTGGTTTTTTAATTTTTTTAGGGGAAAAAATAGTAATAAACAATTTTTTGTATTTTTGTTTTTGGAAAAAATTTTTTTAAACAATATATTGATAATTATGTTTTTTTGGGGCTTATTGGGGTTTTAAAACAAGAGTTTATTTGTACATTGAAACCCAATTTGGTTTTCACAGGCCCCATAAGTTATGTGGAAAAAAAAAAATTTGGAAAAAAAAAAACAAAACCCTTTAAATACAAAATAAATAAAGTTTCCCGGGTGAGCGCAGTCGCGCTGTTTCCCTACGCGGCTCTTTTTTGCAAAAATTCATTTCCTTTTTATTCGGGGGAAGTTTCGGGTGGGAAAAAATTTTTTTTGGGGGGAATTTAAAAAAATCAGAAAATAATCTTTAAAATTTTCATAAGAAAAAAAAAATTTTTTTTTTTCGTTATTTTGCGGGGCCCAGGAGACAAAAAAGGATTTTGGGCCCCTTTGGGCATCAAAGGGTTAATGGGCGCATATTACGTTAATATGAAAAAATTTTTTTTAATTATCTATGATAAATTTTTTTAAAAATTTTTAAGAAACACCCCTTTTGTAACACAAAAAACATGATGCCTGCACCCACGTATAAAAATTTATACAAAAATATATGAGAAAGTTTACCAAAGGTTTGTTGAAGTGTCGGAAAAAATTACGTTTTCTCTAGCCCCTCACCCGTTAATAGGGATTTAAATTTTAGAAAAAAAATTCCTTTCGTTTGCCCTTTACTTTATAGTTTAATTTTGTACTAAATTGTTCACAATTTGGGAAAAGGGATTTTTGGGTTTGTGTTTTAAAAATTTTTTTAATTTAAAAATTAAAAAAAATTTTTAAGGTAAAAGTTTCCCAAAAAATTTAAAATGTCCCTGAATGAACTAAAAAATGGACAAGTAATTTTTAAAGTCTATTTCGCCTGACCAAATGATCGTCCACCAAACCCGTTAAATTTGTTTGTTTCGCTGTCTGAGCTCGTGTTATCATTAAATTGTTATTGCGTTTAAAAAACACAAATTTTTTTAAACCCTCCGGGGATAAATTTTTTAAAATTATATAATAAACCGATACATAAATAAAAAACATTAAAAAAATATGTGTAAAAAGAACCTAGGTAACCCCAAAAAAGTCCCGTGGGCTTACTTTCCCTTGCCTTCACTCAGAGCATCATTTCTTCTCAAAATGATGTTTCATGTAATGGGAGTGGGTTTTTCTTCATTTTTTTTACCGTTTCAATGTAGAGGGAAAAATTTTTAAACAATGAACTTGTACACAAAAGAGTGTTCAATGTTTACAAAATTTTTCCTTCGCCCCGGTTTGTTTACTTTAAATCTGCGCCTGTCCTTTATGCATCATTTTTTTCTCTCTGGGTTTTGGGAGCTTGGTGGTTTCCATACTACCAACTTGATTTTTTTCAATAAATATACTCCCTCTCACCATATATTTTTAAAGGGAAAATAATGAAGTGAAATGTATATAAATTTTATCGCTTGGGATGCTTTTTAAAAAATTATTGAAAGTATGTGTGGGGGGTGCCTGGTTTTGGTAGCCTGGGGTGACCCACCTTTCATACCACACTTTGATTTTTACAAAAAATACTACTTGTCTCACCCTAGATTAAGACTATAAATATTTTAAGGTAAGTAATGAGTGCACTATGTGTGTATTGTACTTTTTTATTGTTTTTTGATGCCTGGTTCTATTGCTAACATAATATATGTTAGTGTAAACTTGTTATCTAGTGTTTGTATGCATTTGTAAGTGGAAAAAAAGGGTGTTCCACTTTACGGCGGTTTCTGCTTTACGGCGGTAGCCTGGAACATAACCCGCCATATAAGTGGGGCCCTCCTGTATACATATGTCAAAAACGGTGGCTCGTAAGGCATATATACAACCAAAACAGTCAAAGAGTTAAGATACCTGTTGTCCAATGTTCACCCATCAATAAAATGGGTATCTGGGTGTTAGTCGACTGTTGTGGGTAGCATCCTGGGACAATATTGACCTAATTTGCCAAAAATGCTCTGCATAACAAGGGGCTTTCTATATACAGTGGTCCCTCGTTTTTTTGTAATTAATCCATTCCTGGAAGTGTGACCATTATCAAAATTGACGATTTTTTAATTCATTTTCCCCATAAGAAATAATGTACGTCCAATTAATTTGTTCCAGACACCCAGAAGTATCAACAACATTTTTTTTTTTTACCTTAAAGATAGATTTACATGCACAAAGGAATGAACATTCAACATGACAGTTACCTTTATTGAAGGCTGTTGTTGATGAACGGAAGACAGGGAGGAGGAGAGAGGGAAGAGAGGTTATTGTTTGGAAAGGAAATCCCTCTCCATAAGGACTCTATGTCACTTCAGGGGTCACTTCCCTAGCTTAAATATAGATTTACATGCTGAAAAGAATGCCAAATAAATGTAAAGCACTAATAAAATGTATAAATGAACATTGTTAATAGGGGTAGTTGGTGAGTGGAACGGTCTGCCTAGTAGGGTGATCGAAGCTAAAACATTGGGTAGTTTCAAATTTAGGTTGGATAAATATGTGAGTGAGAGGGGTTGGCTTGAATCGGGCTTGTATATGAGTAAATAGGTTTATCAAAGCTTATTGCTTGGGTATAGCAGTTATGCTGTTAGTGGGATGGATTTGTGAAGGACCTGCCTAGTATGGGCCAACAGGCCTGTTGCAGTGTTCCTCATTTCTTAAGTTCTTATGTTCTAAAAGCTATAGCTTGGGTAGTTTCAAATTTAGGTTGGATAAATACACGAGTGAGAGGGGTTGAATTTGAGTCAGACTTGCACCTGAGCTTATTACTTTGGTAGCATTTGTTCTGCAAGTGGGTTGGATTTGTGAAGGACCTGCCTAGTATGGGCCAGCAGGCCTGTTGCAGTGTTCCTCCTTTCTTAAGTTCTTATGCTCTTATTTAACATCATACTTACCTTTATTGAAGACTTGGTTGTGTGAGGGAGGGATGGCGAGTTTATTGTTGGAGAATATGACACTAATATCAACTCTATGGATTATTTATCTATCACAATTCAACTAATATGACATAACAAACAATACTAATAACATAGAAACATGGAATATACTTTAGAATGAATAAAGTAAGTCATTATGTATATCATGAGGTGTTCTTTCTTTCTTCTTCTTTGTTGGGTTTATGAGGGCCACTGACAGCATACGCCGTATTGAGCCCAGTTTCTCGATGGGACGAGAAAAAATTGTTGCCCAAGGCTAGGCGATGAGATAAAATGAACAAAAGTTCCTTTGTAAATAGAAATAGAAACTTGAAGTTTCCAATTAGATCTGGTGGACCCCCTTGCCAAGCCCCAGCAGAGGGACGCCCACACTCTCACCTGAGTTCAGTAACCGGCTTTCCACCAAAGACCGTTAAAGAATTTTCCGCAGAGCGGAAAAAATGAAGCTCGCTAAAGTAAGCCGATGAACAGGTGCCCCTCCTGTAGAGTGCCTGGCAGGCAAAATAGATGAGGACAAGCGTCCCAGAGAGAATGGAGGAAATTTGTCACTGATATTCAGGCAAGAAAGAGACGTCCACACCAGACGAAGGCTGGCGCAGAAGTCCGTCACAAGGTGTTGTGTTGTGTTGTTGTTGGATGTATAAGGGCCACTGAGAGTAAGCCATCCATAATGGTGGTGAAGTAGCAGCTGAGGCGGCGGTGTTTTCTGTAGCCCTATATAACTCCAACAACATTGGAGGAGTTAGCAGAATCGCTGAATCACTGAAGAAGGCACCCTCTACCATCATGACAACCACCCTCTACCACTATTACAACTACTACCACCTTCTACCACTATTACAACTGCTACCACCATCACTACCACCTTCTACCACCATCACTACCACCCTATACTACCATCAACCACTATCACAACTGCTTCCACTCTACCACCACCACCTTCGTATTTTTCTATAAACTTTTTTTTAAATTATGTGTGTTTCTCACATTCTTTACCAAAGGGCTGGCACTAGAAGCTTTCTTTGGAGCCATGGTGACTTATTTAGCAGTTGCAAGCACTAAAACGAATGGAATATTATGAAATGTATCATATGAACTCGTGGGATCATCTTCACTCACTGATAAACAATAGCACACTGGCTGGGAATGGAGTGTGAGGCGGCTCGGGGCTGTGTGTACACGTCCCAGATGAACGACTACTATTTGCAAGTCAAACAACGATTCACGAGCCAATGCTTTGACGAAAATAACGTAACAATTTTCGAAAATTACGACTATCGAGCCTTATGATTATCAAGGGACCACTGTAGTAGAATGTCACTGATGTCAGCTGGGCCTGTATACCTTGTATGTGTGCTTGTATAAATAATTATTTATTATTATTATGAAGTTAGTGAAACTACTTTTATGATCTAATATATGAGTGTGCCAGAGTATTGGTATCAGTGGGTATTGGCTAATTTTTATGGTATCAGTGTTAGCCTCAAGTTATCAGTATTCGCAAATATTTTGGTATCGTCTTGCACTCTACCTAACCCAATCTATTTATTTAATTTATTAACAGCGTTCAATTGAGTTTAGACAGGAATTATAACTGAATACAGTGGTACCTCGGGATACGAACAGCTCAAAACTCGAACAATTATGTATGTATTTAAGTAAGTGCTTTTGTAAGTGTATTTTTGGGGGGTCTGAAACTGATTAATCTAATTTACCTTATTCCTTATGGGAACAAATTCTTTCAGTATCGGCATTTGAACAGCCTTCTGGAACGAAATAAATTCGTATCCCGAGATACCATTGTATTTAACTTTGTAGAAAGGGAAACAAAATAGGCCTAAAGTATCTTTCGTCCAAACAGTTATACCACAGTAGTTTTGGATTCATTCAATAATTGTTTAAATTAATGACAATGTTTAGACAGTTACCTTTTTCGGCTTCTACATAAACATCTCCACCGTTACCTCCAACACCACCAAATCGAGGAAATCCCATGCCTCCACTACCACCCTTCACGTGCAGTCGAAGGGTATCTATAAATTTTCGACTGAATTTCTTCATCTTCTTGACAATAATATATTATCTGGAAACAAAACATTATTAGTATTTAAAAAATATACAAGATGTTGCATATAAAATATATCAACATGCATTAACCCTTTGACTGTTTCGGTCGTGTACATACATCACCGTGTTTGATGTATTAATACGCATAAAGTCTAGCAGCTTCAAATCAAGCAGGAGAAAGTTGGTAGGCCCACATGTGAGAGAATGGGTCTCCATGGTCAGTGTGCACCATATAAAAAAAATCGGGGAGCCAGTGGTGCATTGTGGGAATGCCATTTCAGTAGTCATTGTTCAGCATGCTTAGTGGTAAGAAATATGTGACTCCCCGGCAAGTCTGGGACTCTTCTCTTCGCAAGTGATGCTCTAACACAGATGGAAGTGTCAGTGAATATCAATTTCATGGTTTTGAAGAGTTTGTGATCAAAAGTAATGCCCAGGATACAAGAAGAATGAAGGAGAATGAAGAATGAAGGAGAATGAGAGAGTGAGAGAGAGACTGAGAGAATGAGAGAGAATGAGGGAGAGAATGAGGGAGAGAATGAGAGAGAATAAGAAAGAGAATTAGAGAGAGAATGAGGGAGAGAATGAGAGAGAATGAGAGAATGAGAGAGAAAGAGAATGAGAGAATATGAGAAAATGAGAGAGAGAATGAGGGAGAAAGATAATTAGGTAGTAGGATGGAGGGAAAGCGAGCATCCGACCCCACTGTTTTGACAGGCAGTAGGGGGAGTGAGTAATGAGACAATATGTCATTTTGACAGCTGCTGGACCCTGACTCAGCACATTTAGAAGTCCACACACTCACACACACAACACAAGCTTGCTGAAGATAATAGCAGTTAGTATATGAAAGTGTCAAGTGCCTATATATGTGTATATATATTATAGAAACCAGAAGGAAGGAAGGAAGGAAGGAAGGATGAGATGAAAGGAAGGATGAGATGAAAGGAAGGAAGGAAAAAAGTAGGGAAGGAAGGAAAGAAGAAGGAAGAAAGGAAGGTAGGCAGGTAAGAAAGGAAGGAAGGAATGTAGGAAGGAAGGAAGGAAGATAAGAAGGAAAGGAAGGAAGGTAGGTAGGAAAGGAAGGAATGCAAAGGAAGGAAGTGGGAAGGAATGTAGGAATGTGGGGTTTGGTAGGAAGTAAGGAAGATGAAAAACCGACATTTTACCTCAGTTTAACTCCCAAACAAAACTGCCGGGCTAATACTCTAAAGAAAACTGCTCGCGGTCTTTGTCTGTCACAAAAAAAAATAATGTTTTTGGGTACATATATTAAGAACAATAGTAAAAAAAAAAATTTTGAATTTGTTTTTTTTAATTTTTTGGTAATAAGTTTTATTGAATTGGTTTTTTGTGAAAACAAGTTTTGTAAACAATATACAAAGGGATCTTTTTTTTTTTTACATATTTTTCAAAGGTTGAAAAAAACGTTACGGGGAAACCCCCGGTTAACGAACTTTTTTCACCCCCAAGTGGGCCCAACGACCCAGGGGGCAACCCCGGCAGGGGGGCAGAAAAGGTATCCAAACCAGCTTTTCTTTTCAAAAAAAAAAGGGGCTAAAACAAAATTTTGTGGGGCCTTTAAGTGAAAGTTCAACTACTTTTGAACCCCCCCGAAAGCCCAAAACTGCCCCAAAAATTAAAAGAATGAAACCCCAAAAATCTTTGACAAAATTAAAAGGGATCAAAGGGAAAGGGCAGCCCTGCAAACCCAAACACTTGCCTCCCGCTCCCAAAGACAATCATTTTTAACCCAAGTTTGGGAGAAAACAACCCTTCCCCTCCATGCTACACGAAATTTTAACTTCAGTGATACTTGAAAGGATATCCAAAGAAGCAACACCAGTAAAAAAAAGAATAACAGCAAGGACCCTAGAACTAAATTTTTGCCCTCCCCAAAGCGGGGAACCCCCAGTGTATCATCAACCCCCTCACCCCCGCCCCCCAGGGAACAACAACAAAAAACAACAAACAGGGGCTGACTCCCCCCCCCAACCCCACTCCCTTCAAAGGATTCCCCCAGATAACTCGGGTATGATTTTTTCCTGAAAATATCAAGGATTTAAATCGTTGCTCTAAAAAAGAAATAAAAGGATATCAAAGAAAACACTCACAAAAGGGGAGAATCCAAGATATCCAAACCTCGGAAAAAGACCAAAACCTTGAAGAGAAGATTACATGGGGGAAGTGTTAAACCACAAAAAAATACTCAAAAAAGAAAGCTTTAGCCAGCCCACACTGAGCAAATAACAACAAAAAATATGAAGGGTTTGAAGAAGAAATTCAAGGACGGGAAAACCCAAGAACACAACTCGACTAAATGAATCCCTTTAAAAATTTCCAAGACGCCCAAAACTAACAAGAAATTTGTCTGATGCAGAAATTTAATAAACAGTCCACACTTTCCTAGGGGCATAACACAAGCCATTGAAAAGGAAACTGCTACGGGAAATAATACAGAACCACTTCCCAAGTCATCGGGGAAAAAACAATGAAATAAAAGGGAAAAACACGTTTGCTGGGAAAACCCGGGAAGAAAACCCAAAAGTTTTAATAAACAACTTCTTTTTTTACGAAAAAAAGGGAAAGGACCTAATTAAATCAGCAATTCCAATGAAAAAATGGATTTTACTTTAAATGAGTGTCTAAAAAAAAAACGTAAAAAACCTTCTGTTCAGGCTGAGAAAACTTAAACGGGAAAAACCCAAAATACATAAATGTTTCACCCCGAGTTGGGAAAATACTGGGTTAAGGAAAACTTTCAAAAAAAGGAAACAAAAATTAAAACCTTTCTCAAACAAACCCCGATTTTTTCTACCCCCTTAAAAAACGACATTTTTTTTAACCCAGATTAGATAAGTCCCCTTTAATACTAATTTTCCGTTTTGGGGTGCATATATTTGTATTCCTATATATTGTACATTTTTTATTTTTTTTTATTTTTCATCACTAGCAAAAGGGAAATACCCCCAAATACCCCTATACTTTTCTTACTCTATTAATTGCTCAAAATTTTTAAATTACAAGTAAAAATTTAAATTTTCCAAATTAATAATATTCATTATTATACCTGTCCATTTAATTTTTTTTTATCACTAATTGTTTTTTTTAGTCCCCCCTTTTCATTGTGTATGCAATTAGTGATATTCCAATTTTCTTTTTTGGGGAAGGACCAAAAAATATCTTTTTTCTGCTTTGTACCAACTACCTCATTTTTTTTTTCTTTATTGTGCAATTTAAAATGCTTCCCCAAATTTTTTTAAAAAATTAAAATCGATCTTTTCTCCTAAACCAATATTATTTATAGTGACCACCTGTCCCCTTTAACTTTGTTTACCTTTTCTTTTAATTTTTGTCCCTTTTTAAAATTTTTCCCCCCTTTATTTTGCTTTATATAAATACCCTAGTTTATTAAAAATTTTACAATTGTTTTAAAAAAATCAAGGTGGGTATTCTCAGGTCTAAAATAGAATAAGGGTTTACAATTTTGCCTTTTTTATTCCAAAGTCATTTATTTATTACCCCTTTTTTTGGTCACCCCCAACTTATATTAGTCCCTTTTTTTATTATTATTTTATACTTTAATTCTAACTTTTAAAAAAATTACCTTTATAGTACTTTCCTACTATCAATTCCCAAGCTCCCTTATTTTATCATCCCCTTTTTTTGTTTTTAGTCCTTTTTATAGTTTATTATTTTACATTTTTTTAAAATAATTCAGGTGCTATTTTTTTTGCTTAAAAAACTATTTACTTTGTTTTTATACTTAATTCTAAAATATAGATTTACTACAAATCTTATGATTAAAAGCATTTTATCCCGATACCAACCTCTTTTTTTAATACTTTAAAAGAATCCCAAAAAAATTTCGGGAATTACTACCCCTGCAGAACAATCAAAAGGGACTTCTCAGTTTCCAACAACAACTTTAAATTCTTTAATACAATATAAAATCTTTAAGCAAGCATTACGATGACCCCCATAGCATTACTAAATTTCCCTTAAAATGCCAATATGTCCATCATTACCCCTAACCCCCAAACCTGGCTAAAGCCCGAAAAGTACAGATGTCTATGCCATTCCTGGTTACACAGGCCAAAACACCCAAATGTAGGGGCCCGACCAAAAAGGGGGGGGCACAGCCATATACTACTCAGACCAACTAGAAGTTAATATAATACTTGCACAAGGGAGAACATGGGGAATTAAAATACCAAATTTAAAACCAAATACCCACAAAAAACCCCTCACCCTTGATACACATCCTTTCAGAGTTTTCCCCCAAAATCAAAAAATTTGGGCCCAAATTTTTTTCAAAAACCCAGGAAGTTTGATAAAAATGAAAGCCCCCTTTAACAAAGATCATCTTACTACTCTCGGTGACTTCAAATAAATCCCCCCTGCAAAAAGGGGCCCACACGTTACTTGGGAAATTTACAAACACAATGAGGGAAAATGTATGTTTTTCTACCAAACAGTAAAAAAAAAACCTACAAAAGTTTCAGGACTTGTGTTTCCCCCATTGCCACCCTCTGGACCAACACCATATCCCCTTTTAAAAACAAAGGGTAATTACAGATTATACCCCAGACCACTACCCTACTTTTCCATTTAAAAACTCTTGGTAAATTTTCCCCCCGACACACTAAATCACCCTTAGACTTCACAATTAGGCAGCCCCTTAATAAAAATTTACAAAAGCAAAAGCAAAAATTGACTGGCCCCACTGAGCTAGAAAACTATTCGAATTGACGAATGTATTAATAAAATTTTTTAAAAAAGACCCAATACCTCTTTTTAACAAGCACTGCCCCAAAAAAACTAAACAATGACAGCTAAAAAGACGAAAAAGTCCCCGGTTAAAACCCCCCAGCATTTTCAAATCCATAAATTTAAAAAAAACCAAAATTTAAAAAACAGTACCAAAAAATGGGGCACATAACCCCGAGACCAAAAAAAAACTTTTCTCGCAATCCTAACCAGCCTGATAAGAAGGGGGAAAAAAATTTTATTATAGAACAGATTATCCAAAATTTCGGGGGTGAAAAAAAAAAGACCTGGAAAAAACCCCATCCCGAAAATTTTTAGGAAAAAAAAGTTATCACGAAATACGAAATAAAATTAGCCAAAAACGATGAACCCCAACTCCCCCAACAGAAACAGCAAACAGGGGCCAATGGCTTCTTTTTCCCTTAGGAAAAAAACCTTGCCAATAAAATCCCAAGCTAGATTTCCCCCCCCAAATGACTAAACCCCACCGGCAACTACCCAACACACTGTTTTTCCCAGCTCCGACTAACCCATTTCGAAGTCTCCCTTTTTATCAAAAACACTAAAAAAAAGGAGGAGATTTAAATACCTTACCACCCCTTTTTAAAAACAAAAAGTGTCACAATGCTATCACCAACATTGCAAAACTCTTAACAAAACCATTGAATCCCCCCACCTTCCCTAAATACTCAAAATAGCAAGGGGCACCCCCGATCCCCAAAGGGAGACCAAACAGAGTTGAATAACTATAGGCCAATATCCAACTTACACCCTCTCTCAAAAATCTTCGAAAAATTAATTCATAAACGAATCTACTCCTACCTTATCTCCCAAAACATACTCAACCCCTGCCAATTTGGATTCAGGCCAAATAAAAATACTAATGATGCTATTATACACATGCTAGAACATATATACACTGCAATAGAGAGAAAAGAAGTCCCACTGGGGATCTTCATTGACTTACGTAAAGCTTTTGATACAGTTAACCATGACTTGCTCCACGTAAAATTGTCACACTATGGTATAAGAGGGCACTCCCTCAACTACCTCAAGTCATACCTCAGCAACAGAAGCCAATATGTGTATGCAAATGGGGCAAACTCTTCTGCACAACCAATTACAGTTGGTGTCCCACAGGGAAGTGTCCTTGGCCCTCTTCTCTTTCTCCTATACATAAATGACCTACCAAATGCTTCGCAATTACTCAAACCCACACTATTTGCAGATGACACACATACGTCTTCTCCCACCCGAGCCCAGTCACGCTAGCCAATACTGTAAATACCGAATTACAGAAAATATCTACCTGGATGAGGACTAACAAACTTACACTAAACATTGACAAAACCTACTTCATTCAGTTTGGTAACAGAGCTACAGATGTCCCTCTTAACATAATGATAAACGGATCACCTATCACAAAGCTAACAGAGGGAAAATTCTTAGGAATCCACCTTGATAATAGACTCAAATTTCATACACATATACAACAAATTTCTAAGAAAATTTCCAAGACTGTAGGCATACTATCGAAGATACGGTACTATGCTCCACAGTCAGCCCTCCTGGCCCTATATCACTCTCTTATTTACCCCTATCTCACCTATGGAATTTGTGCATGGGGCTCAACAACAGTAACCATCTCAGACCACTAATTACCCAACAAAAGGCTGCAGTTAGAATGATAACAAATTCTCACTACAGGCAGCACACTCCACCAATATTCAATACACTCAACCTACTCACCATACAAAACATCCATACTTATTACTGCACCTATTACATACATAGAACACTCAACTCTGATATTAACCCTCCCCTCAAACATCTCCTTGCCAACCTCAACAGAACACATGACCATAACACAAGGCACAGATCACTCTTTGATATTCCTCGTGTCCATCTCACGCTATGCAAAAACTCAATGCACATAAAAGGCCCTAAAATCTGGAATTCATTACCTGTAAATATAAAAGAAACACTACCTGTTTATAAATTCAAGTCTCTTCTCAAAGATCACTTACTCACCCAAAACCAAATAAATACTGAATAACTGAACCTTATAAATTGTATATCTTAAATGTTTCTCACAATTATATCACATAAATGTTAAACCTAAAACCCAATCTAACTTTATTATTTTTTAAATACACTACCTAACAGAATACTCCATTCTACTGAATTTATAACAATGCATGCAACCATATGACCTGTCTTTGTAATACTCACTTGTGCTTTATAGTAATCAGTTTACATTAATGTTTTTCACTGATTTCATCATTGCTTAGTTAATCTTAAGTTAATTTTAAGCCAGCCCGTAATGCTATGCATAGTATAAGTGGCTTTGGCATGCTGCTCTTATCTGTATTTTTTTTTGTACCTCTGTAAGTGTGCTCAAATTATAAATAAATAAATAAATAAATCCAATTATTTCTCTGACTGGTTAAGTCGTGACAGTCAGTAGAAAATTTGTTGCCTTACACGACTTCCACATGTTAGAACTTTTTCCTCGCCTATTCTTCTTATACTCCTTGACTATAAGTCTTGGCATGGGGGAGTGTGAGGGAAAAGTTCAATAGAGAGGGTATAGAAGGAATATATATAGTATCAGTAGTTTCACTGCCGGCTTCTAGTTAAGGTAGGGTAAGTCAATCTCCCGTTTTTCCTGCCTTTTCTCCCCCTCCCTGAAATTGATAGTTTGTCTGCCGGCTACTAGTTAAGGTAGGGTAAGTCACGCTCCCATTTATCCCGCCTTTTCTCCCCCTCCCTGAAATTGATAGTTTGTCTGCCGGCTACTTGTTAAGGTAGGGTCAGTCTAGCTCCCGCTATCCCTTCCCCTCCCTCTTCTCCCCCCCCCCCAAAAGATGACGTGTGGGGCTCTGGTTAAACAGTAAATCACTAGACTCACAGCTCCCAACTCTACTGTAAGTACATGCCTGCCTTGTATTCTAGTGGATTTATTGGTTGAAAGCTTCGCTTTTGACCAATAATAAACTTAGTCCTTTCAGTCTTGCTCTAGGTTGACTGTTGTAATAATCACCACGTCTTTTGAATATTGTACACTACCATGAAGAGTGATTATTTAAGCAGTGGGTAACCTGTCTATCTTTCCAGCTTGGATGTCAGAGAGGGTCACCTGGCAATCAACGAGTAGAACAGGAGAAGGACTAATGTCCAGAGACTTCTCCAGGTTGTATTGAAGTACCTGTGCACCTGTATGAAATTGCAGGACGTAACTCCACAGCATTGCAGCGGTAAAGAACCTGCTTTCCTGTCTTCGGGATAGAATACTCACTGGTATACTGTGAAGAACTAGCCAGTGGATGGTCACCAACACCTGCGACCCCCCCCCCTTATCATCAGCAACGGCTACGGTTTCAACAACAGTGTCACCAACACCAGACACCATTGTAGATATTAGTGTTGAGTTCAAATGTTATTTTATTCATTTCATTTTTCATTTTTCTTTCAAATAGGATATACCTTTCATGTTTTGTTGTTTTATGTTTGATTTAACCCTTTGACTGTCGCAGCCGTATATATACGTTTGTGAGGTACTGTGTTTGACGTATATATACTCATAAATTCTAGCGGCTTCAAATCAGGCAGGAGAAAGCTAGTAGGCCCACATGTGAGAGAATGGGTCTGTGTGGTCAGTGTGCACCACATAAAAAAAAATCCTGGAGCACGCAGTGCATAATGAGAAAAAAAAAAACTCCGACCGTTTTTTTTAATTAAAATGCCGACTTTGTGGTCTATTTTCGTATAGTATTTGTGGTTGTATTCTCGTTTTCATGGTCTCATTTGATAGAATGGAAACTATATTATAGAAATGGAGGTGATTTTGATTAATTTTACTATAAAAAGAACCTGGAAATGGAGCACAAAGTACAGGAAATGTTTGATTTTTGCCGATGTTCAAAAGTAAACAAATGATGTCATTGTCCAATAAATGTCCAAATAGCCATTCTAATACGCAGTCATGAATGGGTTGATGTAATTTTTACAATTATTACAGTATTGCAGTAGTCTGCATAACAGTAAATCTTCTAATTTTTGTTTGAATAAAATTTCAAAATAAAAAGCAAGAGTAATATCACAGGGACCTGGAGACATGACTGATGAACAAAGAAAATCTTATTTTAGAGCCAGGAATGTCTGCATTGTTCATTCTGGACCTTATTTTGAAATTGTCGTATTTTTTAATTTTCGTGAAATTGGCCAAATTGCAAATTTCTGACCATGTTATTGGGTAGTTGAAATCGGTAAATGGGCAGTTTCTTGTGCTCAATCGATAGAAAAAATAGAGTTCTGAAGAAATAGTTATGAGTTTGGTTGACTGGAATAACGGAATTAGCCGAAAATAGGGCTCAAAGTGGGCGAAATTGCCGATTTTTAAATATCGCCGAAGTCGCTAACTTCGCGAGAGCGTAATTCCGTCAGTTTTCCATCAAATTTCGTTTTTTTGGTGTCTTTACAATCGGGAAAAGATTCTCTATCATTTCATAAGAAAAAATAATTTTTTTTTTTCGAATATTTTGCGACACCAGGAGCAACTTCAGGATTGGGCCCTTCGACAGTCAAAGGGTTAATAAATAGTGTTTATCTTTGTGAATTATTATTTCTTTTTCTATTCATTAATTTTCCTGAGGAGGAGCCAGCCTGAGTAATACTGTCTGAAGTTGTTACAGGGCTGAGTAAGCCTTCACACACCCTCTACCACCCTCTACCACTATCACTACCATCCTCTACCACCATCACTATCACCCTCTACCACCATCACTACCACCCTCTGCCACCATCACTACCACCCTCTACCACCATCACTACTACCCTCTACCAACATCACTACCACCCTCTACCACCATCACTACCATCCTCTACCACCATCACTACCATCCTCTACCATCATCACTACCAATGGCTTCTACCACCATCACTACCACCCTCTACCACCATCACTACCACCCTCTACCTTTGTAGAGGGTGGTAGTGATATTTCTCCACAAAACTTTGCAACTTATTCCACTTTCATACTTTGATATGAGTTCTTTCTTGAATTCTATTCTGTTTCTCTCCTTCTTTATCAAAGGGCTGGTACTCAGAACTTTCTTTGGCCCCATGGTGGCTTATTTAGCAGCAGCACTCAATAAACAACCACAAACAACAATGGATTATTGTGAAATGTTTCGTATGAATGCACAGGGTAATGTTCACTAGACGAGAAACAAAGACAGACTGACTCAGAATGTGTGAGCACGCGCAGATGGACACATTCTGTACGGCAGACAAAAACCAAGTTGATAAAAGAAAACTGGGACAATATTTTGACAAAAAAAGTCGTCAAAAGCCGAATTCGACGAAAACCAGGGCAAACGAAAACCAAGGTTCCACTGTATTTCAGGATGAAAATAAATCAGGCAACATCAAAGTCCTTAGTAACATGGTCCTCAAACAACTGGATATAGTGAAGTCAAACAAATCACCAGGCTCAGATAGTGTTTTCAAGGGTTCTAAAGGAATGTAAAGAGGAGCATAGCAAACCATTAGCTAGTGTCTTCAACAGATCACTTCCAACATGTATTATATCATATGAGCAAAAATGGCAAATGTGATTTGCCAAGCAGGAGATAGGGCTTCAGCTTCAAAAGTTAATGGAATCAATAACTGCAGATGCAATTCAAAGCCTCCTTGAAAGACACATAATTTGACTAACGAATCTCAGCACAGTTTTACTAAGGGACATTTTTGTCTTATGAGTGTACTAACATGTTTCACCATGGTTTCAAGGTAAAGAATAATAGATATAGTACGTACGTATATGGACTTTAGCAATGTCTTTGGCAGAATTTCATACAGGAGATTGGAAGGAGAAATTATTATATGGGTAGATGCATGGCTGTTTCCATAAATGGGGAGAAATCAGAATCTGGCCCAGTTACAAGTGGTGTGCCACAGGGTTCAGCATTAGGAGCTTTATTATTCACAATGTACATAAATGACATAGATGAGGGAATAAACAATGACATAAGTATGTTTGCTGATGACACTAAAATAGGCTGTAAATAATTTTTGACGAGTGCTTCGCTTTACGACTTTTCACTAATGCAGCGGTTTTCAATTATACCTATTCTTCATTTATTCAGATTTCCCTACAATAAATATATTCACCACTCACTATAAACTAAGGTTTAAAATTTTATTAAGATAAGTAATGTGTGTACTGCTTATGCATTTTTTTTTTTAGCCTAGCTCCACAGCTCACTTAATATATAATAATGTAAACATGTTAAAGGCTTTTATGGCATTTTGAAAATAAAAAAGGCTATTTCACTTCCCAGCACTAGCCCGGACCCTTACCTGCTTTTTAAAAGGGACCTGCCTGATACATACTTGAATGTTTTATATCTTTGGAAAGAAAATTTAGATTACGTTGCTTAGGCATAAATGCACAAAAAAATACAGAGAAGAATGAAGTTAAATCCATGAATCAGAAACCTTTCTACAAAGAAGGTACTAAATTTTCACACTTTTGGGGAATGACACGAATTAGGAGGGATAAATAAAGGGGATAAAATTTAATGTGCTGAAAGGGTCTAATCAAGACAGGGCTTGCCGAAAAGATGTAGGAAAGTACAAGTTGGCAACAGACTTGTGGATGAATGGAACAAGCAGCCAGATATTGCAGTTTTAAAACTATAGGTTGAATGGGTATATGAGTGGGTGTGAATGGTGGAAAAACCAGATATGCCTAGAAAGGGGCCCAAACAGATCTACTGCAGTGTCCCACTATTATAATAATAATCATAATAAAATCATAATAATAATAATAATAATAATAATAATAATAATAATAATCTTTATTTACTACAAGTACATGTACATTGGACCCTCGGGTATAGGCGTTCCTTTTATTGGCCAACTCAGTTATCGGCCTTTTTTCTTCGGCTCCTGGTTATCGGCCGTTATTTCACTTATGGGCCATATGGTACGAGTAAAACCCGCCTCTGCCAGCCACTCACGCGTCAGTCTGGCTTTGTCTCTAGGTGAGCGAAGAAGCATCTGCTCAGTCATCCAAACATTTCGCTATACTGAAATTCATTGATTTTCATGGTTATCGATTAAGTGCAACTGGGAAATAAATAACCATGGCCCCAAAGAAAGTTCCCAGTAAAGTTCCATTGGTAAAGAAAGTGAGAAACACAATGGAATTTAATCCTTTCAGGGTTGGTGCCACACTAGCATGGCTTACGCGCAAATTCTAGCGGCCTCAAATTAAGCAGGAAACAGCTGGTACCCCTAGATGTGAGAGAATGGGTCTCCATGGTCAAGTGTGCATGGTACAAAAAAAATCGGGGACCCAGTGGTGCATTTTGAGAAAGCCATTTTATTACACCATGTTCACCATGTCTAGCACTAAGAAACAATTCACTCCTCACTAATTGGGGCTCTTTTGTTCCCAAGTGACAGCTCAAACACCCGATGGAATTGTCAGTGAAGATGAATTTCATGGTTTTGAGGAGTTTGTGGCTGAAAGCAATGCCCAGGAAACCTGAAGGAAGGAAGGGAGAAAAAATGGGAGGAAGGAAGGAAGAGAAAGAGAGGAAGGAAGGAAGAGATGAGAGGAGGAAGAAGAAAGAAAGAAGAGAGAGAGGAAGGAAGGGGGGAATGAAGAGCAAATGAAGGAAGGAGGGAATGAAGGAAGGAGGGAAGGAAGTAAGGAGACCATCAACCTAGGATAACCCAATAAATTCAGATAGTGACTTATTTCCATGTGGGTTGGTGGGGTGGGGAGGAAGTTGACAGGCAGTGAGGTTGGTGAGTGATGGTGTTATTTGTCATTGTGACACTAATTATGCCGGTGACTCAGCATATTTACAAATCCACCCCTACACAACAACTACAAGCTTTACAGAAGCTGTAGCAGTTCTGGGAAGTGTCCAGTGACTTTATATGTGCATATACAGTGGTCCCTCATTTTTCGTAATTAATCCTTTCCTGGAAATGTGACTATTATCAAAATTGACGATTTTCAAATCCATTTTCCCCATAAGAAATAATGTAAATACAATTAATCCATTCCTGACACCCATAAGTATTAGCCCTTTCAGGGTCCGTCCTATAGATCTATGGCTTTACGTTCAGGGTCCAAACCGTAGATCTACGCCAAAATTCTAGTGGTATCAAATTTAGCGCGAGAAGGCTGGTAGGCCTACATCTGAGAGAATGGATCTGGGTGGTCAGTGTGCACACTATAGAAAAAATCCGGATGCCCGCATGGCATTGTGGGAACACCGTCAAAGTAGCTTTGTTCATAGTGCCTGGCGGCAAGGAAGCTCTCACTCCCCACTCACTCTCCTGGCGAATTCTGACCCTTCTCTTCACAACTTACAGTTATAAGACTGATGGAAGTGGAGATGAAGAGGAATTCTATGGTTTTGAACCATATGGTACCATTGTACCATATGGTACAATGGTACCATATGGTACAACAGTGCCATGTCATACAATGGTATATGGTACAATAGTACCATATGGTACAATGTACCATATTGTACATTGTACCATATGGTACATTGTACCATATGGTACAGGATACAGGGACCCTAATGGAAATAAGTCTGACTTTTTTGAGTTATCCTAGGTTCTCCAAACATATGCTGCTAAGTATGATATTCTATGCAACTTTATATGTGTACAACTAAATAAACTTACTTATGATGCCACATGCACTTGACTAAGTTTATTCAGGTGTACACAGATACAGTAACATAGATTATCATACATAGCAGCATATGTATAATATCCTAGGATAATCCAAAAAAGTCATGGTGACTTATTTCCATAGGGATCCCTGTATCTGTACCATATGGTGTCCTGTACTGTATGGTACCCTGTACTATATTGTACCCTGCACCATAAGATACCCTGCACCATATGGTACCCTGCACCATATGGTACCCTGCACCATATGGTACCCTGCACCATATGGTACCCTGCACCATTTGGTACCCTGCACCATATGTTATCCTGTACCATATGTTATCCTGTACTGTATGGTACCCTATACCATATAGTACAATGTACCATATGGTACCCATATGGTACATTGGTACATACAGATACAAGGTATGGTACATGTACCATATGGTACCCTGTACCTTATGATACCCTGTACCATTTGGTACCCTGCACCATATGTTATCCTGTACCATATGTTATCCTGTACTGTATGGTACCCTATACCATATCATACAATGTACCATATGGTACCCTGTAACATATGATACCATGTACCATATGGTCAATAGGTCGTGTTGGTGGCAGCAGGCACCAGCCAAGACTGAGTGAGTGGTAACACAAGCTAGCTACTGAATCAGCAGTTTCGAAGACAAAGCACTCTGTCATCCACCTCAAGTAACGTGTCGAGTTCCTGTACATTTGTAAATATATAATAGAACATTACTAATATACAACATTTTTGCATATTTTTGTTGTAAACAATTATTGTAAACAAAATAAAGATGAAAATATAAGTGTGTTTATTGCGTTGAATACAACAGTACCATATGGTACAATGAACCATATGGTATCACTGTACTGTATGGTAAAATGTACCATATGGTATCATAAGGTACCATTGCACCATATGGTACCATTGTATCAGATATCATTGAACCAAATGGAGCCATTTGTACCATATTCTACCACATGGTACAATTGTATCATATGGTACCATTGTATCATATGGTACCATTGTATCATATGATGCCATTGTACCATATGGTACCATTGCATCATATGGTAGAATATGGTACAAATGGCTCTATTTGGTACAATGATATCATATGATACAGTGGTATCATATGGTGCAATGGTACCTTATGATACCATATGGTGCAATAGTACCATATGGTACATTTTACCATACAGTACAATGATACCAAATGGTTCATTGTACCATATGGTACTATATGGTACTGTTGTTTTATTACCATTGCACCATTGCACCTTATGGCACCATTGTACCATATGGTACTATATGGTACCGTTGTATTCAACACAATAACCGCACTAATATTTTCATCATTTTGTTTACAATAAAACTTGTAAACAAGATTTTATGAAGCAATATGAAAACAAATAGTGCGTTATTGTGTTTGAATACAATGAGTGTACACTATACAATAACATAATATTGTCTCACAGGGCCACAAATGTTTACAGAAAAAGAAAAAATAGAAAAGAAAAAAGTATAAAAAAAAACGAAAATAAAAAAAAAATGCGATTATTGCGGAAGTCAACGTGATGTTGCCGCCACCCGGTCATTTTGGGTCAACTTCCAGCCGCTGTATCTCGGTAAGTACTGATCAGAATTTTTTTTTTTTTGTTTTGTTTTATTACCTTCACAAAAATATTATCTTTAATTCTGTAAGAAAAAAATCATTTTTTTTTTTTTCAAAATTTCTTGGACACTGGAGCACCACTTCAGATTTTGGCCTTGGACCCTGAAAGGGTTAAAACGGATTTTTTTTTTTTTACATAAAATATAGATGTAGTACATATACAATACAATGGAACATGATAATGAAATGTTAACAGCATAACACTTACCTTTACTGGCGATTCTTCTTAGTGTATGGAAGACTGGAGGAGGAGAGAGACTGAATTACTGTTTGGAAGGGGAATCCCCTTCCATCAACACCTCAGGTACCAAGTGCTTTTCTGGGGTTACTTCTCTTCTCTGTTTCTTAATGCCACTAGGGTCAGCTTGAGAGTCACAAAAAAAAATGTCAAGAGAGCTCTGTTTCTGGCATCTCTTTAAAACTTCCCTAATATGGGGCAAGACTTTGTCACTGTACAAGTTGGCAATATGGCTTGCAAAGCCTTGTCAGGGTGATGTTTCTCCATAAATCTTTCCATCCTACCCCACATTTCAAAAATCTCCTTAATTTCTGAAGAAGGCACCTTTTTCCATCTCTCTTCCTCCTCCTCGGCAGCAATATTCCGAGCTGTGGTCTGTTGCTGTTCCTGGTGAAGCTCTTGCAGCTCTGCAGTGGTTAGCTCTTTGTTGTGGTTCTCCACCAACTCTTCCACATCCTCCAAACTCACATCCAATTCCATGGAACTCCCCAATGCCACAACAGATTTCACAACTGTCATAGGCTCAAAATCAAAGGGGTCAGCCCAGCCCCAAAACCCTTTCAAAATCCCTCTTGTGGACACAATCTGGCCACAATTTACTCCAAGCAGAGTTCCAAGTCCTGGTAGTCACTCCCTCCCAAAAGCCTTATCTATAAGGCTTATGCAATGGAGGATACTGAAGTGATCTTTCCAAAACTCTCTTAGGGTCAAGTGAGTGTCTGAGGTCACATTAAAGCACCTTTGAAACATTGCTTTGGTGTAGAGTTTTTCAAGTTTGAAATGACTTGCTGTTCCATGGGCTGGAGGAGAGGAGTGGTATTAGAGGGCAAGAACTTTACTGTGATGAACCCATACTCCTCCAGAATTAGGTCATCCAAGTTTGGAGGATGAGCAGGTGCATTGTCCATTAGCAGGAGGCAGTTGAGATCCAATTTCTTTTCCAGGAAGTAATTCTTCACACTAGGGCCAAACACTTCATTCAATTCAATTCAATTCAATTCAAAGTTAATTCTCTATAAGGATTACAATGCTGAGTTTACAGAATTTGGTTATTGTGTGGTTTACATGTAGTAAAATAATAATTACAGAGTGTACCACTAGAACACCTAGCATGGCTAGGCATTTCGGGCAGACTTATATTAAATCTTAAGTTTAAAATATTACAAAATTATGAGGTAAGTTGGTATTATGGCTAAGTGACTAAATACTAGTTGTGAGTTTAGCAATGTGAATGCTTTTGTTTTGGCACTATACATAGTTTCAGTATTGGAGTATCACAGGCCAACTTAGACTAGTTAAGATTCATTATTTTGAGATTGAGATTGATATTTCTGTTTATGGTCAAATGGGTGAGTGAGTGTAAGTGTGAACCACCAGGTGGTATTCGTATTATTAGTTGACAGGGTGTATCAGGGAGATAAGATGTTTTCTGATGGTAGTTTTGAAGGTGATGAATGTGTCTACAGTTTTGGAATTTTCAGGTAGGGTGTTCCAGATTTTAGGGCCTTTGACATACATTGAATTTTGTAAAGGTTTAGTCGGACATGGGGAATGTCATAGAGATGTTTGTGTCTGGTGTTGTGCTTGTGGGTTCTGTCACAACTATCAAGAAAGCATTTTAGGTCAAGGTTAATATTGGAATTTAAGGTCCTGTAGATGTAGATTGCACAGTAGTAAGTGTGATGTACTGAGCAGGGAGTAAGTTTAGATCTATGAAGAGTGGGGGGTGTGTGTTGCCAGGGATGGGATTTAGTGATTATTCTTACTGTGGCTTTTTGTTGGGTTATTATTGGCTTTAGGTGTGTTGCTGCAGTTGAACCCCAAGCACAGATAGCATAGGTGAGGTATGGATATATAAGTGAATGGTATAGTGTGAGAAGGGCAGTTTGTGGCACGTAGTATCGTATCTTGGAGAGGTTCCCAACCCTTTTGGATACTTTTTTGGTTATGTGTTGGATATGGGTGCTGAAGTTCAGGTTGTTGTCGAGGTATAGGCCTAGGAATTTGCCCTCATTATGCCTGGCAATTAGAGTGTTGTCAATCTTAATGTTAATCTGCGCATCCCCTGCTCTGCTACCAAACATAATGTAGTAGGTTTTGTCAACGTTAAGCGTAAGTTTATTGGCTGTCATCCAAGTCGATATTTTGATCAGCTCCTCATTAACAATGGTGTTGAGGGTGGCAAGATTAGGGTGAGAGATGACATAAATCGTGTCGTCAGCAAAGAGAATGGGGTTCAGGTGTCGAGATACGTTTGGAAGATCATTGATGTATATGAGGAAGAGCAGGGGACCAAGGACGCTTCCCTGTGGAACTCCAGTATCAAGTGGCTGTGTTGTTGATGCTGTGTCTTTAATGGTGACATACTGATACCTATTAGTAAGGTAAGATTTGAAATATGCAAGCGCATGGCCTCTTATACCATAATGGTCAAGTTTGTGGAGTAGAATGCCGTGGTCTACTGTGTCAAAAGCTTTTCTTAGGTCAATAAAAATTCCTAGTGGATATTCCTTATTTTCCAATGCTGTGTAAAGCAGATCTAGCATTTTTATGGTTGCATCGTTAGTGCTTTTATTTTTCCTGAATCCAAATTGGCAGGGGTTGAGTATGATTTGTGACGTTAGAAATGAATACAGTCTCCTGTGCACGAGTTTCTCAAAGGTTTTGGATAGCAATGGTAAGTTTGATATTGGCCTATAGTTGTTTAAATCTGTAGGGTCACCACCTTTATGTATTGGCGTAACCCTTGCCGTCTTGAGTAATTTCGGGAAGGTGCTAGTTTCTAGTGACTTGTTAAAAAGTAATGAGATAATATGCGAGAGGACATGGGCCACTCTCTTGTACAATAATGGTGGGACATGAGACAGATTCCCTGAGTTATTTTTAAGTGACTTTATAATCTCGGTGACTTCCGTGGGCTCAGTTGGAGCAAGATAGAAGGAATTTGGGAAATTCTCATCTAGGTAGTCCCCGGCATGGGCATTGGTACGTGGGATTTTATTGGCGAGATTAGAACCTATGGTTGAGAAGAAGTCGTTTATCTTGTTAGCTGTGTCAGTGGGTTGCAGTGGTGTTTCATTAGGTTTAGTTAAGACAATATTCTTGTTTTTTTTTTCAGTTTGTGGGTCCCTAGAATCTGAGAGAGTGTTTTCCAGGTCTTTTTTATATCTCCTCTTGTGTCAGTGAATCTACTGGAGTAGTATAGTTGTTTGGCTTTCTTTATTACTTTGGTGAGGACTGATGAATAGTGTTTAAGAATATCTTTGTGTATTAAGCCTTGTCTGTATTGCTTTTCATATTGGTGTTTCTTATCAATGGATTTCAGAATGGTGCTGGTTAGCCATGGGCAACCAAGCCGTTTGTTTTGTGATCTGTTTCGTTTTTTATAGGACAATGTTTGTTGTATAGTCTAAGTAGTTTGTTAAGAAAAATGTCTGTCCAGTCATCAATACCATTGGCCTTGGAGAATTCTGTAGGCCAGTCAACAGTCTCTAGGTCAGCTGTGAACTTCCTTATTGAGGCCTCATCATGGAGTCTAAATGAGACTTATTGTATTCAAGTGGTGGTTTACTAATGTTTGTCAAGAGGAAGGTAGGGTAGTGGTCTGTAGTGCTATCTGTTGATTATCCTGATTTAAAGGGGGCTAGTATATTGGTCCATATGTGGTCTATAATAGTTGCACTTGTTTCAGTGAGCCTGGTTGGTTTAGTTATTGTTGGTATGAAAGGTGTGTTGTTCATATTGTTGATGAAATCAGTTACAGGCTGATCATCTAGTAGGCCAAGGTTGATGTTGAAGTCTCCAGCTAAGAGAAGGTGGTGCTTATTCATTTGTCTGTTTGTTATTAGTGCCTTTAATTTCTCACTGAAGTTTGGGATGTTTGTGTGGGGTATCCGGTAAATGGCACCGATTGTTAAAGGCGTCTTAAGGTTTTTACAGTAAAATTAGCAAAAATGTATTCTCCATATTCATCACTAAAGCAACTGGTGCTAATACAAGATAATTGGTTAGAGTAATAGATTGCAATACCACCCCCAACTTGGTATGGTCTGCAGTTGTGGATTGCTGTGTATCCTGGTAGAGGGTAGATATCTATTGTGTCCTGTTTAAGCCAGTCTCAGTAAGAATAAAGCAGGAGAAGGGTGTCTATTAGTGATTCAAGGAGTGCCAGGAGGTCATCATAGTGTTTGCTTAAGGACCTGATGTTGTAGTTAAGTACTG
Source organism: Cherax quadricarinatus (assembly GCF_026875155.1). Lineage (NCBI taxonomy): Eukaryota > Metazoa > Arthropoda > Malacostraca > Decapoda > Parastacidae > Cherax > Cherax quadricarinatus. The sequence continues at coordinate 36,276,227 of NC_069449.1, read as the reverse complement.
ATAGACTTTTATCATTGTTTAGGATAGTGCTGGCTTGTGATGCTGTGTAGTAAAGGCAGTTACTTTCCAATAGGTTTTGATTGTGTGTCAGATTATGTAGGTTTAGATCAGGGTCAACGTGATCAATCATCTAACAGGTTTAAATTATGGTTATTTATATCCTGAGTTGTGTGTTGAGTTTTAGTACTGACATCTGTAGTGGTGGGAAGTTTGGACAAGTATATAGCTAAGCTTTTGGTCATGTAGAGTATAGTCACTAATACACATAATGAAGTTGGTGTTGTCTGTGTGTTGTGCTGGAATGCGCTAAAGTACAACTAGGTATAAACTAATAATATAAAAATACAAATTAAAAATAGCACAAGACTCTCACTTGTAATTGCACTAAGGTCTAATGTAATGACTTTGGTATAGTCTATGTATTGAGCTAGAATGAGCTATAGTACAACTAGGTTTAATCTAATAATATAAAAATACAAATTAAAAATAGCACCAGGCTCTCACTAGTAATTACACTATGGTCTAATATAATGACTTTGGTACTGACTATGTATTGAGGTATAGTACAACTGAGTTTTATCTAATGATATAAAAAAGGCACAAGACTCTCAGTTGTAATTGCACTAAGGTGTTATATAAGTTGTTTACAAGAATTAGAGTATAACTAGATTTAAATTGACAAGATAAAATATACAAGTTAAGGTAGCAAAAGAATAAAAAAAGTAGAAAAAAAAAATATATGAGGTAGTTGGTACTAGTTAGCAAAAGATAGTTAAGGGCCTTGAACAATAATATAATTGAAATATACACTAATTGCACACACAATATAGTCACTAAGATATGAAAACAATCTTAGAGTAGGACTTATAATATAAACTTATAATATAAAAATACAAATTGAAATGGTACTTGCAATTGCACTAGAGTCTGGTATAGGTTGTTGACAAGATCAAGAGTATAACTAGATTTAAATTGACAAAATAAAATTCACAATTAAAGTACCAAAAGAATAATAGTAAAAAATAACAATGGTAATGTCTTGGTTATAATGTGATAGTAAGATGGTAGACAGGTACACAGGTACAAAGGATAATATAAAGGTTGGAGTTTGAATATACAAACTTGAAAATTTGGCAACAAAATGTTATGGGAAGTATAAAATAATGTTTAATGTACAAAAGTAAAATTGACTGGTAGTAAATATGGTGTTTAATAAAATTTTAGTAAGTAATAATGATTACAAAAAAAGTGAAAAAGTAATGTTTATTTCATTCAATATTGCACTGGTAGTTAAACTTGAGGTTATTTGGCAGTAAAAGGTAATTAAGAGTACTCTAAGATAGTAAATGTGGTATTAAAACAGGTAAAGGTAATTAGACAAGTAATGGTTATTAAATGTCAAAAATGTTAAGAGTAAATTGAAATTATAGTAAAAATGGTAATTATTAATTTTAGTAAGTAATATCAATTGATAGTATTTAAAAAAATATGAGGTAGTAATATGGACAGAGAAAGTATCAATTCAGCTAATGTTTAAGCAAACAATAGTAAATAAGAAAATTACATAAGGTGACTTATGCTTACTAGTAAAATCACAAAATGAGGTAGTTGATTATTAAATACTAAGAGATTGTACAATGAAATTTGAACAATAATGAGCAAAAACACACTACATTACGTAGGTTTTTAGGTTGGACATTGTTTAGTTATTCTCTGTAAGATTAGTATCCCCGAGAAATCGTGATAGATCATTCTCGTTCGTGATTGTGTACAGTTGACCTACATTTGTTTTCCTAACTAGAATTTTCCCATCCCGTGTGAAGCATCGGTGTATTGTGTCATTATCTCCCGCTAAGTTTTCTGACTCTATACAGGAGGTTCTGACGTTTTTTGGTAAGACACTCATTTATGTATAACCTCTTTCTTTACTTAATAGATGCAATAATTAAGTCTTTTTTCCTGTCATGTGAGTGGAATCTAAGCATAACACTTTTTCTACCATGGAATCCTAGTAACCTGGCTTCTTTTATTTCTGACTCTGGTACAATAACACTTGTTTGGTCCTTTATGATCTGCAGAGTAATTTCTTTACTGTTTGTTTGGTTCATATCACTGGGAAAAAGTGGACTGTTAACTATTACTGCGTCCGATAGTTTATCTTGTTCAGTTTTATCTTCTTGGAGAGCAAAGTAGTCACTGAACTGGTTACATTGAACCACTCAATGAAATTTTCCCTCATTACCCATGCCTTATTACAGTGGACCACCGGTTCATGTTATTAATCCGTTCCCGAGAGCTCATCGTAAAGCAAAATTATCAGAAAGCGAATCAATTTTCCCCATAAGAAATAATGGAAATCAAATTAATCTGTGCAAGACACCCAAAAATATAAAAAAAAAACTTTTACCACATGAAATATAAGTTTAATGCAATAGAATAATTACAGTAACAATAATAACAATAGAATAATCACAATAGAATAATTGACACTTACCTTTAATGAAGATCTGGTGATGATTGATGAGATGGGAGGAGGGGAGTGTTGAAGTTTTTAATGTTTAGAAGGGGAATCCCCTTCCATTAGGACTTGAGGTACCAAGTCCTTATCCATGGTTACTTCCCTTCTTCTTTTAATGCCACTAGGACCAGCTTGAGAGTCACCGGACTTCTGTCGCACAACATATCTGTCCATAGAGGCCTGTACCTCTCATTCCTTTATGACTTTCCTAAAGTGGTTCACAACATTGTCAGTGTAATAGTCACCAGCACAGCTTGCAATAGCTGTGTTAGGGTGATTTTCATCCATAAAGGTTTGCAGTTCAACCCACTGTGCACACATTTCCTTAATTTTTGAAGTAGGCACAATGGATTCCACAACTGGCATAGGCTTCTCAGGGTTAGCCCCAAACCCTTCAAAATCTTTTTTAATTTCCATACTAATTCTTACCCTTTTTACCACAGGGTTGGCACTAGAAGCTTTCTTGGGGCCCATGGTGACTTATTTTGCAGAAACAAGCACCAAAAACAGTGATAATATGGATAATATGGAATGTACCGAATGTATTCTCAGATGCGCGCACACTGGCTGGCTTGTAAACACTGGCGCACACGGGGCAGTTCAGGCCACACGTGGACACGTCTGGTACGAATCGTATCACATACCGGGTTTTGTAACGGGAACCGAGGCAAATTTTTTGCGATATAATGCTTCGGATACCGGATTTATCGGATACCGATGACTTCGCGAACCGGGGGTCCACTGTATTAGCTTTCCAAAACACACACAATTTACTCTTCATAACACTGTTTTTCCTGAACACACTATGATTTTCAGAAAGGTACACTAGTACAGTGGACCCCCGCATAACGATTACCTCCGAATGCGACCAATTATGTAAGTGTATTTATGTAAGTGCGTTTGTACGTGTATGTTTGGGGGTCTGAAATGGACTAATCTACTTCACAATATTCCTTATGGGAACAAATTCGGTCAGTACTGGCACCTGAACATACTTCTGGAGTGAAAAAATATCGTTAACCGGGGGTCCACTGTATTGGCTTCACTTAAATCTCTCAAACCAGCCTTTGCTGGCCTTAAATTCACCAAAATCAGTACTTATTGCAGGCAATTTCTTTACGAGATCGTCATGCAACTGCCTAGCCTTTTCACAAATAATCGACGTCATAAGACTATCTCCTTCTAATTGTTTCTCGTTTATCCACACCAATAATAACTTCTCAACATCTTTGAGTACTGGTGATCTCATTTTTGTCAACATATTTATCCCCTTTGCAACAACAGCTTCCTTGATTTCCTTTCTCTTGGCCACGATGGAAGCTATAGTTGTATGGGGGTTTGTTATACACCCTGGCCAGTTCGGCCACACGTACGCCACTTTCATGTTGTTCAATAATGTTTTTCTTGAATTCAATCATATTTCTCACCTTCTTTACCAAAGGCCTGGTACTAGGAGCTTTCTTTGGAGCCATGGTAGCTTATTTAGCAGTTGCAAGCACTAAAATGAATGGAATATTATGAAATATTTCGTATGAACAAGTGAGGGGGCTGTCACTCACTGGTAAACAATGGCACACTGGCTGGGAAGGGAGGGCGAGGCGGCTCAGAGCCATGTGTACATGTCCCGGGCAAACGACGATTCGCGAGCCAATGTTTTGACGAAAATAATGTTACGATTTTCGAAAATTACAACTATCAAGCCTTACAATTATCGAGGGACCACTGTATGTGATAGAAAAACAGTAATAAACTACATTTTTTATTCTTGGTTTGTGTAAACATGTTTTGTAAACAATATAATGACTGTGTGGTTATTGTGTAGCATACGAGTGAATATACATTCAATATACCTTATATTGGTCTCACAGGTCATGAAATTACTTGAATGAAGAAAAAAAGGAAGGAAGAAGGAAGGAAGGAAGGAAGGAAGGAAATAAGGAAGGAAAGAAGGAAGGAAGGAAATAAGGAAGGAAGGAAGGAAGGAAGGAAGGAAGGAAGGAAGGAAGGAAGGAAGGAAGGAAGGAAGGAAGGAAGGTAGGTAGGTAGGAAGAGATGAGAGGAAGGAAGGAAGGAAGGAGGGAAGGTAGGTAGGAAGAGATGATAGGATGGAAGGAAGGAAAGAAGGAAGGTAGGTTTGTGGGAAGGAAGGGATGTGTTGTGGAAGGCAGTGAGGGTTACTGAGTGGTGGTATGATGCATCATTGTGACACAAGACACGCTGGTGACTCAGCATATTTACAAGTCCACCCCCACATAACTACAAGCTTTTAGAACCTCTTGCAGTTATAGAAACCTGTCCAGTGACTCTATATGTGCATATATATACGACAGAAAAATAGTAATAAACAACATTTTTTATTGTTGGTTTGTGTAAACATGTTTTGTAAACAATATAATGACAGCAAAGTTTGTGCTGTTATTGTGTAGTATACAATGAGTGAGTATATACCAAATAGTCTTTATATTGGTCTCAGAAGCCATAAAAGTTACTTGAAAAAATAAAATATTAAAAAATAAAAGAAAAAAGAAGAATAAAAACAAAATAAACTATTACCGGGTGACAGGCAGTCGGTGATGTTGCCATATGCCTGTAGACAGCCTGTACTGTCTGCACAGACAGCCATGCTGTCTGCCAACTGAGTTCATATTTCACACCATGCTGGTGCTGCCACCTATAGGCCTACCACTTCAGTGTGCCCACCCCTGCCACACTCTCACTCACTCAGCAGCCTAGACTCAGACAACAGGTCCTTCTCCTCTCTCCCTCGCGGGCATGGCCCTCCCAGGCCATGGGCATGTAACACACTGCATGGGCGTCACAGATACCATAAATACAAGAAGAAGTGTCCGGAAGCTTATAAGAACCAAATCCGGGAGAACAAAAATCCAGTGGGCTGGGGAAAAAAAGGGAAAGAGAAAAAAAAATTTGTAAAAAAAAAAAAAATCTTCTCAGGTAAAAAAAAAAATTTGGCCAAAAAAGGGGGAAAAACCCCCCTCAAAGGGCCCAGGAATTCGATTTCCCCCCAGGAATAATTGTACAAAGAAACCAAAAAATGCGGTGGTTTTTAACCTTTAAAAAAAAAAGGGGGCCCCCGGGCCTTTTTTTTTTTGTTTTTTTTTTTTTTTTTTTTTTTTTTTTTTTTTTTAATTTTTTGCTAAAACCCAACACCCCCAACAGGGTTCCCCCGGTGGAATTTTAGGCCCCGGGAAAAAGGGTAAAAAACCAATTTTGGGAGCCTTTTTTAAACCCGATTCCCTGGAACCAGGAGGGGAAAAGAAAACCTGGAAAACCTGGGGGGGCCGAACTTGACCGAAAAACACCCCCCGAAACAAAAGTTGGGAAGTCACACCCCCCAAAGAAAAGCAGGGGGGTACAGCCATTTAAAACCATTTTAATGTCAAGGGGCCCGACTTCAATGCCCCCAAGGGATTCCAACAACCCTGGGGCCAACGGCCGGGGAAGCACCTAAAGCAGCCGGGCACCGGGGGTCCTTTGTTTTTCTGGAAACCAAATGGGGAAAAAGGGACCACCAGGGGCGTCCAGCCCCCCGGGGGGGGGTTCCCCCGGAACCCCGATAATTGAACCACATTTTAAAATTCCAATTAATCGTAACATTGGTGACGTGGTGCCCGAGCAAGTTTTTTCCCCAGAGGAGGAAGAAGAGGAAAAAACTTTTTTCACTTCATCACCCCACACAAAAAACATCCGTTCCAACGAGTTTCCGATGTCGTGTCTGCATTTTTTAGCATCCCGACACAGCACAAACAGGATCTAGCCGAAATTTCCCAATTTCTTTGAGAAATTTTAAGTGGCGCATCCCCTGAAACCACACCAAAGTGCCCATGCTGTTTTTTTCAAGCCATGTTCACGTAGGGCTCTGCCCTTGTGTTACTCAGACAGCTATTTCACAAGTCAGAGGTGATTTGTGGTGATTTCTGCATCCAGGGGATTTCTCCCGTTTTGTGGGGGGGAAAAAGGAGGGGGAAGTGGCCGTTCCTCACCTTCCCAGCCCCCCCTACTCACACCTCACCACCTACCATACACCACCAGCCATCACTCCCTCTCTGTGTTTTCTGCTGCTTTTTCCCTGTGAATTCATTCCGAGCTGTGTATCCGAGTGCTCAGGCCACTCAAAGCTATGGGTCCCATGCCACATGGGTCAGCATGCATGTAGATCAGGGCCACTGGGGCAACCCCGTGGGGTGTCGACGATGTCACATGGATCTACAAGCCACATGGGTTACCAAGCCAGATGTCCCAGGCCACATGCTGTGGTCTGCTGCCCGCATCACATTGATGTCACCGATGCTGCTGCTCGACTTCATGATGTCACCCACGATGCTGCCCGACTTCACGACATCATGATATCTGCCTAACGTCACCTCGAGACGTCTGCTGATGTCACCTCACAACGTCACGCCTGACATCACATGATGTCACATTGAGTGTTCTAGTAATTATTTCAGTACTGTTGAGAAGATTGAGAGAAGATATATGTCATGTGTTAATTAATTCTTCTCAGTCAGTGTTCTCACATGTTTGTGCATAGCTTAGTGTCAATTTTTGCACAGAAAAGCGTCATTTGCTAGTAAGCCCTGTAGTACCGCATATGCAGTGCGAGTGTGTGCAGTTTTCTGTGTGTCCTGTGTGGTCTTGAGCCCAGACCACTGTGTAGCACCTCGTGTTACTTGTCACCTGGTGTGACCTGCGCGTTTGACAGCTGATATTAGTCAGCCCCAAGTGTCCAAGCCTCTTGTACAGAAAGCTCTTATTGTTCGCCGCTCATGATGCCCTGCAGAATCGTACCTGCTACGATTCCCATCAAGATTTGCTTCACTTCACCTCCAGACCGTCACAGTGCAGTTATTTGTAGAGAAACACGTCTGGGGACGCTTAGACTAACCTCTGCTGTAACTCCAACTGCCGAAAGATTGACACTCGTCAAGCCGCAGTTAAGCCCTGTCGACAGGAGTGGTGTCAGCCTCCTGTCATAGCTTCAGTGAGCAGCCTAAACAAAGATGATGTCACTTTGACTGCTAGCCCGCTCACTGCAGTATGGTGTATGCTGTTACGACTCCCAGATGTTTTGCCGAGTCATCTATGCCACGACTCACTTCATGCTTGCCGGCAGTGACAGCCCCAGTGACAGTGCCAGTCGAGAAATGTCCTCCTGAGTCACTTGCCAGAAGTCCTGCCCAGCTGCCCAGTATTGACGATGCATCACTCGAGGGCACCAGCAGGTTGTGCCCCAGGTTGAGTGAAACCCTGCAGCGACTCCTACGATGACTGCTTCACTGTTCCAGAGGAGACCATACCCTGTTACGTCACAGCTCAGCCACAGCGATGTCTCCTGTGTTGCAGTATCTGTCCAGACGCAGGAAGGCATGCAGTGATGCCCATCGACGCTCACTGCCTATGACCACGATGTTTAGCACACCCTACCTGTTTTTTTTCTTCCCTCCCTGTAGGAAGTTTTTGTTTTCCCATGTCCATATATATATATATATATATATATATATATATATATATATATATATATATATATATATATATATATATATATATATAGTGTGTGTGTGTGTGTGTGTACTCACCTATTTGTGGTTGCAGGGGTCGAATCACAGCTCCTGGCCCCGCCTCTTCGCTGATTGCTACTAGGTCCTCTCTCTCCCTGCCCCATGAGCTCTATCATACCTCGCCTTAAAACTATGTATGGTCCCTGCCTCCACCACATCACTTTCTAGGCTATTCCATGGCCTGCCTACTCTATGACTGAAGAAATACTTCCTAACATCCCTTTGATTCATCTGAGTCTTCAACTTCCAATTGTGACCTCTTGTGTCTGTGTCCCATCTCTGGAACATCCCGTCTTTGTCCACCTCGTCTATTCCGCGCAGTATTTTATGTGTCGTTATCATGTCTCCCCTGACCCTCCTGGCCTCCAGTGTCGTCAGGCCGATTTCCCTCAACCTTTCTTCATAGGACAATCCCCGTAGCTCTGGGACTAGTCTTGTTGCAAACCTTTGCACTTTCTCTATTTCTTGACGTGCTTGACTAGGTGTGGATTCCAAACTGGTGCTGCATACTCCAGTATGGGCCTGACGTAGATGTGTGTGTGTGTGTGTGTTGTTGTGGTGTGTGTGTGTGTGTTTGTGTGTGTGTGTGGTTTTGGGTGTGTGTGTGTGTGTGTGTGTGTGTGTGTGTGTGTGTGTGTGTGTGTGTGTGTGTGTGTGTGTTGTGTGTGTGTGTGTGTGTGTGTGTGTGTGTGTGTGTGTGTGTGTGTGTGTGTGTGTGTGTGTGTGTGTGTGTGTGTGTGTGTGTGTGTGGTGGTGTGTGTGTGTGGTGTGTGTGGTGGGTGGGTGGGGTGGGGTTATTCTGTGTTCTGTGCCCTGTTCCAGAGAGAGAGAGACCGAGTTTTTTTTACCACCAGACATGGTCGGGCAGACCATGTGATAGGTGGCCGAGCGAATGTAGACAGCCTGTACTGTCTACACAGACAGCCATGCTGTCTGCCAGTTGAGTTCATATTTTGCACCATGCTGGTGCTGCCACCTATAGGCCTACTACATCAGTGTGCCCACCCCTGCCACACTCTCACTCACTCAGCGGCCTAGACTAAGACAACAGGTCCTTCTCCTCTCTCCCTCGTAGGCATGGCTCTTCCAGGCCATGGGCACGTAACACACTGCTTGTGTACCTCAGATACCACAAAGTAAGAAGCCACCGAAGACGCTTATCATTGAACCCCGCTCTGCAAGCACTACCCAATTAACTCGTAAACATGCTGTTCAACTTCTGTCAACTTCACGCCTCCATATCTCCATAAGTATTGATCGCATTTTTTTTTTTTGGCCTATTATACTCACAAAAAAAAACTATCATTTCATAAGAAAAATAATTTTTTTTTTCGAATATTTTTCAACCCTGAGAACAAGTTTGGGAAAGGGCCTGTCGACCCTGAAAGGGTTAAGAAAGAAGTTGAAAAGTATGAGAGTGGTGTGCGGGTGCTGGAACTTGCAAGGATGTATGGGAAAAATGAATCAACAATCACTTCTATCCTGGCAAAGAAAGAACAAATCAAGGAAGCTGATGTGGCAAAAGGAGTAAATGTGCTAACCAAACAAAGGTCACCGATACTGGAAGATATGGAGAAGTTGTTGATTTTGTGGATCACTGAAAAACAATTAGTGGGAGATAGTGTTGCAGAGTCAGTGATCTGTGACAAGGCAAGGCAGTAGCATGCAGATCTTGTAAAGAAAATGCCTGGAACAAGTGCTGCTGTTAGTGAATTTAGGACCAGCAAAGGCTGATTTAAGAAGTGTAGTGGCATACACAGTGTGGTAAGGCATGAAGAGGTTGCAAGTTCTGACAAATGTGAAGCTGAAAAATTTGTGCAGGAATTCAAGGGGTACGTAGAGGCTGAAGGATTCCTCCCCCCACAAGTGTTCAATTGTAATGAAAGAGGCCTCTTTTGGAAGAAAATGCCGAAGAGGACCAACATTGTGCAGGAGGAAAAAGCGGTGCCAGGATACAAGCCTTTGAACGACAGGCTTACTCTTTAGTTCTGTGCTAACGCTAGTGGGGATTTCAGAGTGAAGCCTTTACTGGTGTATCACTCTGAAAATCCCAGAGCGTTCAAGAAAAAATGTGGTCAAGAATAGATTGTGTGTGATGTGGAAAGCTAATATTAAGGCATGGGTCACAAGACACATTTTCAAAGGGTGAGTCAATGATGTGTTTGGCCCCAGCATGAAAAAATACCTCCTGGAAAAGAAATTGCCACTTAAGTGCCTTCTGGTACTGGATAATGCTCCTGCTCATCCTCCAGACTTGAAAGATCAATTGAGTAGGGACTTCCGTTTTACAACAGTGAAGTTCTGGCCTCCTAACACCACTCCTCTCATCCAGCCCAGGGACCAGCATGTCATTTCTAACTTCAAAAAGCTCTACACAAAAGCAGTGTTTCAAAGGCGTTTTGAAGTGACCTCGGACACTCATCTGACCCTAAGAGAGTTCTGGAGGAATCACTTAAACAACTATTGGAGGATAGATGGGCTAGTGAAAGTATAGGCAATGGAGTTGAAGATGTATGAGGTAGATTTAAGAATGTAGTGTTCAGCAGAAGTTTGTGGTTACAGGAAAGTGGGTGCGGGAGGGAAGAAAAGCGAATGGTGGAATGACGGTGTAAAGAGAGAGTAGTAAGGGAGAAAAAGTTAGCATGCAAGAGGTCTTTACAAAGTAGAAGTGATGAAAGGGAGGAAGAGTATATGGAGAAAAAAAAGAGAGGTTAAGAAAGTAGTGAAGCAATCTAAAAAGAGAGCAAATGAGAGAGTGGGTGAGATGTTATCAACAAATTTTGTTGAAAATAAGAAAAAATTTTGGAGTGCGATTAATAAGTTGAGGAAGCCACCTATGAAAAAAATTGATTTGACAGTTAAAAATAGGAGAGGAGAGTTATTAAATGGCAAGTTAGAGGTATCAGGAAGATGGAGGGAATATTCTGAGGGATTGACAAATGTTGATGAAGATAGGGAAGCTGTGATTTCGTGTATAGGGAAAGGAGGAATAACATCTTGAAGGAGTGACGAAGAGCCAGCTGTGAGTGTGGGGGAAATTCGTGAGGCAGTGGGAAGAATAAAAGGGAGTAAGGCAGCTGGGATTGATGGGATAAAGACAGAAATGTTAAAAGCAGGAGGGGATATAGTTTTGGAGTGGCTGGTGCTATTATTTAATAAATGTATGGAAGAGGGTAAGGTACCTAGGGATTGGCAGACAGCAAGCATAGTTCCTTTGTATAAAGGCAAAGGGGATAAAAGAGAGTGCAAAAATTATAGGGGAATAAGTCTGTTGAGTATACATGGTAAAGCATATGGTGGAGTTATTATTGAAAGAATTAAGGGTAAGATGGAGAGTAGGATAGCAGATGAACAAAGAGGCTTTAGGAAAGGTATAGGGGTGTGTAGACCAAGTGTTTACAGTTAAACATATAGGTGAACAGTATTTATAAAAGGCTAAAGAGGTTTTTGTGGCATTTATGGATTTGGAAAAGGCATATGACAGGGTAGATAGGGGGCAATGTGGCAGATGCTGCAGGTGTATGGTATAGGAGGTAGGTATACTATCTGGAGTTTACTTGGAGAGGGTTTCAGGGGTCAACGCCCCTGTGGCCCGGTCTGAGACCAGGCCTCATGGTGGATCAGGGTCTGATTAACCAGGTTGTTACTGCTGGCCGCACGCAAGCTGACGTATGAACCACAACCTGGTTAGTCAGGTACTGACTTTAGGTGCCTGTCCAGTGCCTTCTTGAAGACAGCCAGGGGTCTATTGGTAATCCCCCTTATGTGTGCTGGGAGGCAACTGAACAGTCTTGGGCCCCGGACACTTACTGTGTTGCCTCTCAGTGTACTCGTGGCACCCCTGCTTTTCATCTGGGTAATGTTGCATCTCCTGCTGAGTCTTTTGCTTTCACAGTGATTTTCGTGTGTAGGTTTGGTACCAATCCCTCCAGGACCTTCCAAGTGTATATTATCATGTATCTCTCTCGCCTGCATTCAAGGGAATACAGATCAAGGACCTTCAACCGTTCCCATTAGTTTAGATGCTTTATCGCACTTATGTGTGCCGTGAAAGTTCTTTGTACACTCTCCAGGTCTGCTATGTCACCAGCCTTGAAGGGGGCCTTAGGGTATAACAGTATTCCAGCCTAGAGAAAACAAGCAATTTGAAGAGAATCATCATGGGCTTGGCATCCCTAGTTTTGAGGGTTCTCATTATCCATCCTATCATTTTTCTAATGGATGAGATTGATACATTGTTGTGGTCTTTGAAGGCAAGATCCTCTGACATTATCACTCCCAGGTCCTTCACATTACTTTTCTGCTCTATTGTATGGTTAGAATTTGTGGTATACCCTGACACATTTTTAATTTCTTCAAGTTTTCCATATCTGAGTAGTTAAAATTTCTCCTCGCTGAACTTCATATTGTTTTGAGTGGCCCATTTGAAGATTTGGTTGACGTCCACTTGGAGTCTCACGGTGTCTTCGATGGAGGCCACTGCCATGGTGACCCGGCTGTCATCCGCAAAGGAAGACACAGAGCTATGGCTTACATCTCTATGTCAGAAATGAGGATGAGGAATAGAATAGGGGCGAGTACTGTGCCTCGTGGAACAGAGCTTTTTACCATGGCTGCCTGGGATTTTACTCTGTTTACTATTACTGTTTGTCTTCTATTTATCAGGAAGTTGTAGATCCATCTACCAACATTTCCCATTATTCCTTTACCCCGCATTTTGTGTGCTATTACACCATGGTCACACTTGTCGAAAGGTTTTGCAAAGTCTGCTTATACTACATCTGTATTTTGTTCATTCTCTACAACATCCAGGACCTTGTCATAGTGGTCCAGTATCTGGGACAGGCAGGAGCGACCTGCTCTAAACCCATGCTGCCCTGGGTTGTGTAACTGATGAGTATCTAGGTGGTTGGCTATCATGCTTCTTAGAACCCTCTCAAAGATTTTTATGATATGGGATGTTAGTGTTATCGGTCTGTAGTTCTTTATAATTGCTTTAGTGCCACCTTTGTGGAGTGGGGCTATGTCTGTTGTTTTTAGTGTGTGTGGGATGACCCCTGTGTCCATGCTCCCTCTCCTTGAAATGCTGAAGGCAGGCGTAGGGACTTCTTGCAATTCTTGATGAACACGGAATTCCATGAGTCTGGGCCTGGGACAGAGTGCATGGGCATGTCATTAATTGCCTCTTCAAAATCTTGTGGAGTTAGAATAATATCCGAGAGTTTTGGGAAGACCAAATTTTGGGTTTCATTCATAAAGAAGACATTTGGATTGTCGACCCTTAGAGTGGGCAGTGGATCGCTGAACACTGAGTCATATTGGGACTTTAGTATTTCACTCATTTCTTGGCTATCATCAGTGTATGTCCCATCCCGTCTAAGCAGGGGCCCAATACTGGTTGTTGTTTTTCCCTTAGATTTGGCATAAGAGAAGAAATATATATTTTTTTTTCAATTTCCTTTATGGCTTTTAGTTCTTCCTGTGATTCTTGTCTCCTATAAGATTCCTTCAGCTTAAGTTCGATATAGTATAAAGGTTATAATAAGAAAATATTATAACCTTTATACTATAATAATAAGGTAAAAGGACCCCAATGGAAATAAGTCACTCTGTCTGACTTTTTTGGGTTATCCTAGGTTCTCTACACATATGCTGCTATGTATGATAATTCTATGTAACTGTATTTGTGTATACCTGAATAAACTTACTTACTTACTTAATCTGCAATTTCATTGACTAGTGCCTCCCTTCGTATTTCAGATATATTGATCCCACTCAGCAGCTCTGTGACTCTTTGCCTTCATCTGTATAGGGAACGTCTCTCTCTTTCTAGTTTACATCTTCTCTTTCTTTTTCTTAATGGAATGTGTCTTGAGCAGATCTCAAGAACCACAGAATTAATTTTTTCAAGGCAAATGTTCGGATCTGTGTTGTTTAGGATACCTTCCCAGCTTGTTTCATTTAGGACATGGTTGACTTGATCCCACTGTATGCTTTTGTTACTGAGATTGAATTTCATGAAGAGACCTTCATGACTACTCACATTTTGCAGCTCTGTGACTCTTTGCCTTCATCTGTATAGGGAACATCTCTCTCTTTCTAGTTTACATCTTCTCTTTCTTTTTCTTAATGGAATGTGTCTTGAGCAGATCTCAAGAACCACAGAATTAATTTTTTCAAGGCAAATGTTCGGATCTGTGTTGTTTAGGATACCTTCCCAGCTTGTTTCATTTAGGACATGGTTGACTTGATCCCACTGTATGCTTTTGTTACTGAGATTGAATTTCATGAAGAGACCTTCATGACTAATCACATTTTGCTGGTCAGGAGCCCTGTGCATACATGTCTGCACCTCTATTATGTTGTGATCTGAATGTATTGTCTTTGATACAGTTATATTACATATCAGATCAACTTGCCTGCTTTTATGTACAAAAAAGCTTCTCAAGTATTGTCACTAATTATTGCAACACTCTTTAACAAATCCACTGAATCATCTACCTCCCCAACAATCCTCAAAATAGCGAGGGCACTCCGATCCATAAAGGAGGTGACCAAGCTGACTTGAATAACTATAGACCAATATCTAACTTACCACTGCTCTCTAAAATCTTTGAAAAAATAATTCATAGACGGATCTATTCCTACCTCATTTCACACAACATATTAAACCCTTGTCAGTTTGAATTCAGGAATAATAAAAGCACAAATGATGCTATCATACACATGCTAGAACTAATATATACCGCACTTGAAAAGAAAGAAGTCCCGCTGGGCATTTTCACTTATTTACGTAAAGCTTTCGATACACTCGACAATGAACTGCTGTACTCCAAATTAATGCACTATGGTATCAGAGGCCACTCCCTCAACTACCTAAAATCATACCTTAGTAACAGAACTCAGTATGTGTATGCAAATGATGCAAACTCTTCCACTTAACCAATCACAGTAGGAGTCCCACAAGGAAGCGTCCTTGGACCACTCCTTTTTCTCATCTACATCAATGATCTAACGAATGCATCACAGCTACTCAGACCCATATTATTTGCAGATGACACTACATATGTCTTTTCCCACCCAAACACAGTCATACTAGCAAACACAGTCAATGCTGAATTACAGAAAATATCTGCCTGGATGATGACTAACAAACTTACCCTGAACACTGATAAAACCTATTTCATTCAGTTCCGGACACACATACAACAAATCACCAAGAAAATCTCCAAGACTGTAGGCATACTATTAAAGATAAGGTACTACATTCCACAATCAGCTCTCCTGGTACTGTACCATTCACTCATATACTCTTATCTTACATATGGAATTTGTGCATGGGGATCAACAACATCCCATCACCTAAAACCCCTAATAACCCAGAAAAAGGCAGCAGTAAGAATGATAACAAATTCCCACTCCCACCAGCATACTTCACCAATTTTCAAAAGTCTGAATCTGCTCACCATTAAGAACATCCATACTTATTCATGTGCCTACTACATACACAGAACAATACACGCAAATATAAACCCTCCACTCAAACTTCTCCTCACCAACCTAAACATGACCACAACACAAGACACAGATCTCTTTTTGATATACCTCATGTCCATATCACACTGTGTAAAAACTCTATGCACATAAAGGGCCCCAAAATATGGAATTCATTACCAGAAGATATTAAAGTAACCCAGTCTGAAAATCAATTTAAGACTCTTCTCAAAAGCCACTTAATCACCCTAGACTAAATGTTAAATACTCAGTACACACTTATTCACCTATGTACTCCCACATCATAACTGAAACAATCACTTTGAACCATCTATCCATTGTTGACAGGAATATAATTGAATCATTGTTTTCTCAAAAAGTATGTTCGAATATAAATATATCTTTGTATTATACAAATTTTGATTCATTCATAATTAATATTCTACTGTACAACTATGAAATAATTACTATCCTACTGTACAACTATGATATACTCCTTAGTGTTAAGTAGACTGTAAGCCAATAATGTTAAGTTGGCCCATAATGCCTAGGCATAATAGAGGCTCTCTTTGCATTGCAACCCACTATTGTAAATATAAAATCTCAATGTACTGTTTGCAAAGACATAAAATAAATAAATAAATAAATTAATAAATAAATGTCCAGCATATTTTCAAGTCTTGTAGGCTCTACTATTTGCTGGTTTAAGGTGAATTTGTTGCAGAGATTTAATAGTTCGTGTGTGTGTGAATTTTCATCTGAGCTGCCTCCCGGGGTGATCTCTGCTAAAACATTGCTTGCTATACTCCTCTATTTTAGGTGTCTCAGGTTGAAATCTCCTAGCAGTAAGATGTTTGGGGGAGGAGCTGGGAGATTTTCCAGACAGTGGTCAATTTTCTCAAGCTGCTCCTGGAATTGCTGGGAAGTTGCATCTGGGGGCTTGTATACTACCACAATGACAAGGTTTTGGTTTTCGATCTTTACTGCCAAAACTTCAACTACATCATTTGAGGAGTCTAGTAATTCTGTGCATATGAGCGACTCTGTGACATACCGGCCAAATCCCCCTTGTTGCCTATTTAGTCTGTCGCATTGGAATAGGTTATAACCTGGGATCCATATTTCATTGTCATAATGATCCTTTATGTGGGTCTCTGTGAATGCTGCAAACATTGCATTTGACTCCACGAGCAGTCCCTTGATGTAAGGATTTTTTTTTGTTTTTTGACGGCTTTAGACCCTGTATGTTTGCAAATACAAATGCCATATTGGTAGAATTTAGAGGGTTTTATTTGCTGGCTCTAATATCTGTTGCTCTAGGATAGAGGCCAATGTCCGTGCTACTGAAAGCAGTGAAGAGTTTTTACAGGGATGCTTGAATGTGCGTGGATGTAGTGTGGATGACAAGAAAAAGAGATGATTGCTGATGTTATGAATGAAAAGAAGTTGGATGTCCTGGCCCTAAGCGAAACAAAGCTGAAGGAAGTAGCGGAGTTTCGGTGGGGAGAATTAAATAGGATTAAGTCAGGAGTATCTGAGAGCTAAGAAAGGGGTAGCAATAATGTTGAAGGATCAATTATGGAAGGAGAAGAGAGAATAAAAATGTGTAAATTCAAGGATTATGTGGATTAAAATAAAGGTTGGATTTGAAAAGTGGGTCATAATAAGTGTGTATGAACCTGGAGAAGAGAGGAGTGTAGAGGAGAGAGACAGATTTTGGGAGATGTTAAGTAAATGTATAGGAACCTTTGAATCAAGTGAGAGAGTAATTGTGGTAGGGGACCTAAATGCTAAAGTAGGAGAAACATTTAGAGAGGGTGTGGTAGGTAACTTTGGGGTGCCAGGTGTAAATGATAATGGGAGCCCTTTGACTGAACTTTGTATAGAAAGGGATTTTGTTATAGGTAACACATATTTTAAGAAACATAGGATAAATAAGTATACAAGATATGATGTACGGCATAATGACAGTAGTTTGTTGGACTATGTATTGGTAGATAAAAGACTGTTGAGTAGACTTCAGGATGTACATGTTTATAGAGGGGCCACAGATATATCAGATCACTTTTTAGTTGTAGCTACACTGAGAGTAAAAGGAAGATGGGATACAAGGAGAATAGAAGCATCAGGGAAGAAAGAGGTGAAGGTTTATAAACTAAAAGAGGAGGCAGTTAGGGTAAGATATAAACAGCTATTGGAGGATAGATGGGCTAATGAGAGCATAGGCAACGGGGTCGAAGAGGTATGGGGTAGGTTTAAAAATGTAGTGCTAGTGTTCAGCAGAAGTTTGTGGTTACAGGAAAGTTGGTTGGGAAGGGAAGAGGAGCGATTGGTGGAATGATGTAAAGAGAGTAGTAAGGGAGAAAAAGTTAGCATATGAGAGGTTTTTACAAAGTAGAAGTAATGAAAGGAGGGAAGAGTATATGGAGAAAAAATGAGAGGTTAAGAGAGTGGTGAAGCAATGTAAAAAGAAAGCAAATGAGAGAGTGGGTGAGATGTTATCAACAAATTTTGTTGAAAATAAGAAAAAGTTTTGGAGTGAGATTAACAAGTTGAGGAAGCCTAGGGAACAAATGGATTTGTCAGTTAAAAATAGGAGAGGAGAGTTATTAACCCTTTCGGAAAAAAAATTATTTTTTATGTGAAGATAATATTTTCCAGAAAATAATGACACCAAAAGTATGAAAGTTGATGGAAAACTTAGGGAATTATGCTCTCGCAAAGTTAGCGATCTCGATGATGCTTACGCATCGGCGATTTTGCTCACTTTGATCCCTATTTTTGGCCAATTCCAGTTTACTAGTTGACAAAAATCATAACTATTTCACTAGAACTTCATTTTTTCTGTCGAATGAGTACAAGAAACCACCCATTTACCGATTTCAACTATCCAATAAAGTGGTCAGAAATTAGCAATTTTGCCAATTTCACACAAATTTTACAAGATGCCAATTTCCAAACAGGGTCCAGAATAAACAAAACAGATAGTCTTGGCCCTAAAATAACATTTCCTCTGTTCATTAGTCATGTTCCTAGGCCCCTCTTATATTTCTTTTGCTTTCCACTTTGAATTTTTATTCTCACAAAAAAATAGAAGATTTACTGTCATGCAGACTACTGAATTAGTGTAGAAATGGTACAAATAATATCAGTGCACTTGTGAAAGAATATTAGACTCACCAATTGATGTGTATTGGACGCATGGCATGATTTATTTACTTTTGAACTTTGGCAAAAATCAAACATTTCTGCTACTTTGAGCTCAATTTCAAGGTACTTTTCATTGTGAAACCAATCAAAGTCATCTCAATTTCTGTAATATGTCTTCCATTCTATAAAATGAGACCAGGAAAACTAGAATACAACCATAAATACCATACGAAAAAACAGTGCAAAGTCGCTGTTTTAAACGAAAAACACGGTCTGTTTTTTTTTTCTTATTACACACTGTGTGCTGCAGGATTTTTTTTAATACTGTGCACACTGACCACATACACCCATTCTTTCAAATGTAGGCCTACCAGATTTCTCTTGCTAGATTTGAAGGTGCTAGAATTTAGGCGTACTAGTATGTTAATAACCCTGGTGCATAAGCCATACTAGTACATCGGAAACCCTGAAAGGGGTAAATGGAGAGTTACAGGTATTGGGAAGATGGGGAGAATATTTTGAGGAATTGTTAAATGTGCATGAAGATAGAGAAGCTGTGATTTCGTGTAAAGGGCAAGGAGGAATAACATCTTGTAGGAGTGACGAAGAGCCAGTTGTGAGCATGGGGGAAGTTCGTGAGGCAGTGGGTAGAATGAAAGGGGATAAGGCAGCTGGGATTGATGGGATAAAGATAGAAATGCTAAAATCAGGTGGGGATATAGTTTTGGAGTGGCTGGTGCTATTATTTAATAAATGTACAGAAGAGGGTAAGGTACCTAGGGATTGGCAGACAGCATGCATAGTTCTTTTGTATAAAGGCAAAGGGGACAAAAGAGAGTGCAAAAATTATAGGGGGATAAGTCTGTTGAGTATACCTGGTAAAGCATATGGTAGAGTTATTATTGAAATAATTAAGAGTAAGACGGAGAGTAGGATAGCAGATGAACAAGGAGGCTTTAGGAAAGGTAGGGGGTGTGTAGACCAAGTGTTTACAGTGAAACATGTAAGTGAACAGTGTTTACATAAGGCTAGAGGTTTTTGTGGCATTTATGGATTTGGAAAAGGCATATGACAGGGTGGACAGAGGTACAATGTGGCAGATGTTGCAGGTGTATCGTATAGGAGGTAGGTCACTGAAAGCAGTGAAGAGTTTTTACGAGGATAGTGAGGCTCAAGTTAGAGTATGTCGGAAGGAGGGAGATTATTTCCCAGTAAAAGTAGGTCTTAGACAAGGATATGTGATGTCACCATTGTTGTTCAATATTATAGATGGGGTTTTAAGAGAAGTGAATGCAAAGGTCTTGGCAAGAGGCATGGAGTTTTTTATTTTATTTATTTATTTAGTAATTTGAGCATACATACAGAGGTACAAAAAAATACAGATAAGAGCAGCATGTCAAAGCCACTTGTATGCATAGCATTATGGGCTGGCTTAAAATTAACTTAAGATTAACTAAGCAATGATGTAATCAGTGATAAAATATTATTGTAAACAGAATAGGATAGCAGATGAACAAGGAGGCTTTAGGAAAGGTAGGGGGTGTGTGGACCAGGTGTTTACAGTGAAACATATAAGTGAACAGTATTTAGATAAGGCTAAAGAGGTCTTTGTGGCATTTATGGATTTGGAAAAGGCGTATGACAGGGTGGATAGGGGGGCAATGTGGCAGATGTTGCAAGTGTTTGGTGTAGGAGGTAGGTTACTGAAAGCAGTGAAGAGTTTTTACGAGGATAGTGAGGCTCAAGTTAGAGTATGTAGGAAAGAGGGAAATTTTTTCCCAGTAAAAGTAGGCCTTAGACAAGGATGTGTGATGTCACCGTGGTTGTTTAATATATTTATAGATGGGGTTGTAAGAGAAGTAAATGCGAGGGTCTTGGCAAGAGGCGTGGAGTTAAAAGATAAAGAATCACACACAAAGTGGGAGTTGTCACAGCTGCTCTTTGCTGATGACACTGTGCTTTTGGGAGATTCTGAAGAGAAGCTGCAGAGATTGGTGGATGAATTTGGTAGGGTGTGCAAAAGAAGAAAATTAAAGGTGAATACCAGAAAGAGTAAGGTTATGAGGATAACAAAAAGATTAGGTGATGAAAGATTGAATATCAGATTGGAGGGAGAGAGTATGGAGGAGGTGAACGTATTCAGATATTTGGGAGTGGACGTGTCAGCGGATGGGTCTATGAAAGATGAGGTGAATCATAGAATTGATGAGGGAAAAAGAGTGAGTGGTGCACTTAGGAGTCTGTGGAGACAAAGAACTTTGTCCTTAGAGGCAAAGAGGGGAATGTATGAGAGTATAGTTTTACCAACGCTCTTATATGGGTGTGAAGCGTGGGTGATGAATGTTGCAGCGAGGAGAAGGCTGGAGGCAGTGGAGATGTCATGTCTGAGGGCAATGTGTGGTGTGAATATAATGCAGAGAATTCGTAGTTTGGAAGTTAGGAGGAGGTGCGGGATTACCAAAACTGTTATCCAGAGGGCTGAGGAAGGGTTGTTGAGGTGGTTCGGACATGTAGAGAGAATGGAGCGAAACAGAATGACTTCAAGAGTGTATCAGTCTGTAGTGGAAGGAAGGCGGGGTAGGGGTCGGCCTAGGAAGGGTTGGAGGGAGGGGGTAAAGGAGGTTTTGTGTGCGAGGGGCTTGGACTTCCAGCAGGCATGCGTGAGCGTGTTTGATAGGAGTGAATGGAGACAAATGGTTTTTAATACTTGACGTGCTGTTGGAGTGTGAGCAAAGTAACATTTATGAAGGGATTCAGGGAAACTGGCAGGCCGGACTTGAGTCCTGGAGATGGGAAGTACAGTGCCTGCACTCTGAAGGAGGGGTGTTAATGTTGCAGTTTGGAAACTGTAGTGTAAAGCACCCTTCTGGCAAGACAGTGATGGAGTGAATGATGGTGAAAGTTTTTCTTTTTCGGGCCACCCTGCCTTGGTGGGAATCGGCCGGTGTGATAATAAAAAAAAAAAAAAAAATAACAATAAAGCACAAATGAGTACGTATTACAAAGACAGGTCATATGGTTGCATGCATTGCTGTATATTCAGTCGAATGGAGTATTCTGTTAGGTAGTGTATTTAAAAACTAACAAAGTTAGATTGGGTCTTAGGTTTAACATTTATGTGACATAATTGTGAGAAACATTTTAGATATACAATTTATAAGGTTCAGTTATTCAGTATTTATTTGGTTTTGGGTGAGTAAGTGATTTTTGAGAAGAGACTTGAATTTATAAACAGGTAGTGTTTCTTTTATATTTACAGGTAATGAATTCCAGATTTTAGGCCCTTTTATGTGCATTGAGTTTTTGCATAGCGTGAGATGGACACGAGGAACATCAAAGAGTGATCTGTGCCTTGTGTTATGGTCATGTGTTCTGTTGAGGTTGGCAAGGAGATGTTTGAGGGGAGGGTTAACATCAGAGTTAAGTGTTCTATGTATGTAATAGGTGCAGTAATAAGTATGGATGTTTTGTATGGTGAGTAGGTTTAGTGTTTTGAATATTGGTGGAGTGTGCTGCCTGTAGTGGGAATTTGTTATCATTCTGACTGCAGCCTTTTGTTGGGTAATTAGTGGTCTCAGATGGTTAATTGCTGTTGAGCCCCATGCACAAATTCCATAGGTGAGATAGGGGTAAATAAGAGAGTGATATAGGGCCAGGAGGGCTGACTGTGGAACATAGTACCGTATCTTCGATAGTATGCCTACAGTCTTGGAAATTTTCTTAGAAATTTGTTGTATATGTGTATGAAATTTGAGTCTATTATCAAGGTGGATTCCTAAGAATTTTCCCTCTGTTAGCTTTGTGATAGGTGATCCGTTTATCATTATGTTAAGAGGGACATCTGTAGCTCTGTTACCAAACTGAATGAAGTAGGTTTTGTCAATGTTTAGTGTAAGTTTGTTAGTCCTCATCCAGGTAGATATTTTCTGTAATTCGGTATTTACAGTATTGGCTAGCGTGACTGGGCTCGGGTGAGAGAAGACATATGTAGTGTCATCTGCAAATAGTGTAGGTTTGAGTAATTGCCAAGCATTTGGTACGTCATTTATGTATAGGAGAAAGCGAAGAGGGCCAAGGACACTTCCCTGTGGGACACCAACTGTAATTGGTTGTGCGGAAGAGTTTGCCCCATTTGCGTACATATATTGGCTTCTGTTGCTGAGGTATGACTTGAGGCAGTTGAGGGAGTGCCCTCTTATACCATAGTGTGACAATTTTATGTGGAGCAAGTCATGGTCAACTGTATCAAAAGCTTTATGTAAGTCAATGAAGATCCCCAGTGGGACTTCTTTTTTCTCTATTGCAGTGTATATATGTTCTAGCATGTGTATAATAGCATCATTAGTATTTTTATTAGGCCTGAATCCAAATTGGCAGGGGTTGAGTATGTTTTGGGAGATGAGGTAGGAGTAGATTCGTTTATGAATTAATTTTTCGAAGATTTTTGAGAGAGGGTGTAAGTTGGATATTGGCCTATAGTTATTCAACTCTGTTTGGTCTCCTCCTTTATGGATCGGGGTGACCCTTGCTATTTTGAGAACTGTAGGGAAGGTGGAGGATTCAATGGATTTGTTAAAGAGTGTTGCAATGATTGGTGATAGCACTTGTGACACTTTTTTGTATATAAAGGGTGGTAAGGTATTTAAATCTCCTGCCTTGTTTTTTAGTGCGTTGATAATAAGGGAGACTTCATATGGGTTAGTCGGAGATAGGAACAGTGTATTCGGGTAGTTGGCAGTGATGTAGTCATTTGGTGGGGTATTTGAGCTTGGGATTTTATTGGCAAGGTTTTGTCCTATAGTGGAGAAGAAATCATTGAGTCTGTTTGCTGTTTCTGTTGGTGGGAATCAGGGTTCATCTGAATTTGCTAATTTTATTTCGCTATTTCGTGATATCTTTTTTGTTCCTAGAATTTCTGATAGGGTTTTCCAGGTCTTTTTTATATCACCTCGTAAGTTGGATAATCTGTTCTCATAATACAATTTTTTTGCCCTTCTTATCAGGCTGGTTAGGATTAACGAGTAACGTTTTGTTTGGTCTCTGGTTATGTGACACATTCTGTACTGTTTTTCATATCGGTGTTTTGTATTTATGGATTTGAGAATGCTGGGTGTTAGCCAGGGACTGTTCAGTCTCTTAGCTGTCATCTGTTTAGTTTTTTAGGGCAGTGCTTGTTATAGAGGTATTGGATCTTTTTTAGAAAATTATTAATACATTCGTCAATATCTGTATAGATTTCTAGCTCAATGTGCCAGTCAATGTTTGTTACTGCTGTTGTGAAGTTATTAATGGCTGCCTCATTGTGAAGTCTGAAGGTGACTTTAGTAGTGTCTTGGGGTAATTTACCAAGAGTTGTTATGAGGAAAGTAGGGTAGTGGTCTGTGGTATTATCTGTAATTATGCCTGATTTTAAGGGGGAGTTAAAAGATAAAGAATCAAACATAAAATGGGAGTTGTCACAGAGCTCTTTGCTGATGACACTGTGCTCTTGGGAGAGTCTGAAGAGAAGTTGCAGAGGTTGGTGGATGAATTTGGTAGGGCATGTAAAAGAAGAAAATTAAAAGTGAATATAGGAGTAAGGTTATGAGGATAACAAAAAGATTAGGTGATGAAAGATTAGATATCAGATTGGAGGGAGAGAGTATGGAGGAGGTGAATTTATTCAGATATTTGGGAGTGGACGTGTCAGTGAATGAGTCTATGAGGGATGAGGTGAATCATAGAATTGATGAGGGGAAAAGGGTGAGCGGTGCACTTAGGAGTCTGTGGAGACCAAGAACTTTGTCCCTGGATGCAAAGAGGGGAATATATGAGGGTATAGCTTTATGAACGCTTTTATATGGATGTGAAGCATGAGTGATGAATGTTGCAGCGAGGAGAAGGCTGGAGGCAGTGGAGATGTCATGTCTGAGGGCAACGTGTGGTGTGAATATAATGCAGAGAATTTGTAGTTTGGAAGTTAGGAGGAGGTACGGGATTGCCAAAACTGTTGTCCAGAGGGCTGAGGAAGGGTTGTTGAGGTACTTCGGACATGCAGAGAGAATGGAATGAAACAGAATGTCTTCGAGAGTATATCAATCTGTAGTGGAGGGAAGGCGGGGGTAAAGGAGATTTTGCGTGCCAGGGGCTTGGACTTCCAGCAAGCATGCGTGAGCGTATTTGTTAGGAGTGAATGGAGACAAATGGTTTTTAATACTTGACATGCTGTTGAAGTGTGAGCAAAGTAACATTTACGAAGGGATTCAGGGAAACCAGCAGGCCGGACTTGAGTCCTGGAGATGGAAAGTACAGTGTCTGCACTCTGAAGGAGGGGTGTTAATGTTGCAGTTCTGTGAACTGAAGTGTAAAGCATCCCTCTGGCAAGACAGTGATGAAGTGAACGATGATGAAAGTTTTTCTTTTTCAATCCACCCTGCCTTGGTGGAAATCAGTCGATGTGTTAATAAAAAAAAAAGTGAGGCTCAGGTTAGAGTATGTAGGAGAGAGGGAGATTATTTCCCAGTAAAAGTAGGCCTTAGACAAGGATGTGTGATGTCACCATGGTTGTTCAATATATTTATAGAAGGGGTTGAAAGAGAAGTAAATGCGAGGGTCTTGGCAAGAGGTGTGGAATTAAAATATAAAGAATCAAGCACAAAGTGGAAGTTGTCATAGTTGCTCTTTGCTTATGACACTGTGCTTTTGGGAGATTCTGAAGAGAAGTTGCAGAGGTTGGTTGATGAATTTGGTAGAGTATGTAAGAGAAGAAAATTAAAAGTGAATATAGGAAAGAGCAAGGTTATGAGGACAACAGAAAGATTAGGTGGCGGAAGATTGGATATCAAATTGGAGGGAGAGAGTATGGAGGAGGTGAATATATTCAGATATTTAGGAGTGGACGTGTCAGCAGATGGGTCTATGAAGGATGAGGTGAATCATAGAATTGATGAGGGGGAAAAGGGTGAGTGCTACAATTTGGAGTCTGTGGAGACAAAGAAATTTGTCCTTGGAAGCAAAGAGGGGAATGTATGAGAGTATAGTTGTACCAACACTCTTGTATGGGTGTGAAGCATGGGTGATGAATGTTGCAACGAGAAGACTAGAGGCAGTGGAGATGTCATGTCTGAGGGCAATGTGTGGTGTGAATATAATGCAGAGAATTCTAGTTTGGAAATTAGGAGAAGATGTGGGTTTACCAAAACTATTATCCAGAGGGCTGAGGAGGGGTTGTTGAGGTGGTTCGGACATGTAGAGAGAATGGAACAAAGCAGAATAATTTTGAGTGTATAAATCTGTAGTGGAGGAAAGGTGGGATTGGGGTCAGCCTAGAAAGGGTTGGAGGGAGGTGGTAAAGGAGATTTTGTGTGCCAGGGGCTTGGATCTCCAGCAAGCGTACATGAGCGTATTTGATAAGAGTGAATGGGGACAAATAGTTTTTAATACTTGACGTGCTGTTGGAATGTGGGCAAAGTAGCATTTATGAAGGGATTCAGGGACACCGGCAGGCCGGATTTGAGTCCTGGAGACAGGAAGTACAGTGTCTACACTCTGTAGTGTAACTCTGTAGTGTAACTGTAGTGAAAAGCACCCCTCTGGCAAGACAGTCATGGAATGAATGATGATGAAAGTTTTTCTTTTTCAGGCCACCCTGCCTTGGTGGGAATCAGCCAATGCATTAATAAAATAAAATTCCTTCATTGCATAAGCCTTAGAGGTAAGGCTTGACAGGGAGTGACTTCCAGGACTTTGAACTCTGCTTGGAGAAAATTGTGGCCAGATTGTGTCCAAAAGAGGGATTTTGAAGGGTTTTGGGCTGACCCTGACGACCCTACACCTGTTGTGCAATCTATTGTGGCACTGGGGAAGTCCATGGACATGGATGAGTGGCGAGGATGTGGAAAAGTTGGTGGAGGACCACAGGGAAGAGCTAACCATCGAAGAGCTGCAAGACCTTTGACTGGAACAGCAACAGACTGCAGCTGAAGAAATTGCTTCAGAGGAGGAAGAGAGAGGGGAGAAGGTGCCTTCTTCAGTGATTAAGAACATGTGTGCAAAATGGAATGAGTTGCTAAGTTTTGTTGAAAAGTATCACCATGACCAAGCTGAAACAAGCCATATCTGCAACATGTTCAGTGACAAAACCTTGTCTCACTTCAGGGAAATCTTAAAGCGACGCCAGAAACAGAGCACTCTGGCATTCTGGATAGTTATTTTATGCGACAGGGGTTCAGTGATTCTCAAGCTGGTCCTAGTGGCAGTAAAAGACAGAGAAGGGACATAGCCCCAGATAAGGACTAGATACCTGAAGTCCTAATGGAGGGGGATTCTCTTTCCAAACAATAACCCCAACTCCCTCTCTCCTCCTCCCCATCTTCCATAAGCCAAAAAGTCTTCATGTATTTATTTTATTTAGTTCTCATTGTTTTGTGTATGTAAAAACTATAATTCATCTTAAAAAAAATGTATTTTTGGTTAATATTTTTGGATGTCTGGAACAAATTAATTGTATTTACATTAATTCTCATAGGAAATATTTTGGTTTTCGACCATTTCGGTTTCGTTCATAAATCATTTGGATTGTTGACCCTTAGTCTGGGCAGAGACAGAACATTTCAGGAAAATTAGGTCAGTTTTGTCCCAGGATGTGACTCACACCAGTCGACTTACACCCAGATACCCATTTTACTGACGGGTGAACATAGACAACTGGTGTAAGGAAACATGTCCGATGTTTCCATCTTTTCGCCGGGAATCGAACCCAGACCCTCACCTTGTGAAACGCGAGCTTTTGCCACCAGGCCATGAAGCCTGGTAATAGGTTGCTTGACTACTGCTTTGGGTCACAAATAGGGATCATAAATTGTTTGGGGTATGGGAGGTAACAAGTGTTGACAATGCTTGATAACTATATTAATTGTTCCAGTGTTGACAGTACTCAGTCACCATGTTCATTGTTTCAGTGTTGACAGTACTCAGTTACTATGTTCATTGTTCCAGTGTTAACAATACTCAGTCACTATGCTCACTGTTCCAGTGTTAACAATACTCAGTCACTATGTTCACTGTTCCAGTGTTAATAATACTCAGTCACTATGTTCACTGTTCCAGTGTTAACAATACTCAGTCACTACATTCACTGTTCCAGTGTTAACAATACTCAGTCACTATGTTCATTGTTCCAGTGTTAACAATACTCAGTCACTATGTTCATTGTTCCAGTGTTAACAATACTCAGTCACTATGTTCATTGTTCCAGTGTTAATAATACTCAGTCACTTTGTTCACTGTTCCAGTGTTAACAATACTCAGTCACTATGAAGATGAAATTAAGACACATGTGCAACATCTGGGTATCTTTATTGTAGACGTTTTGCCATCCAGTGGCTTTATCAATACAAATTCTAGGACATAGCTTGAAGACAGTAGGACTATATACAGAAGATGAGGTAATCAGTCCCTCAACCTAGGAGTAGGTGCGAAGAGCACCGTAGTAGTGGAGATTCTGAAGCAGAAGCAAGGAGCCTGGCGCTATACAGTAACATCAGGTGTAGCAGATGAGGGAATAGTCACTGGTAGGCGGGATTCCCCAGTGGAAGTAGATCCTTCCCAAAGAGATGGGTTAGTTGTAGTAGTAGTTGTCGTAGTCGTGAAGGTTATGTACATGTCCTCAGAATCAAGATTCCATGATGTTGCAGTGTCTGACAAGTTGTGCAAGAATGGTACATAATACCGACAAGATGAAATTAAGACACATGTGCAACATCTGGGTATCTTTATTGTAGACATTTTGCCATCCAGTGGCTTTATCAATACAAATTCTAGGACATAGCTTGAAGACAGTAGGACTATATACAGAAGATGAGGTAATCAGTCACTCAACCTAGGAGTTGGTGTGAAAAGCACCGTAGTCGTGGAGATTCTGAAGCAGAAGCAAGGAGCCTGGCGCTTATATAGTAACGTCAGGTGTAGCAGACTATATAAGTTACTATATAAGTGCCAAAATGTCTACAATAAAGATACCCAGATGTTGCACATGTGTCTTAATTTCATCTTGTCGGTATTATATACCATTCTTGCACAACTTGTCAGACACTGCAACATCATGGAATCTTGATTCTGAGGACATGTACATAACCTTCACGACTACGACAACTACTACTACAACTAACCCATCTCTTTGGGAAGGACCTACTTCCACTGGGGAATCCCGCCTACCAGTGACTATGCCCTCATCTGCTACACCTGACATTACTATATAGCGCCAGGCTCCTTGCTTCTGCTTAAGAATCTCAACGACTATGGTGCTCTTCGCACCTGCTCCTAGGTTGAGGGACTGATTACATCATCTGTATATAGTCCTACTGTCTTCAAGCTATGTCCTAGAATTTGTATTGATAAAGCCACTGGATGGCGAAACATCTACAATAAAGATACCCAGATGTTGCACATGTGTCTTAATTTCATCTTGTCGGTATTATATACCATTCTTGCACAACTCAGTCACTATGTTCATTGTTCCAGGGTTAACAATATTCAGTCACTATGTTCACTGTTCCAGTGTTAACAGTACTCAGTCACTATGTTCATTGTTCCAGTGTTAACAATACTCAGTCACTATGTTCATTGTTCCAGAGTTAACAATATTCAGTCACTATGTTCACTGTTCCAGTGTTAACAGTACTCAGTCACTATGTTCATTGTTCCAGTGTTAACAATACTCAGTCACTATGTTCATTGTTCCAGTGTTAACAATACTCAGCCACTATGTTCATTGTTCCAGTGTTAACAATACTCAGTCACTATGTTCATTGTTCCAGTGTTAACAATACTCAGCCACTATGTTCACTGTTCCAGTGTTAATAATAATCAGTCACTATGTTCACTGTTCCAGTGTTAACACAATATGAAGTTCAACGATGAGAAATTTCAATTACTCAGATATGATAAACATGAGGAAATTAAATCTTCATCAGAGTACAAAACAAATTCTGGCCACAAAATAGAGCGAAACACCAACGTCAAAGACCTGGGAGTGATCATGTCGGAGGATCTCACCTTCAAGGACCATAACATTGTATCAATCGTATCTGCTAGAAAAATGACAGGATGGATAATGAGAACCTTCAAAACTAGGGAGGCCAAGCCCATGATGACACTCTTCAGGTCACTTGTTCTATCTAGGCTGGAATATTGCTGCACACTAACAGCACCTTTCAAGGCAGGTGAAATTGCCGACCTAGAAAATGTACAGAGAACTTTCACGGCGCGCATAACAGAGATAAAACACCTCAATTATTGGGAGCACTTGAGGTTCCTAAACCTGTATTCCCTGGAACACAGGAGGGAGAGATACATGATTATATACACCTGGAAAATCTAGAGGGACTAGTACCGAACTTGCACACGAAAATCACTCACTACGAAAACAAAAGACTTGGCAGACGATGCAACATCCCCCCCAAAGAAAAGCAGGGGTGTCACTAGCACGTTAAGAGACCATACAATAAGTGTCAGGGGCCCGAGACTGTTCAACTGCCTCCCAGCACACATAAGGGGGATTACCAACAGACCCCTGGCAGTCTTCAAGCTGGCACTGGACAAGCACCTAAAGTCAGTTCAGGATCAGCCGGGCTGTGGCTCGTACGTTGGTTTGCGTGCAACCAGCAGCAACAGCCTGGTTGATCAGGCTCTGATCCACCAGGAGGCCTGGTCACAGACCGGGCCGCGGGGGCGTTGACCCCCGGAATTCTCTCCAGGTAAACTCCAGGTAAACAATACTCAGTCACTGTGTTCATTGTTCCATTGTTAACAATACTCAGTCACTATGCTCACTGTTCCAGTGTTAACAATACTCAGTCACTATGCTCACTGTTCCAGTGTCTACAATACTCACAGTCACTATGTTCACTGTTCAGTGTTAACAATACTCAGTCACTATGCTCACTGTTCCAGTGTTAACAATACTCAGTCACTATGTTCACTGTTCCAGTGTTAACAATACTCAGTCACTATGCTCACTGTTCCATTGTTAACAATACTCAGTCACTATGTTCACTGTTCCAGTGTTAACAATACTCAGTCACTATGTTCATTGTTCCAGTGTTAATAATACTCAGCCACTATGTTCACTGTTCCAGTGTTAACAATACTGTCACTATGTTCACTGTTCCAGTGTTAACAATACTCAGTCACTATGTTCACTGT
Organism: Cherax quadricarinatus; assembly: GCF_026875155.1. NCBI lineage: Eukaryota > Metazoa > Arthropoda > Malacostraca > Decapoda > Parastacidae > Cherax > Cherax quadricarinatus. The sequence continues at coordinate 36,245,306 of NC_069449.1, read as the reverse complement.
TCCAGTGTTAACAATGCTCAGTCACAGTTGTACAGGGGGGGGGACAACCTGGATCAAGTTCTTTACCAGTATTAAAACATCCGCATTAAGTTCATAATTATAAAAGATATAAGGTTTAAATGATACAGTATTATACACACAACAATAATAAATCTTCGGAGGATATGACATTGGTCTACGGATTTGTGAATAGTTGTGTTTATAATTACTATAAGCCAAATGTATTGTAATTAATGTGAACGACAGGAAACATTAGGACATGTGTCCTTAAGACACCTGTTGTCTATGTTCACCCATCAGGATAATAGGTACCTGGGTGTTAGTCGACTGTTGTGGGTTGCATCCTGGGACAAAAGTGACCTAATATGCCCAAATTGCTGTGCATAACTAGCGGACTTTCTATATAGTATTATGTCATTAATGTCAGCTAGGATTGTATACCTTGTACATGTACTTGTAGTAATAAAGTTATTATAAACAAACAGTTCATCCTAAGCAAATGATACATTACAGACGTTCCTAAATGTTAATGTCACTTTGTCCGACTTTTTTGTGTTATCCGTGATAAATCTAACATTGGCTTGATATGTATAATATATTTACATAAGTGTACTTATGTGTACGTTTACCTGTATAAACTTACTTGTTCACTACCACTTTCTTTCTTCTTTCTCTGTGTTGGGTTTATGGAAGCCACTGACAGCACAACCAGTACCGAGCCCGGCTTCTCGACGGTACGACCATGGAAGAAAAGGAACAAAAATTCCTTTGTAACAGAGAATAACTTTAAGTTTCATTGTAATAAGTGAGTAGAAATTACCGACATATGTAACAGTATAAGGACACATGTGCAACTAATGTGCATTTTTTGTGGGCAACGTTTCGCTCTCCAGGGCTTTATCAAGCCATTACGAGTAATGGCTTGATTAAAGCTCCTGGAGAGCGAAACTTGCCACAATAAATGTCACATTAGTTGCACTTGTGTCCTTTTACTTTACAAGTTTCCAATTATATCCGGTGGACGCCCTTGCCAAGTCCCAGCAGGGAGGGACGCCCTTGCCAAGCCCCAGCAGGGAGGGACGCCCTTTCCAAGCCCTGCAAGGGTGGCGCCCTTCCAAGCCCCAAGACAGGGAGGGACGCCCCTTGCCAAGCCCCAGCAGGGTGGGGCGCCCACACTCCACCTGGTTCAGTAACCGGCTTCCCACCAAAGACCGTTAAACAATTATCCACAGAGCCGAAAAAATGGAGCTGGCTAAAAGTAAGCCGATGAACAGGTGCCCCTCCTATTGAGTGTCCGGCTGGCAAAATAGGTAAGGACAAACTGCCCAGAGAGAAAGGGGAAAATTCAGACGAGAGAGAGACGTCCACACCCGACGAAGGCTGGCGCAGAAGTCTTTCTACACTTCTTGTTAACATGACTCACGAAATCGTAATGACACGATTGCAAACAAACCATACCACGGGTGGGGATATTGTAGTCATGTATAAACGTAAGTAACCATTCTTACGGAATTCATTACCTTTGTAACTTGTGAGCTCATTACCTTTGTACCTAGTTTAGCTATCAAAACTTTGGGGGCCCAGTCCCTGGACCCATTACGTACCTCTGTAATCTGTAAATACCTTTGTAACTTGTCATGATTGTGACCAGACCTACCTGGAGTTCATTACCTTTGTAAATTGTGAGTTCATTACCTTTGAAATTGTGAGTTTCATTATACCTCTTAACTTGCTCAGCTATAAAACATTGGTGTCCAGTCCCTGGTCCAATTGTGGTAACTCTGTACTCTTTTAACTTCCGCCCACCAGGGATGGGTATGATGTGCATAATAAATATATTAAATAAGGGTGGGGATTGAACCCGCGATCAGAGTCTCAAAGAAACTCCATACCGTCGGCGGGTTAGGCCACTGGACAAGGTTAGCCACAATAAGATTCGTCCAAATAGGTATATTTCTACACCATAGGGATAGGTTAGCATAGGCACCATCTGTGACACACAAATGCAAGTTTTTACAGGGTCGAATCTCCTTAGATAGCGTGACCGGACGTAACTCTAGCTCAAGCTTTTGAGGGGACTTGTGCTAGGATTCTCACGGCCACGCTAGCTAGCAGATTCGTCTGTAAAAACTTGCATTTGTGGGTCTCACAGTGGTGACTATGCTAACCTTCCTATGGTGTAGTAATATACCTAGTTGGACGAATCTTATTGTGGCTACATGTCCAGTGGCTAACGCGAACGGTCGCGAGTTTTGAGACTCTGATCGCCGGGTCTATCCCCACCTTAAGTTTAATATATTTATTATGCACCTAATAACCATCTGTGGGCGGGAAGTTAAAAGATTACAGAGGTCCACAATTGGTCCTGGGAAGGACTCTAAGTTTTGTTAGCTGAGCAAGTTTTCGAGGTAATGAAACTCACAATTTACAATGGTAATGAAACTCACAATTTACACAAGGTAAAGACTCCAGGTAGGTCTGTCTGGTCACAATCAATGACAAGTTACAAAGGTATTTACAGATTACAGAGGTTACGTTAATGGGTCCAGGGACTGGGCCCCATAAGTTTTGAATAGCTAAACTAGCGTACAAAGCTAATGAGATTAACAAGTTCACAAAGTAATGGAATTCTGTAAGAATGGTTACTTCGTTTTTATCATGGTACAATATCCCCAACGTGGTATGGTTTGTTTGCTATCGTGTCATTACGAATTCGTTGAGTCATTGTTACAAGAAGTGTTAGTAAGACTTCATGCGCCACGCTTCGTCGGGTTGTGGACGTCTCTCTTCGTCTGCTGAATTTTCCCACTTTCTTCTGGAAGTTTGTACTTAACTATTTTGCCCAGCGGACTCTCAATAGGAGGGGCAACCTGTTAATCGGATTAATTTTAGCCAGCTCATTTTTTCGGCCTCTGTGGGATAATTGGTTTTAACGGGTCTTTGGTGGGAAGCCGGTTACTGAAAATCAGGTGGGAGTGTGCGTCCCTCCCTGCTGGGAGCTTGGCAAGGGGTCCCTCCCCTGCTGGGGCTGGAAAGGGAGTCCCCCCCCTTTTTTTTCCCCCCCCCCTGCTGGGTTGGGCAAGGGCGTCCCTCCCTGCTGGGGCTGACGCAAGGGGCCGTCCCTCAATGATGGGACTTGGCAAGGGCAGTCCACGGATATAATTGGAAACTTGGTAAAGTAAAACGGCAAAAGATGAAAATTATGTGAAATTTATTGTGGCAACGTTTCGCCTCAGGAGCTTTATCAAGCCTTTTCCGTAATGGCTTGTTAAAGCTCCTGGGGAGAGAGCGAAAACGTCCTGCCACATTAAATGGTCACATTAGTTGCACTTGTGTCCTTTTACTTTACATATTGTCGGTAATTCTACCAACTTTATTACAATTGGAAACTTAAAGTTTCTGTCTCTGTTTACAAAGGAATTTTTGTTCCTTTTCTTCCATGGTCGTACCGTCGAGAAGCGGGTCGGTATGTTGTTGACTGCTTTTTACCCCCCCCACAGGTTGGGGCCTTTTCCCCAATAAAACCCAACACAGTGGTAAAGAAGGAAAGAAAGTGGTAGTGAACAAGTAAGTTTATACAGGTAAACGTACACATAAGTACACTTATGTAAATTATTATACATATCAGCCTATGTGTAGATTATCTCGGATAACACAAAAAAGTCGGACAAAGTGACATTAACATTTAGGAACGTGTGTAATGTTTCATTTGCTTAGGTTGACTATGTTTGTTTATAATTACGTTATTACTCAAGAGTTGTACAAGGTATACAATCCTAGCGGACATTTATGACATATATACTTATAGAAAAGTAACTTGTTTGAACAGCATTTTGGGGAATATTAGGTCACTTTTGTCCCAGGATGCAACCCACAACAGTCGACTAACACCCAGGTACCTATTATCCTGATGGGTGAACATAAGACAACAGGTGTCTTAAGGGACACTTGTCCTACATGTTTCCTGTCGTTCACATTAAATTTCAATACATTGGCTTTAATAATTATAAACACAACTTCAAAAAATATCACCAGTTCCTCAGAA
>NC_069449.1:36191136-36240761 GCF_026875155.1 Cherax quadricarinatus | reverse complement strand
AATGACATTAAACACGGGACACTAACTTTGCAGGCATTTCCCCGTAAGTTTTTCATAAAATTTTCAAAATTTTGGTGCATTATGATCAGGAAGAGGTTCTCTTCTTTTCCCGAAAAAAAAAATTTTTTTTTTTTTTTTCCCCAAAAATTCCCGGGACCTGAGAACAAGCTTAGGAGAGGGCCTGCCGACCCTGAAAGGGTTAAGCTAGGGAAGTGACCCTCAAGTGACCTAGAGTCCTTATGGATGGAGATTCCCCTTCCAAACAATAACCTCTCTTCCCTTTTCTCCCCCTTCCCTGTTTTCCATTCATCAACAACAGCCTTCAATAAAGGAAAACTGTATGTTGAATGTTCTTTCTTTTGTGCATGTAATCTACTTAACCCTTTGACTGTCGCGGCCATATATATACGTCTTACGAGGATACCGTGTTTGACATATATATACAGTGGACCCTCGCATACCCGTTGGCATCCCCATAACGTTAAATCCGCATACCGATACATTTTATCACTAAAATTTTGCCTCGCATACCCCCTAAAAAACTCGCTCGACGCTATTCGTCCGGGACGCTTCTAAGGGGCGGCCTGAGCCAGCTTCACATTTCGCCGGTGGCATTGTTTACAAGCCAGCCTCCGCCGGTAACATCCCAAGCATACAATTTGGGAAAATTTCGTATTATTACAGCATTTTTGGTGAATTTCATCTGCAAAATAAGTGACCATGGGCCCCAGGAAAGCTCTAGTGCTAACACAGTGGTAAAAAGGGTGAGAAATACTATCATACCACAGTCAGCTGCTGCTGCACCACGATCAGCTGTTGTTGGATCGTCACTGTTGCTTGAATCAGTACTGCTGCAGCCGACCATGATCGCTGTTGCTGGACCAGTCAGTGTTGCTGGATCCCGTCAAACTGCTGCTGCACCATGATCAGCTGTTGCTGGACCAGTCAGCTGTTGCTGGATCAGTAGCTGCTGCTGCACCACGATCAGCTGTTGCTGGATCAGTCAGCTGTTGTGGATCAGTCAGCTGTTGCTGGACCAGTCAGCTGTTGCTGGACAGTCAGCTGTTGCTGGCCAGTCACTGTGCACCCAGCTGTTGTGGATCAGTCAGCTGTTGCTGGATCAGTCAGCTGTTGCTGGATCAGTCAGCTGTTTCTGGACAGTCAGCTGTTGTGGATCAGCCCGCTGTTGCTGGACCAGTCAGCTGTTGCGGCGGACCAGCTGTTGTGGCATAGTCACTGTTGCTGGACCAGGTCAGCTGTTGCTGGATCAGTCAGGTTGCTGGAACCAGTCAGCCCGTTGCTGGATCAGTCAGTGTTGCTGGACCAGTCAGCTGTTGCTGGACCCGTCAGCTGTTGCCTGGACCAGTCAGCTGTTGCTGGACCCGTCAGCTGTTGTGGGGCCAGTCAGCTGTTGCTGGGGCAGTCGCTGTTGCTGGATCATCAGCTGTTGCTGGATCAGTCAGCTGTTGCTGGATCATCAGCTGTTGCTGGATCAGTCAGCTGTTGCTGGATCAGTCAGCTGTTGCTGGATCGTCAGCTGTTGTGGATCGTCAGCTGGCTGGATCAGTCAGCGGGTTGCTGGTTCAGTCGCTGTTGTGGATCAGTCGTTTTGTGGATCAGTAGCTTTTGGGGATCAGTCAGCTGTTGCTGGATCAGTAAAGCTGCGGGACCAGGTCAGCTGCTCCCCACCACGGTTAGCTGCGTTGCACCATCAGCTGTTTTTGAAATGACTCGCCCCGAACCGGGTCCTCCAGCCTGGCCCTGCCTTGCCGTCATTTTTTAAAGCCAGGGTGGCCGGTTGCTGCATACATTCGATCATTTTGTATTTTTCCTTATTTATATGCTTGTAACGCTAAATAAGCCCCCGGGCCAAAGAAAGCTTCTAGTGCCAATGGGAAAAAAGGGTGTAAATACATCTTTCCACAGTCAGCTGTGCTGCTCCACGGTCAGCTGAAAATTGGACAGTCAGCTGTTGCTCCCCACCCAGTGCTGCTGCCCCCCGCTGACCATGGTCAGCTTTGCGCACCACAGCTGCGTGCACCATGGTCAGCTGCACCCAGTTTTGGGTGGTTAACGTGAAACAATTAGGAAAGAAAAACCCCGGAGGGTTAGCCCCCCAGGAAAAAACCCAAAAAGTCATTGCATCATCGAGGATCTTAACTTTTTTCCTTGGGGTCTTAATCTTGTCCCAGGATGCAACCCACACCAGTCGATAAACCAGGTGAAAGGGAAAAACGTGGAATGTGTATATTGGTAAATTTAAAAGCAGAAAGGTTGGTTTGAGAGATTTAAGAATTTTTAGGGGATAACGTGTGATAAGGCCTGTTCTGGAAGAAAATGCCAAACGGGACTACGTACTCGGGGAAAAAAGGCACTCCAGGACAAGTGTTCATCAGTCATTCTGATCTTCAATAAAGGTAAGTGTCATTTATTTTTTCATTTAGTAAGTAGTCATGAAATATATATGTGCATTTACTCTTATTTGGCATGTACCTTTCTTTTGTGTGGAAAATGATATTTCATGTGGTTAAAATTTTTTTTTTTTTTCTTTTGGGGTTTGCACGGGTTAATTTTATTTCCATTTTTCTTATGGGGAAAATTCATTCGCATAACGATAATTTGCATAAAAAGAGTTCATGAAGGTTTATCGTTATGCGGGGGTCCACGTACTCATAAATTTGCGGCTTCTCAAACAGGAGAATCTCTAGTGTAAAACCCTTTTCCCGTTCGTAGTAGTAACCAGTTAACCCGTAACGTCCCTGACTCAACGACCAACGTTTTTGCCTGGTCACGGTCTTTATATTGTGCTGCCTCGCAGTATTCAAAAAGGCCCCCCCAATAGGGGATGCGCCCGGGTAGTCGTATTACGAGTGTAGCCAAGGAGATAGTACGGCTGACAAGGGCTCTGTCCACTTAACTGCAATCAATACGTAATAAACGGCCTCGTGAGTATTTCTTACCTAATCCACGTATCGAACTCCCACATGATAAATGGTGACAGCGGTGTGGAGCGTGGATTTACGTTTTTAAGGGTAATTCAAGGCGTTAGAAGGTTGGTTGTGAGTAGCGGCAGGGTCAAGGTGAATCTCCAGCCAGTCGACTACTCCCCTCACACCCTTCAGTGCCAGCCGTTTTACTTCACTCCACAACCTTCAGCCTGCAAGCCTGTTGCAGCCGTTTCAAGCTTCCTGGCTTAGTTCGTGTGCTAATATCCTTACCCTGTTCAGGTAGAGGATGAGTTGTCACCTGACCAGTGGGTCGGTGCTATTTCTGCCGGGGAGACCTCATCCAATTCACTGTCAATCTGTTCCACCCAGTGAGTGGAGAAGACTTAGCTCCCACTGACTTCCCAGATGAAGTCAAGCGTTTGTTGACTCTGTTGAACAAACGTCGTAAAGCCATTGCTTTACCAGGTGAGAAGATGGGTATAACGAACTTATTGTCCCATCGTATTCCACTTGAACCTGGTACTAGACATCTACATACCTGCGTACAGAAGGCCTCATTCACAAGTTGCTGTCGCAGAAGAATTGATTCAAATCAACTGCTGCATTGATGGAGTTTATTTGCACCTAGCAATTTCCCCTTGGAAATGCCCCTTGATACTAGTCCTAAGAAGGATGGTATTGGCGTCAGTTAATTGACTTTAGGAAGTAATACGCAAAAAACCATTCCAGATCGCTTTCCACTCCCGTGTAATGGGGTGATCTTTTACGTAATATCGGAGATAACAAAGTCTTTCAACCCTAGATTTGTTACAAGGGTTTTGGCAAGTCCTCTTCAGAGGACAGCCAAGAACTAACTGCACCCCCCCCCCAATCTCATCTACAGGTTCATTATCACTTCCTCCGTATGGCATTCGGATTACGATCTTCCCCTATAACGTTCTCACGGCTTCATGGACTAATATCTTTAGAGGTCTCATAGGTATGCACTTTTGGGTACTTAGATGACGTAATCGTATGTCCTAAAGACGTGGATACACACTTGAAAGACTTGATGTAGTACTGGTAAAGCTTGAAGAAGACAATTTTAAAGATCAAACTGTCAAAAAATGTCAATTTTTCAGATCAGAAATTAAGTTTCTTGGTCACGTAGTCACTCCTGAGGGGTGCTACGAACTGACCAAAGTAAAGTAATGCAGTACTAAATTTTCCAACTCCAGAACTGCTGATTGCCGATAGATCCTTTGTGGGCTTAGCAGGTTTTTATAGATCTTTCATTGCCAATTTTTCTTCCATTAGCTGCTCCTCTAAACTGAGGCTTAGTTGCTTAAGAAATTGTCCTTTTGTTTGGACCTTCCGTCAAGAAAGGCATTCCAAACTCTAAAAGAAAAAGCTAACATCTGCTCAATTTGAAGTTCCGATTTTCTAAAGCCCTTCTATCTGAAAACTGATGCTAGTCAAATGGCTTAGGTGCCGTACTAGCTCAGAAGACCGATTGCAAGTACAACGCAGTAGTTGCATTTGCTAGCCGAGTCCTTACAAAGGCTGAACGTAATTATACAGTAAACTGTGCAAGAAGCTTTTGCAATGTAAATGGTCTTTTAAAGCACTTCCGAGACATTATTTATCAGTACTCTGTTCATGTATTGACAGATCATGCTCACTGATACCCTTATTCCGAACAAACAACCTACTGGAAGGTTGCTAGATGGGCCCTTGACTATCCAAGAGTTTATCCCACTTTGAGCATTTTACTGGCAAGTCAAATGTAGTCGCAGATGCCCTTATCGTCGACATGTTAGTATAGTAAAATGCCAGACCCTCCATTTAGTTGCTGAAGATGTAAAGAATGCTCAACGAACAGATCCATGTGGTCTTGGTGTGATTCGATTCTGTTCCAGGAAGATCTTATTCTGACTGTGAAGCCACCAGCACCATTAGTGCTTTCTCAATGAAACCCAAGATTACTGTAGATCGAACAGCAGAGTTGGGTTGATACTCCTTGCAGAAGAGTATACCCAGTTGTAATGCCACAGCATAGTTGAATGTAGCTTACAGCTAGTTCCGATGTACCAGGTGTAGCACACCCTGGTATGGATTGTCAGTAAAACAAGCAAGATTGAAATTCTTTTGCCTCGTATGGCAAATTGATATTTCTGAGTATGTTAGGAATGTAGTGGGTCTGGCATGCCAACATAATGGCAATCTGCTAAATGGTCCTAATCCAATCCAAGTGTATCAACTACTAGCGAAACCCTTGGGAAAGAGTTGCGACTAGATTTGTTAACTAATTTCAATGTTCCCTCAAGGTAACAAAGCATCTGTGTGTTTATGGTAGACCATTTCAAACCAGATATTGTGAGTTAGTTCCTATTGCATATAAGACTGCCGAGCAGTAGCTAAAGGTTTAAAGATAGTTAGTTCATCGCATTATCTGCAGGCATTACCACCCCTAAGTCCCTAGTACAGATAATGGAGGTGAATTCTGTAATGAAATTCTTGAAAATTTGTTGTACTTGTACAAGATCTCTAAAATCACCATTGTTCCTCATCATCCTGCCAGCAATGGTTAAGCCGAACGATCCCAATAAGAAAGTACTTGATGTCTTGAGAGCCACTATCAATCCCAAACAGTGAAATACTTGGGATGAAGTTTATACCTGATGTGCAGTGTGCTATAAATTCTGCTTACATGTTTTATAGGTGACACTCCACATTATGCATTTTGTATGTGGATGTAGATAAACGTTTGCCTTATGAGTTGTTATATTCTAATCCGATAACCAAATTTACAACCCTGATGATTTTCATAGCAACTCGTACCAGCTTAGCTCAAAGTGTTTTTAGAAGAATCCGTGAATACACTTCATAAATAAACAGCTGAATTCACAAGAGTCGGCAAACACTCGATCAAAGCCATCCAATATCAAAGTAGGTTCGAGAGTTTATGGCTGATTAATTTTAACAAAACGTCTGCAATGCCCAAAGCTGATCAAAAGTTTTGTTGGTCCTTATCGAGTAGTTTAAATATCACTGGTAATAAGTAAAGGTTAGAGAAGATTAGTAATGTCAGTATAAAGAATCGCATTTGGATCATATGAAGGTAGTATGTAATGACTTATGACGTTCCAACCCGACTAATGGGACCAGTCTCTGACATCCTCTGATCCTGTACTCTCTTCTCTGATACTCAGTCAGACGATCAACTGAATGTCGTTATTCCCTAACGTACACGACAGGTATTGATGAATCCTCTTAAGTATCATTTGTAACTTCCAAATCAGGATTTGCCTCAATTACAAAGCATGAGTTAGCCAATGCTACAGAGTTTGTTCCTCCAGAGATGACACCATTCGTGCATATGCCAATCTTTTAACCTAGCAGGAGTTGGCGGGTTAATGTAAATAACCTGTATAGATGATATAATTACAGTATCAACCTTATCAGTATTCAAGAATTTTTTTTTGTGTTCATGTTTCTCTCGCATTTCTGAGAGTTAACAGTTAGATTTGCGGTGCACCGAATATGCCTTTCTGTTAAACACTTCTTTCTTTGTATATATTCCTTCCTCAGAATCCGTTAGATCACACGAATAACAGGATCGATCGATCAAAATTTTATAAAATACTCATTGTAATCTCAACGTTTGAGTTCGTTGTTCATTTGTTGAGTTTTAAGTTGTACTATAGATATACCTTGTATTGCATTACCAGTTTCAGATACGTAAGCTTTCATACCATTGTTCTAATTATGTATATATAATGTTTACTGTTGTGCTACTTTGATATTGTATTAGATTCAGCCAAGCCGTACCTGCCATCTCTATTTTGTATTAGTTTGGTATGTCGGGACGACATACGTTAGCGTCGCCGAGCTCTAAGTAGTAGTAACCCAGTGCCAGTTCAGTAGTAGGAACCAGTTACCAGTAACCGTCCAGTGACTCAACGACAACCGTCTCTGCCTGAGTCACGGTCTTTCATATTGTGCAGACCTCAGCAGTATTCAAAGGCCCCCCTCACATAGGGTACTGCAGCCGTGCTAGTCAGTTATTACGAGTGTAGCACAAGGAGATAGGTACGGCTGACAATGGGTCTGATCCACATAAACTGCAATAATACGTATAACAGCCTACGTGAGTATTTCATTTCCTAATCACCCGGTATGAACTCCACATGATTAAGAAAGCTGGTAGGCCCACTGTGAGAGAATGGAGTATTGTGTGGTCAGTGTGCACCAAATAAAAAAAAATCCTGGAGCACGCAGTGCTAAAGAGAAAAAAAAAAACTCCCGACGTTTTTTTTTTAATTAAAATGGCCGACTTGGTGGTCTATTTCGTATAGTATTTATGGTTGTATTCTCGTTTTCGTGGTTCTCATTTGATAGAATGGAAAACATGTTATAGAAATTGAGGTGATTTTCATTTGTCTTATTATAAAAAAAAACCTAGAAATGGGAGCTCAAGTAGGGGAAATGTTTGATTTTTGCCAATGTGAGTCAAAAGTAAAACAAAATGATGCCATTGTCCTTATAAATGTCCAATAGCCATTCTAATATGCAGTCATGAATGGGTTGGATGATATTTATACAATTATTACTGTTTTGCAGTTGTCTGCATAATAGTAAGTCTTCTATTTTTTGTTTGAATAAAATTTCAAAATAGAAAAGCAGTGTAATATCAGAGGGGCCTGGAGACATGACGATGAACAATAGAAATGTTATTTTTTTAGAGACAGGAATGTCTCCATGTTCATTCTGGACCTTTATTTGGAAATTGTCATATTTTTAGTTTTTGTGAAATTGGGCCAAAATTGCAAATTTCTGACCACATTATTAGGTAGTTGAATTCGGTTTAAATGGCCAGTTTCTTGTACCTCAATCAAATAGAAACATGGAGATCTATAGAAATAGCATGAGTTTGGGCCACTGGAACAATGGAATTAGCGAAAATAAGCTCAAAGTGGTGCGAAATCGCGGATTTGTAAAACAGCACGAGGTCGCTAAACTTCGCAAGGAGCATAGATTCCGTCAGTTTTCCATCAAATTTCGGTTTTTTTTCTTTCATTACGTTGGAAAAGATTTCTCTATCATTTCATAAGAACACACAAAATATTTTTTTTTATTTTAAATTTTGCGACACCGGAGGACACCTCAGTATTGGGGGGTTGTGACAGTTCAAAGAGGGTTAAGGTAAAAAAAAAAAAAAATTGTTCGTGATACTTCGGGGTGTCTGGAAAGAATAAATGAATTTACATTATTACTCTTTATGGGCAAATGGGATTCGCAATCGTCAATTTCAATAATAGTCACGCTCTTTGGAACAGAATAATTATGAAAAACTAGGGTCCACTGTATTAAGAAGCAAATCACTTTGCCTGTTTTTTCCTGAACTAATATGTTAAACCAAAAGAGTCAATATCTTTCCTTACTTTTGGTCTCTCTTTTTTTTTTTCACTGTTTTAACCCTTAACCCTTTAACTGTCCAAACGTAGATCTACATTCACGTGCATTGTGCTCCAACCTCGATTTTCCCCATTTGAAAGCATGTAAAAAAAAAACGTGGATCTACATTCGGAGCCTGTCGCACGTCAACGTATATCAACGTTTGGACAGTTTAAGGATTAACACTTTAATGCTTTGACTGTTTCAGCCGTATTTTGCCGACTTTGACTCCCATTTTAGGCCAATTACCTTATTCCAGTCAACCAAATTCTTAGCTATTTCACTAGTATTACTTCTATTCTATCGATTGAGAACAAGAAATCATCAAGTCAACACTTTCAACTACAAAATAGTAAAGTGATTGGAAATTGGTAATTTGGCCAATTTAGTGCAAAGTTCAAAATATTTCAATTTCAAAATAGGGTCCAGAATAAACAATGCAGGCATTCCTGGAACTAAACTAACATTTCCTCTGTTCATTAGTTACATTTTCAGACTTTACAAATGAATTCCATTTTGATTTTTAATTCACATAATGAATTCTTATTCAAACCAAAAAATAGAAGATTTACTGTCATGCAATTGTAAGTAACTGCTGTAAATATAACACGACATGTGAAACATATATTAGTCCCTCAAGCTGGCTGTTTTAATCGAAAATTACGGTCTCAGTTTTTTTTCTCTCGTTATACACTGTGTGCTGCAGGATTTATTTTATGTGGTGCACACATACCACATAGATGTATTCTCTCATATCTATTCAATTCAATTCAATTGAAGTTTATTCTCTATAAGGGTTACAATGTGGGGTTTACAGGTTTTGGGTATTGTGTGGTTTACATGTTATAAAATACTAATTACAGAGGGGGCCACTAGGATGCCTAGCATGGCTAGGCATTTCGAGCAGACATAGATTAATTCTTAACATTAAATCCTTACAGATTATGGTATTAAGGCTAAGTGACTGCATCATAATTTGTGAGTTTAGCAGTGTGAATGCTTTTGTTTTGGCACAATACAAAGTGTCTATATTGAGTATCATAGCCAAACTTAGGACTAGTTAGGGATTTATTATTTTAAGATTACAGGTTAGTATTTCTGGGTTTATGTCAGTGGGTGAGTGAGTGTAATTGTGGAACCACCAGGTGGTTTCATGTAGTTAGTTGTCAGGGTGGATCAGGGAGATAGATGTTTTCTAACTGTAGTTTTGTAAGTGATGAATGTGTCTGCAGTTCTAGAGTTTTCTTGTAGGGTGTTCCAGATTTTAGGTCTTTGAAATTACATTGAATTTTTGTAAAGGATTTAGTCGAACACGGGAAATGTCATAGAGATGTTTGTGTATGGTGTTTATGCCTGTGGATCCTGTCACAACTATCAAGAAAGCATTTTAGTCAAGGTTAATAGTTGGAATTTAGGTCCTGTAGTATAGATTGCACAGTAGTAAGTGAGGATGTTCTGAACGGGAGTAAGTTTAGATCTATTAAAGAGTGGGGGGGGGGGTGCTGCAGGATGGGATTTAGTGATTTATTCTTTACTGCGGTTTTTGTTGGGTTATTATTGGGCTTTAGGTGTGTTGCTGCTGTTGAACCCCCATGACAGTTAGCATAGGTGAGGTATGGATATATAATGTGAATTGGTATAGTGTGAGAAAGGGCAGTTTGCGGCACGTAGTATCGTATTCTCGGGAGGATCCCCACCATTTTGCAGATTCTTTTTTTGTTAGGTGTTGGATTTTGGTGCTGAAATTTAGGTTGTTGTCGAGGTATAGGCAAGGAATGTTGCCCTAATTATGTCTGGTAATTAGAGTGTTGCCGATCTTATTGTTAAGTTGCGCAACACCTGCTCTGCTACAAACATAATATAGTATGTTAGGTTTTGTCAGATGTTAAGTGTAAGCCTTATTGGCTGTCATCCAAGTCGTATTTGAGCAGCTCCTCTTTAACAATGGTGTTGAGGGTGGGGCAAGATTAGGGTGGGAGATGGGCATAAGTCGTGTCGTGGGCCAGCCAAAGATGAAATGGGGTTTCAGAGTGGTTGTTTTAGGATATGTTTGGAAGATCATTGATGTAAATGAGGAAGGAGCCTGGGGTCAAGGACACTTCCCTTGCGAAATCCAGTATCAAGTGGCCGTATTGTGAGCTGTGTCTTTAACCCTTGAGGGTTTTCGTCTCGTACTAGTTCGTCTTACTCGTAGGGGTTTTTAGACGTGCTAGTACTCTATATTCTAGCTACCTCAAATCTAGTGGGAGGAAAGCTGGTAGGCATTCCATATGAAAGAATGGGTTATGTGCGCAGTGTGCACAGTCTAAAAAAAATCCTGCAGCACACGGTGATAATGAGAAAAAAAACTTTTTCATTTGTTTTAAATAAAATCCAGCGGACTTTGCAGTGATATTTTTACAGTTTTAGTATTTATTGTTGTATTCTAGTTTTCTTGGTCTCATTTTATAGAATTGAAGACATATTACTGAAATTGAGATGATCTTTTTTGATGGTTTTTACAATGAAAGGAGCTTGAAAATTGAGCTTCAAAGTAGCAGAAATGTTCAATTTTTACCTACTTCAAAAAGTAAACAATCGTGCCAAGCGTGCAATAACGTCAACTGTGTGAGTCTAATATTCTTTCTCAAGTGCACAATAATATTTATACCATTTTTTACCACTAATGCAGTAGTTCTGCTTAACAGTAAATCTTATATTTTTTGTGAGAAATCATAAATTCAAAGTGGAAAGCAAAAGAATATATGAGGGGCCTGAGACGTGACTTAATGAATAGGAGGAAATGTCAATTTCGTGCCAGGAATGTCTTTCTGTTTATTCTGGACCCTATTTCGAAATTGGCATCTTTTGAAAATTTGTGTGTGAAAATTGGCAAATTTGCTAAATTCTGACACTGTACTGGATAGTTGAATTTATAAATGCGGTGGTTTCTTGCACCCATTCGATAGAAAAAATGGAGTTCTAGCGAAAAATTTATGTTTTTTGTCGACTGTACAGTGAAATGGCCGAAAAATGGGGCTCAAAGTGGGGGTGTGTGTGCCAAAATCGCCGATCCGTAACATTTGCCGAGACGCTAACTTTGCGGAGAGCATAATTCCGTAAGTTTTCTATCAAATTTCAAACTTTTGGTGTCGTTATGATCGGGAAAAGATTCTCTATCTTTTCATAAGAGAAAATAATTTTTTTTTTTTTTTAAATTTGGCCGACCCTGAGAACGAGTTTCGGAGAGGGCCTGTCGACCCTCAAAGGGTTAATGGTGACATGCTGATACCTATTAGAAAGGTAGGATTTAATATATGCAAGCGCATGGCCTATTATACTCGTGGTAAGTTTGAGGGTAGGATGACGTGGTCTGCTGTGTCAAGAGCTTTTCTTAGGTCAATAAAAATTCCTAGCGGATATTCTTTATTTTCCAGTTCTGTGTAAAGCAGGTCTAGCATTTTTATAAATGCATCATTAGTGCTTTAATTTTTCCTGAATCCAAATTGGCAGGGGTTGAGTATGTTTTGTGATGCTATAAATGAATATAGTCTCCTGTGCACGAGTTTCTCGAAGATTTTGGATAGCATGGTATAAGTTTGATATTGCCTTTAGTTGTTTTCGTCTGTAGGGTCACCACCTTTATGTATTGGTGTAACCCTTGCTATCTTGGTAGTGTCGGGGACAAGCGCTAGTTTCTTAGTGACTTGTTAAAAGTAATGTAAAATAGCATGCGAAAAGAAACATGGCGCCACTTGCTTGCTACAATAATGGTGGGCACGTGAGGACAGGATTACCCGAGGTTATTTTTAAGTGACTTTATGATCGCGGTGACTTCTGTGTCTCAGTTGGTACAAGATAGAAGGAATTTGGGAAACATTCCCATCTAGGTAGTCCCCCGGCATGGGGCACATTAGTACGTGGGATCTTATGGCGAGATTAGATCCTATGTTTGAGAAGAAGTCATTTATCTTGTTGCTGTTCAGTAGCGATGCAGTGCGTGTTTCATGAGGTTTAGTTAGAAACAAATATTCTTGTTTTTTTTCAGTTAGTGGGTTCCAGAATTGGGAAAAGTGTTTTCCAGGTCTTTTTTATATCTCCTCTTGTGTCAGTGAAATCTGCTGGAGTAGACCTACAGTTTGTTAGGCTTTTCTTTATTATTTGGTGAGAAACTGTGGAATATTGTTTAAGAATATCTTTGTGTATTAAGCCCTAGTCTATATTGCTTTCATATTGGTGTTCTTATCAATGGATTTCAGAATGCTGCTGGTTAGGGGGGGGGGGGCCCAATGGGGGCAACCAGCGTTTATTGGTGATCTGTTTCTGTTTTTATAGGACAATGTTTGTAGTATGTATAAGTATTTTGTTAAGGAAAATGTCTGTCCCAATCATCATACCTTGGCATTGAAGAATTTGTAGGCCAGTCAAAACAGTACTCTAGGTCTGCTGTGAAAATTCCTTATTGAGGCCTTGTCATGGAGTCTAATGAAAACTTTGGTTGTATTCGAGTGGTGCTTACTAAATGTTGTTTGAGGACAGGTTGTGTAGTGGTCGAAGTGCTGTCTGTGATTATTCCTGATTCAAGGGGAGTTTTGTTATTGGTCCATATGTGGTCATATTATGGTAGCACTTGTCTCAGTCAGCCTGGTTGTTTAGCTATAGTTGGTATGAGAAGTGTGTTGTTCATTCATATTGTTGTGTGAAATCAGTTAGTCTGATCATCTCGGTAGGCCAAAGTGATATTGGAAGTCTCCAGCTAAGAGAAGGTGGGCTTGTTCATTTGTCTGTTTGTTATTAGTGACTTAAGATTCTCACTGAAGTTTGGGATGTTTGTGTGGGGTATCTGGTACATGGCACTGATTGTGATAGGTGTCTGAGGTTTTTTACAGTAAAATTAGCAAAAATGTATTCCCCATACTCATCACTAAAGCAATTAGTGCTAATACAAGATAGTTGGTTAGAGTAATAGATTGCAGTACCACCCCCAACTTGGTATGGTCTGCAGTTGTGGATTGCTGTGTATCCTGGTAGTGGGTAGATATCAGTTGTGTCCTGCTTAAGCCAGGTCTCAGTAAGAATAATGCAGGAGAAGGGTGTCTTTAGTGACTCAAGGCCAAAATTTACCACTCACAGCTTATCAGAGTGAGCTGAGCTCGTGGCGTAGATCTATGGTTTGGACCCTGAACATAAAGCCGTAGACCTATGGCACGGACCCTGAAAGGGTTAATGCAGTAGTCTGCATAACAGTAAATCTTCTATTTTTTTGTGTGAATAAAAAGTCAAAATAGAAAGCATGAGTAATATAAGAGGGGCATGGAGACATGACTAATGAACAGAGGATATGTTATTTTAGTGCCAAGAATGTCTGCATTGTTTATTCTGGACCCTATTGTGAAATTGGCATCTTTTTTAATTTGCATAAAACTGGCCAAGTTGCCGATTTCTAACCACTTTATTGGATAGTTGAAATCGGTAAATGGGCGGTTTCTTGTACTTATTTGATAGAAAAAATGGAGTTCTAAAGAAATAGCTATGAGTTTGGTTGACTGGAACAATGGAATTGGCCGAAAATAGGGCTCAAATTCGGCGAAATCGCTGATGCGTATGTATCGCGGAGATCGCTAACTTTGCAGGAGTGTAATTCCTTAAGTTTTCCATCAAATTTTATAACTTTGGTGTCATTAACATTGGGAAAAGATTCTCTATCATTTCCTTTTTTTTTTTTTCTTTTTTTTTTTCTTTTTTTTACACCTGGAGACACTTCAGGATTTGGGATTGCAACAGTCAAAGGGTTAAATATAAGAAAGGAGGAACACTACAGCAGGCCTGTTGGCCCATACTAGGCAGGTCCTTTGATCTGCTCATTACTGCTAGTGCTCTAGAATTAGATCAGCGCACTATTTTTCCTGCTTACAAATTTGGCACTAGAGGCCTGATAGGCCTAGGCATTATAGAATAGGTCTTATCACTGAGTGTGTGCAGTATTAAAAAAATCTGGGTCCACTTAGTAGCTTGTGAGAGCACCACTTCAATTGAGTGCCAGCTAAAGCAAACAGCGTGGCAAACCCCAGGGATTCACTAATGCCATATTATATTAACACTCCTTTTTCAAGGAATATGATGATGACCCCAAGTTCACTAGCTTTGAGATGAATGTGACCATAAGTGGTCGAGGAAATATAAAAAATCTCAATAATAACCCGTGTGCAATATTTGTGCAACATCCTTTCAATTTTGATACCACTGGTAGTGTCATCCTGCCAGAATGTCCTATCACCGATGCCCTGAATTAGTAGAGAGAGAGAGAGAGACGATTCTTCAACATGTGTAATACTTGTTTGGCTGGCTGGTTGGGCGGCTGGTTGGTCAGCTGGTTGGTTGGCTGGCTAGCTGGCTGACTTTGGCTGGCTGGCTTTGGCTGGCTGGCTGGCTTTGGCTGGCTGGCTGGCTGCTAGCTCTGGCTAGCTGGCTCTGTCTGGTTCTGTCTGTGTCTGTCTATCTATCTCTGTATCTGTCTCTCTCTCTCTTTTTCTCTATCTCTCTCTCTGAGAGATGCCACTCATGAACCAAATTGTCAGCTAGACAAAAATGTATTACACATGTTGCAGAATTATCACATCTGCGCAAGTGGAAAGATACAACTATGGCAGAAATGTGCATTATTTGCCACAGTCATTCTTATGCCTCATGTCTACAAGAACAGTACAGTGGAACCTCGGTTTTTGAACAGCTCCCTACTCAAACAAACACAACCTGCCAGAACTTCTCTGTAAATTATTTCGTGTTTCTTTGCATTGTTTGGTGTTCTTTTATCATTTTTTTTTCAACAAGTCGGCCGTCTCCCACCAAGGCAGTGTGACCCAAAAAGAAAGAAATTCCTCCAGAAAGAAAATACTTTCATCATTCAACACTTTCACCTCACTCATACGTAGTCAATGAGTCAATGTTTTTGCAGAGGTGCCCAGAACACAACAGTTTAGAAGCATGTATGTATAAAGATAAACAACATATCCCTCCAGACTGCCAATGTCCCATACCCCTCCTTTAAAGTGCAGGCATTGTACTTCCCATTTCCAGTACAGTGTACTCAAGTCCGGCTATATAAAAATTCCCTGAATCCCTTCACCAAATATTACCCTGCTCACACTCCAACAGCTCGTCAGGTCCCAAATACCACTCGTCTCCATTCACTCATATCTAACGCATGCTTTCTGAAAGTCCAAGCCCCCCGCCCACAAAACCTCCTTTACCCCCTCCCTCCAACCTTTTTGCAGACAACCCCTAGCCCTCCTTCCTTTCCCTACAGATTTATATGCACTCCATGTCATTCTACTTCGATCCATTCTCTCTAAATGACCAAACCACCTCAACAACCCCTCTTCGGCCCTCTGACTAATACTTTTAACTCCACACCTTCTCCTAATTTCCACACTCCAAATTTTCTGCATAATATTTGCACCACACATTGCCCTTAGACAGGACATCTCCACGGCCTCCAGCCGCCTCATCGCTGCAGCATTTACAACCCAAGCTTCACACCCATATAAGAGTGTTGGTACCACTATACTTTCATACATTCCCTTCTTTGCCTCCATAGATAATGTTTTTTGTCTCCACAAATACCTCAATGCACCACTCACCTTTTTTCCTTCATCAGTTCTATGGTTAACCTCATCCTTCATAAATCCATCCGCTGAAACGTCAACTCCCAAATATCTGAAAACATTCACTTCTTCAATACTGTACAACTCCTCTCCAATTTGATATCCAATTTTTCTTTATCTAAATCATTTGATACCCTCATCACCTTATTCTTTTCTACATACACTTTCAAGTTTCTTCCTTTACACACACTCCCAAACTGGACCACTAACCTTTGCAACTGTTCTTTAGAATCTCCCATAAGCACAGTATCACCAAAAAGTAACTGTATCAATTCCCATTTTGTATTTGATTCCCCATAATTTAATCCCACCATTCTCCCCAGCACCCTAGCATTTACTTCTTTTACAACCCCATCTATAAAGATATTAACCCTTTCAGGGTCCGTCCAGTAAATCTACGACTTCATGTTCAGGGTCCAAACCGTAGATCTACACCAAAATTCTAGCAGCGTCAAATTTAGCGCGAGAAGGCTGGTAGGCCTACATCTGAGAGAATGGGTCTGGGTGGTCAGTGTGCACACTATAGAAAAAATCTGGGCGCCCGCATGGCATTGTCTGAACGCCGGCAAAGTAGCTTTGTTCATCGTGCCTGGCGACAAGGAAGCTCTTTACTCCCCACTCACTCTCTGGGTGAATTCTGACTCTCCTCTTCACAACTTACAGTTCTAAGACTAATGGAAGTGGAGCTGAAGATGAATTCTATGGTTTTGAACCATATGGTAAGTTTGTGCCATATGGTACAATGGTACCATATGGTACAATGGTACCATATGGTACAATGGTGCCATGTCATACAATGGTATCATATGGTACAAGGGTATCATATGGTACAATGGTACCATACAGTACATTGTACTATATGGTACATTATACCATATGGTACAGGGTACAGGGACCCTAATGGAAATAAGTCTGACTTTTTTGGGTTATCCTAGGTTCTCCAAACATATGCTGCTAAGTATGATATTCTATGAAACTATTTGTGTACACCTAAATAAACTTACTTATGATGCCACATACACTTGAGTAAGTTTATTCAGGTGTACAGAAATACAATTACAGGTCCTCCATCACAAATCCGGCATCATTGGGACCTGTAGTGTGCCGGGTTACTGAGATTGCCAAATTACAGAGTGGTTAGGTTAGAATACACTTAATAAAATTAACCAACTTTACTTACACAGTTCATTGAACATCAGCAAAAATCGAACATTTCCGCTACTTTGAGCTCAATATCAAGGTACTTTTTGTTATGAAAGCAATCAAAATCATGTCTATTTCTGTAATATATCTTCCATTCTATCAAATGAGTCCAAAAAATGAGAATACAACCATAAAACCATACGAAAATATACTGCAAAGAGGGGCTAATGGCTGAGAAGTGAACTCCCTTATTTATCGTCCATCTTTTTTATTTTTGTTGTACGTTAAGAAGCATCTTTCCATCATACATTGCCCAAGTTTCAATGAGATAGCCCAACAAACTTTTCTGGGTTATCCTAGGTTCTCTATACATACACTGCTATGTATGATAATCTATGTAACTGTATTTGTGTATACCTGAATAAACTTATTTACTTCTAGTCTGTCAACTGAGTACAAGAAACCACCCATTCACTTGTTTCAACTACCCAATAAAGTGGTCAGAAATTGGCAATTTGGCCGATTTCACACAAATTTCAACAGATGCCAATTTCAAAATAGGATCCAGAATAAACAATGTAGACATTCCTGGCACTAAAATAACATTTTCTCTGTTCATTAGTCATGGCTACAGGCCCCTCTTATATTACTCTTGCTTACCATTTGGAATTTTGTTCACAAAAAAAAATAAAAGATTTACTGTTATACAGACTACTGCATTATTGTAATAATTGTAATAATGTCAATCCATTCTTGACTCCGTACTGGAATTTAGACTGGCAGGCGGACAGGTATTGGACTGTGATGTCATTTGTTTACTTTTGAGCTTCACTAAAGAATAGAACATTTTTGCTACTGTGAGCGCAATTTCAAGGTACTTTTCATCATGAAAGCAATCAAAATCATATCTATTTCTGTAATGTATCTTTCATTCTATCAAATGAGACCGAAAAAAATGAGAATATAACCATAACAACCATACAAAAATATACCGCTAAGCGGCCGCTAATGGCTGAGAAGTGAACTCCGCTATTTATGGTCTGATTTCTTTCATTTTTGGTGTACGTGAAGAAGTGTCTTTCCATCATACATAGCCCAAGTTTGAATAAGATAACCCAACAATCAATTGAGAAAATAATAATATAATAATAATTAATAATAATAATAATAATAATAATAATAATTATTTACTACACGTACATGTACAAGGTATACAGGCCTAGCTGACATCAGTGACATACTACTGTATAGAAAGGCACTTGTTAGGCTGAGTATTTCAAGAAAATTAGGTCAGTGTCCCAGGATTTAAAACCCACCCCTAGTCGACTAACACCCAGGTACCCATTTACTGATGGGTAAACATAGACAACAGGTGTAAAGAAACACGCCTAATGTTTCTACCCTGGCTGGGAATCGAATATTTACCAAAAATCATATATGGCTAACCCAAGCCAGGTTACTAAAAATAAGCCACGTTTATTTTTTTGGGGGTTATCCTAGTTCTCTACACATATGCTGCTGTGTGTGATAATCTATAGAGAGAAATAATTTTTTTTTGTTTCATGTTTATGGTGGAGTACGAGTGTATATCTAGTTAGCCCTGTGCTATACTCCGTTTTCTCTAATATAAGCCACCAAGACAAGGATAGGAGAAGGGGTATTTGTTTACCATATCCTCTTCATAACTTTTGTCGAACTGCTTGGTGTTATGCCAAATTTTTTTTCATTCTGGAGTATTTAACATTTTTTATGTTATTTATATTGTTTCTTATGTCATATTAGATCAATTGTGATAGGCAAATAAGCTGTATTTGTTGATATTAGCATAATATAAAGCATATTCTCCTGCTTCGTGAGACTGAGCTCATGGCAAAACCCACAGTGGCTTCAAAGCCACCTTATCTTTAATGGATAATGTACTGTGTAGGTGCTTTACACAATGAGAAGCATTTCTTTTATTCATTGGAACCATGGCTAGGGCTAAAAGTAAGCAGGTTAAAACAATAAATGGAGAAAAAGAAATTGGAATGACTTTGCAGCAAGTAGCGCCACCAAACAGTACCAGCAGGTTGGTGTGGCGACCCTGGAAATTTGAAATTATGCTAGCCAAAATTAGTGCCGAATAACTGAAGGAACCGAATAACTGATTGCCGGATTTGTGATGGCGGACCTGTACATAGATTATCATACATTGCTGCATACGTATAAAATCCTAGGATAACCCAAAAAAGTCAGGGTGACTTATTTCCATAGGGATCCCTGTATCTGTACCATAAGGTGTCCTGTACTGTGTGGTACCCTGTACCATATGGTACCATGTGCCATATGGTACCCTGTACCATATGGTACCCTGTACCATATGGTACCCTGTACCATATGGTACCCTGCACCATATGTTATCCTGTACTGCATGGTAACCTGTACCATATACATAGTACAGTGTACCATGTGGTACCCTGTAACATATGATACCTTGTACCATATGGTCAATAGGTCTTGGTGGCATGAGACACCAGCCAAGACTGAGTGAGTGGCGACGCAAGCTAGCTACTGACTCCGCAGTTTCCGAGACAAAGCTCCACCTCAAGGAACATGTCGAGTTCCTGTACGTTTGTAAATATATAATAGAACATTACTAATGTACAACATTTTTGTATATTTTTGTTGTAAACAACTATTACAAACAAAATAATAATGAAAATATTAGTGTGTTTATTGTGTTGAATACAACAGTACCATATAGTACCATACAGTACAATGAACCACATCGTATCATTGTACTGTATGGTACAATGTACCATATGGTACCATTGCACCATATGGTACCATAAGGTACCATTGCACCATATGGTACCATTGTATCGTGTGGTACCATTGTATCATGTGCCATTGTAACATTGTACCATATGGTACCATTGTATCATATGTTGCCATTGTACCATATGGTACCATTGCACTCTATGGCACCATTGTACCATATGGTACCGTTGTATTCAACACAATAACCGCACTAATATTTTCATCATTTTGTTTACAATAAACTTGTAAACAAGTTTTGTAAGCAATATAATGATAAACAAATTAGTGCAGTTATTGTGTTGAATACAATGAGTGTACACTTATACAATATACATTATATTGGTCTCACAGGTCACAAATGTTATTAGAAAAATAAAAAAATTAGAAAAGAAAAGAAAAAAGTATAAAAAACGTAAAATAAAAAAATGGGATTTTGTGGAAGTCACTGATGTTGTCGCCACCCGGCCATTTTGAGTCAACTTCCCGCTGCTGTATCTCGGTAAGTACTGATTAGAATTTTTTTTGTTTTGTTTTGTTTTATTACCTTCACAAAAATATTATCATTAATTCTGCAAGTGTTTTTTTTTTTTTTTTTCTTGTACACTGGGGCACCACTTCAGATTTTGGCCTTGGACCCTGAAAGGGTTAAACAACCATGGTGACATTACACATCACTGTCTAAGACCTATTTTTATCGGGAAGTAGTCTCCCTCTCTTCTACTCACCCTAACCTAAGCCTCACTATCCTTATAAAAACTCTAAATCCATAAATGCAATGAAAACTTCCTACCTTTATCTAAATACTGTTCACATACATGCTTCAATGTAAACACTTGATCTACGCATCCCCTACCCACTCTAAAACCTCCTTGCTCATCTGCAATCCTACATTCTATCTCACCTCTAATTCTTTTAGTAATAACCCTACCATACACTTTTCCTGGTATACTCAGTAAACTTCTTTCTTTCTTTCTACACACCGGCCGTATCCCACCGAGGCGGGGTGGCCCAAAAGGAGAAACGAAAGTTTCTCCTTTAACATTTAGTAATATATACAGGAGAAGGGGTTACTAGCCCTTTGCTCCCGGCATTTTAGTCGCATCTTACAACAAGCATGGCTTACGGAGGAAGAATTCTGTTCCACTTCCCCATGGAGATAAGAGGAAATAAACAAGAACAAGAACTAGAAAGAAAATAGCAGAAAACCCAGAGGAGTGTGTATATATATATATGCTTGTACACATATGTGTAGTGTGACCTAAGTAGAAGTAGCAAGACATACCTGTAATCTTACCTATTTATGAGACAGACAAAAGACACCAGCAATCTTACCATCATGTAAAACAATTACAGGCTTTCGTTTCACACTCACTTGGAAGGACGGTAGTACCCCCCTGGTTGGTTGCTGTCTACCAACCTACTACCTATAACTCAGTAACACAAATAACCCGCACATAAAAGAGAGAAGCTTACGACGACGTTTTGGTCTGACTTGGACCATTTACAAAGTCACACTAACCAGAAGAGGAGCAGGACGGCTATATATAGGCAGGAAGAGGTGTTGGTAGTAGTAGTAGTACAAGAATGGTATATAATACCAACAAGATGAAATTAAGATACATGCGCAACACCCAGGCATCCCTATCATTATTTATAACTCAGTAAACTTATTCCTCTATAATTTTTACAATCTCTTTTGTCACCCTTCATTTTTATATATAGGAATTATACATGCCCTCTGCCAATCCCTAGGTACCTTCCCCTCTTTCATACATTTCTTTCTTTCAACACACCAGCCGTATCCCACCAAGGCGGGGTGGCCCAAAAGGAAAAACGAAAGTTTCTCCTTTTACATTTAGTAATATGTACAGGAGAAGGGGTTACTAGTGCCTTGCTCCTGGCATTTTAGTTGCCTCTTACAACATGCATGGCTTATGGAGGAAGAATTCTATTCCACTTCCCCATGGAGGTAAGAGGAAATAAACAAGACCAAGAACTAGAAAGAAAATAGAAGAAAACCCAAAGGGGTGTGTGTATATACATGCTTGTACATGCAATAAGATCACAGTAAACAGGTGATTTTAAAATATGCAAAACAGCCACTGTGAAAGAGTAGTGAAATTCCAAGCACTTTTGTGACTACTCACATTGTCAAGGAACTATGAAAGTAATACATCAAAGGATGGCAATTAAAGGGCTTAGACTACACCTCACAGTCAATCCCCACAACAAAGAAACACCTGACGTGCGACAATACCGGACTCATAAGAAAAGAGGAACACTGCAGTAGGTCCGCTGGTCCAACTAGACAGGTCCTCACGACATCCCACTAACAAAATATTCTACCCAAGAAATAAGGTTTATTATTTGCCCAATGTATTATTAAACTCTAACCAAATTTTATTAATTATAAATGAGTAATTTATATAAACCTAAGGAAATATTCATATTATTTTCAAAACTGCTTTTTATGAAACCAGATTCATTTATATTTCTGTCAACCATGGACTTGCTTGATACAACTTTTTGAAAATCAATTGGATGGTTAAAATCTCTCGCATGAATAAATAGAGCATTGGAATCTTGTCCAGTTCTAATGCTATATTTATGTTGTTTTAATCTAAGTTCGAGATTTTACCAGTTTGACCATAATAAACTTTATCGCAAATTTTACAAGGAATCTTATAGACACATCCATCAGCATTTTGGGGGGAATTCTTTATCAAAAGTTTTTTTTACTGTATCAGTATTTTTAAATACAACTTTAATATTAAAAGTCTTAAGAAGAGAAGGCATATCAACCAAGTTTTCATGGTAAGGGAGAACCAACATATTTTTAGTTAAATAAGGTTGGGTGTCCCTTTTTGGGTTGTAAAAAGTATTTCCAGCAATTTTAAATGATTTATCAATTAAATTTCTCGGGTATTTCAGATCAATGGCTATTTCATAAATTTTGGATATTTCTTCATCTATGAACTCTGGACTACAAATACGTAAAGCTCTCAAAAACATTGATGAGAAAACAGACAGTTTAACTTTATCTTGATGGGAAGAATAATAGTGTACATAGGAACAGTTATTTGTAGGTTTTCTGTAAATTTTAAATTTGAATTCATTATTACTTTTAACCCTTTTGAGGGTCGACAGGCCCTCTCCGAAACTCGTTCTCAGGGTCGGCCAAATTTAAAAAAAAAAAAAATTATTTTCTCTTATGAAAAGATAGAGAATCTTTTCCCGATCATAACGACACCAAAAGTTTGAAATTTGATAGAAAACTTACGGAATTATGCTCTCGCAAAGTTAGCGGTCTCGGCGATGTTTACGGATCGGCGATTTTGCCCACTTTGAGCCCCATTTTCGGCCAATTTCACTGTACTAGTCGACAAAAAACATGAATATTTCGCTAGAACTCCATTTTTTCTATCGAATGGGTGCAAGAAACCACCCATTTATAAATTCAACTATCCAGTACAGTGGTCAGAATTTAGCAATTTTGCCAATTTCACACAAATTTCAAAAGATGCCAATTTCGGAATAGGGTCCAGAATAAACAAGAAAGACATTCCTGGCACTAAAATGACATTTCCTCTAGTCATTAGTCACGTCTCAAGGCCCCTCTTATATTCTTTTGCTTTCCACTTTGAATTTTTATTCTCACAAAAAATATAAGATTTACTGTTATGCAGACTACTGCATTAGTGTAAAAAATGGTATAAATATTATTGGTGCACTTGTGAAAGAATATTAGACTCACCAGTTGACGTGTATTGCACGCTTGGCACGATTTGTTTACTTTTGAAGTTTGGTAAAAATCGAACATTTCTGCTACTTTGAGCCCAATTTCAAGGCACCTTTCATTGTAAAACCAGTCAAAATCATCTCAATTTCAGTAATATGTCTTCCATTCTATAAAATGAGACCAAGAAAACTAGAATACAACAATAAATACTATACGAAAATACACTGCAAAGTCGCTGATTTATTAAAAAAAAATGGAAAAAGTTTTTTTTTTCTCATTATGCACCGTGTGCTGCAGGATTTTTTTTAGACTGTGCACACTGACCACATAGACCCATTCTTTCATATGAAGGCCTACCAGCTTTCTCCCACTAGATTTGAGGTCGCTAGAATTTATGAGTACTAGTACGTCAAAAACCCCTACGCGTAAGACGTACTAGTACGACGAAAACCCTCAAAGGGTTAATAATTAAAACATCTAGAAAAGGCAATGAGTTATTTTCCTCAAACTGTTGAGTTTAAGATCTGCGTTCACATGTGTAGTGCCACAAAAGTAGATCTACGTTTTTTTTTTACATATTTTCAAATATAACAAAAAAAAAAGTAGATCAAAGTTTTTTTTACACATTTTCCAATGTAAAAAAACAAAAAGATCTACTTTTTTTACATACTTTCAAATGTTGAAAAAACGTATATATATGTTTGGACCGTTTATGGGTTAATATTAAAGTTGTATTTAAAAATCTTGATACAGTAAAAAAACTTTTGATAAAGAATTCCCCCCAAAATGCTGACAGATGTGTCTATAAGATTCCTTATAAAATTTGCGATAAAGTTTATTATGGTCAAACTGGTAAAAATCTCGAACTTAGATTAAAACAACATAAATATAGCATTAGAACTGGACAAGATTCCAATACTCTTTATTCATGTGAGAGATTTTAACCATCTAATTGATTTTCAAAAAGTTGAGAAAGTTGTATCAAGCAAGTCCATGGTTGACAGAAATATAATTGAATCTTGTTTCATAAAAAGCAGTTTTGAAAGTAATATGAATATTTCCTTAGGTTTATATAAATTAGACTCATTTATAATTAATAAAATTTGGTTAGAGTTTAATAATACATTGGACAAATAATAAACCTTATTTCTTGGGTAGAATATTTTGTTAGTGGGATGTCGTGAGGACCTGTCTAGTTGGACCAGCGGACCTACTGCAGTGTTCCTCTTTTCTTATGAGTCCTGTATTGTTGCGCGTCAGGTGTTTCTTTGTTGTGGAGGTTGACTGCGAGGTGTGGTCTAAGCCCTTTAATTGCCTTTCTTTGATGTATTACTTTCCTAGTTCCTTGACAATGCGAGTAGTCATGAAGTAGTAGTCACTACTCTTTCACAGTGGTTGTTTTGCATGCTTGTACATGTATGTGTAGTGAGACCTAAGTGTAAGTAGAAGTAGCAAGACGTACCTGAAATCTTGCATGTGTAGGAGACGGAAAAAAAAGACACCAGCAATCCTACCATCATGTAAAACAATTACAGGCTTCAGTTTTACACTCACTTGGCAGGACGGTAGTACCTCCCTGGGCGGTTGCTGTCTACCACCCTACTACCTAGGTTTCATACATTTATTAAACAAAAATACCAACCACTCTAACACTGTATCCCCTCCCCCCCCACTTTTAGCATTTCTGTCATGATCCTGTCAGTTCCAGCTGCTTTACCCCCTTTCATTCTACGTAATGCCTCACACGCCTCCCCATATTCACAACCTGCTCTTTTTCACTCCTAAAAGATGGTATACCTCCCTGGCCAGTGCATAAAATTACCGCCTTCCTTTCTTCCTTGACATTTAAAAGTTCTTGAAAATATTCCCGCCATGTACCCAATACCTCCATCTCCCCATCTACTAGCTCCCATACTCTTTTTTTAACTGACAAATCCATTCGTTCCCTAGGCTTTCTTAACTTGTTTATCTCACTCCAAATTTTTTTCTTATTTTCATCAAAATTTCTTGACAGTGCTTCTCCCTCTTATCATCTGCTCTCCTTTTACACTCTTTTCATGTTTCTTTTACTGTCCATATACTCTGCTCTTCTTATAACACTTCTGCTTTGTAAAAACCTCTCATAAGCTACCTTTTTCTCTTTTATCACATTCTTTACTTCATTCCACCAATCATTCCTCTTTCCTCCTACACCCACCCTCCTATAGCCACAAACTTTTGCCTCACATTCTAATACTGCATTTTGAAAACTATTCCAACCCTCTTCAACCCCTCCACTACTCATACTTGCACTAGCCCACCTTTCTGCCAATAGTTGCTTATATCTCACCTGAACTTCTTTTTTCCTTACTTTATACACTTTCACCTCCCTCTTACTTGTTGTTGCCATTTGTTCCATCTGCTTCTTACTCTAACTGTAGCTACAACTAAATAATGATCCGATATATCAGTTGCCCCTCTATAAACATGTACATCCTGGAGCCTACCCATCAACCTTTTATCCACCAATATATAATCTAACAAACTACTTTCATTATGTGCTACATCATACCTTGTATATTTATTTATCCTCTTTTTCATAAAATATGTATTACTTATTACCAAACCTCTTCCTACACATAGCTCAATTAACCTGTAAACGGTCCAAGCAGATCTACATTCATATGTTTAGTGCTCCAGAGTAGATCTACGTTTTTTTTTACATATTTTCAAATATAACAAAGAAAAAAAGTAGATCAACGTTTTTTTTACATGTTTTCAAATGTAAAAAAAAATCTATTTTTTACATACTTTCAAATGTTGAAAAAAACGTATACGTATATACGTTTGGACCGTTTACGGATTAAAGGCTCCCCATTTTCATTTACCCCTGGCACCCCAAATTTACCTACTACTCGCTCCACACCATTTTTACCCACTTTAGCACTGAAATCCCTAACCACAAGACTCTCACACTTGGTTCAAAACTCCCTACACACTCACTGAGCATTTCACAAAATCTCTCTCTCTCCTCTACACTTTTCTCTTCTCCAGGTGCATACACACTTACTATAACCCACTTTTCACATCCAACCTTTATTTTACACCACATAATGCTTGAATTTATACATTTATACTCCCTCTTTCCCTGCCATAGTTTATCCTTCAACATTATTGCTACTCCTTCTTTAGCTCTAACTCGATTTGAAACCCCTGACCTTTTACATATTTTCAAATATAACAAAAAAACAAAATTAGATCAAAGTTTTTTTACACGTTTTCAAATGTAAAAAAAAAAAAGAAAAAAAGATATACTTTTTTTACATACTTTCACATGTTGAAAAAAACGTATATGTATGTTTGGACCATTTACGGGTTAAAGCCAGGACATCTAGCTTCTTCTCATTCATAACATCCACAATCATCTTTTTCTTATCATTCACACAACATCCACGCACATTCAGACTTCCCACTTTGACAATTTTCCTTACGGAGGAAAGATTCTTATTCCACTTTTATATTCGTACATATAAGCCATCATGGGGCCAACCAAAAAGAAAATTGATTCAGAAGAATTTGTTCAATACTCGAACGGATTGGCATTCAAATGAATTAAGTTGAAGTACTGAGGTTCCCCTGTACAGCACTTTGTCTGGCTTTTTTTGGGTTATCCTAGGTCACTTACAGCATGTATAATAACTGTACTTGTGTGTAACTGTGCCTAATTGAACTTATGTAAATGCCGCTGGCTCTTTTACGCTGCTGTTGTCAGTGATTTTTTTCACCAACTTCAACAAACCATAAAATCATGAATTTTGATTAGATTCCACTCATTTTAGTCTTAGTCAGTCCAGAAAAAACGAATTGTATCAAACTGTGAGCATTTTTTTTTGTTTTTTGTTTTTTTTTGTTTCTGACTTTGAGAATTTTTTCAGGGTATCCCATAGTTTTTGGGTTAATTACCTCACTGTTAACCTTTAAACTTTTGTCTTGACTTTGCCTTTACTCGATATATTTTTCAATAATGTTGTTTAGACTATTTATTTCCAGAAACCCTCAGTAACACTAGTAATAAACTCCTTGATCATTTTTTTATTTTCATTCATTTCTGCTTACATTTTCTATGTTCATGTCTAGCTGTTTTCCTAAGTGCTGGATTAACCAGGCTGTGATGGGTATGTATTCCAGTGGGCTGCCAACAGTAACAGTCTGGTTTATCAGGCAAGCACCAGATAAGCCTGGCCAAGGCCAGGCTTATCTGGTGCCTCATGGTACAGGCCCAGACATCACTCACCTGTCATCATGAACTGTTTATTTTATTTATTTATTTTTTATTCAGCCTGCTCCTTCCTAGAAGATGGGTATCTACATTCCTTCTGCTTGGCACATTGTCCATATTTATACCATTATACATTATGTTTCATTGGGGACTTACATTCCCATTACTTATTTTAGTGTTAATTTTTATTCTGCTGTTCAGTTTATTTTAGTACATTGAAAGGCATATAATCCAGAGTGGTAATGCTAGGTGCCAGTGACCAAATGCAGGTAACATGTCATATTAATCAAATTTATCCTAATGTAACTGTTAATGAAAATAATGTTAAATTTATGTTGTATACAGAGCAGAGACCTCCGTGTGCATGCACCAAAGTTTACAAAACCTAAGGATGAAGGCTGGTTTGTGGTTCTTGGTAATGCAGAATCTGGAGAGCTGCTGGCACTTAAGAGAGTTCCCCCAGTCCGTGGTAGTTCTACATACTTGCTTTCATTCAGGACACCCGACATACCAGGTATAGTTATATTACATTGTAAATTTCTATACAA
Source organism: Cherax quadricarinatus (assembly GCF_026875155.1). NCBI lineage: Eukaryota > Metazoa > Arthropoda > Malacostraca > Decapoda > Parastacidae > Cherax > Cherax quadricarinatus. Next base: position 36,212,247 of record NC_069449.1, on the reverse strand, counting down.
CTGTTTTAGAATAGATGAAGACAAGCAGAGCACAGTACTCTAGAAAATGGCAATCTTTGTATGAAGCCAGCCACATATTTTTTGTCAGCAACATAGAAACTATGTATCTGATATAAGTCTTTCTTAATATTGCTAAACTATTGGCCACTTCTTCCTGTTTTGTTGAAGAGAGTTCATAAGTGTGTCCTATGCAGTAATTAGCTTCTGTATTATAATTGCCATGGTAGATCACAAATAGTATAGGTCATATGGTTTTTAATCTAATTACTACCGAGTAGAATCAGAAGGATTAAGGAATAATAATTTACAGTAAACTAGCACTCATAAATTGTACATAACCAGGTAACTGTCTCATCTCTTCAGAAATTCAGGTTGTTTTTGGCTTAACCCCTTCACTGTCGTAACTCTCAAAATTGAAAGTGCTATAACTGCCAGGAATTAAACAAAAAAAATCTTATGAAATGATGATCTTTTTTCTGAAGGTAACAACACTAAAAATGCAAATTATGCAGGTAAAAAAGTTGGCAATCTAGGTGCAATTTATACACTAGTGATTTTGCCTTCTTTGAGTCTTATTTTAAGTCAGTTTCATTGCTCATACTAGATATTTCTCTATTATGCCTTCCTTTCAACTGTCAAAAGCACCTTACAAGTTGGTAACTTGGCCAATTTTACAGAAATTTAAAAAAATTTCAGTTTCAAATTAGAGCTTAAAATGAAAATTGTAGGTATTCCAGCCACTAAAGCAGCATTTCCTGAATTACACTTTCCCTCTATTTTGAATTCATAATCACACAAAAAAAAAGTTTTACGTTATTTCTCGGATTAATAAAATACAGTAGACCCCCTCCTTACGATCAGCTCCCAACTCAAACATTTATGTAAGTGTATTTTTGTAAATGCTTTTGTACGTGTATTTTTGGGGGTCTGAAACGGACTAATCTAATCTACAACATTCCTTATGGGAACAAATCTGTTCGGTAACGGCACCCAAACAGACTTCTGGAATGAATTAATTTCGTAAGTTGGGGGTCCACTGTATAACCAAGATTGACTGGTCATGGTTGATGGTGTCCCAAGAAGTGAAGCAGACTTTATAAAAACCCATAAAACAGACCTAGAGGTTGTGGGATGGGGTAGTCTTATCCTCAGAGAAAAATCATCAGAAATTGAATACTCCTGCTAATTTGAGCTAGATTTTAAGCTACTTCTGGTGTTGATACAAACCAAAACCATCTCTGTTTTTAGTAGTGTCTTCCATTCTATCAACTGATACCAATAAACAGCCAATAAAATCATAAAAATCATTTTAGAAAACATCTCAGAGGTAAAGGCAGTTAGATGAGGCACTCAGATGTTACCACATGAAGATCATATTTTAATTTTGCCAGTCTTCTATAAAAAATGGCAAATTGGGAGCAACACACACTAAAATAAAGCCAAACTTTTTATTTCAATAAATCAATCAATCAATTAATTTTTATTTTCTTGCAAGATTACGTTGAGATTATGAAATTACAAAAATGAGTTGCAGTGCAAAGAGCCACTATCATGCCAAGGCATTATGGGTAGACTTAATTTAATGGCGTACAGTCTGCATAATACTAAAGAAATTGAACATAGTTTGTTTAAACCCTTTCAGGGTTGGTGCCATACTAGTACACATAAATTCTAGCACCTTCAGATCTAGCGAGAGAAAGCTGGTAGACCTGCATATGAAAGAATGGGTCTATGTGGTCAGTGTACACAGTATAAAAAAAATCCTGCAGCACACAGTGCATAATGAGAAAAAAAACTCCGACCGTGTTTTTGGTTTAAAACAGTGACTTTGCACTGTATTTTCATATGCTATTTATGGTTGTATTCTAGTTTTCCTGGTCTCGTTTTATAGGATGGAAGACATGTTATGGAAATTGAGATAATTTTGATTGGTTTCACAAAGAAAATTACCTTGAAATTGAGCTCAAAGTAGCAGAAATGTTTGATTTTTGCCAAAGTTCAAAAGTAAACAAATCATGCCATGCATCCAATACACGTCAACTGGTGATTCTAATATTCTTTCACAAGCGCACTGATATTATTTATACCTTTCTTTCTACACTAATGCAGTAGTCTGCATAACAGTAAATCTTCTATATTTTTTGGAAAGCAAAAGAAATGTAACAGAGGCCTGGGGACGTGACTAATGAACAGAGAACATGTTGTTTTAGTGCCAGGAATGTCTGTCTTGTTTATTCTGGACCCTATTTGGAAATTGGCATCCTTTGAAATTTGTGTGAAATTGGCAAAATTGCCAATTTCTGACCACTTAATTGGATAGTTGAAATCGGTAAATGGGCGGTTTCTTGTACTCAATCGATAGAAAAAATGGAGTTCTAGTGAAATAGTTATGATTTTTGTCGACCGGTACATTTGAATTGTCCGAAAATAGGGCTCAAAATGGGCGAAATCGTTGATGCGTCAACATTGTCGAGACCACTAACTTTGCGTGAGCATAATTCCATAAATTTTCTTTCAGATTTCATACTTTTGTTGTCATTATCATTGGGAAAAGATTCTCTATAATTACATAAGTTTTTTATTTTTTTTTTTCCCCGAAAATTTTTCGACCCTGAGAACATGTTTAGGAGAGGGCATGCCAACCCTGGAACAGTTAAGTTGTACATTTTGTTTATTTATGGTACACAGTAATTTTACTCAAGTTACAATAGTTTCAATAGTAAGTATTGATAATTATGTTATGGAAATTTAACCCTTTTAGGGTCTGTGCCATAGATCTACGGCTTTACGTTCAGGGTCCAAACCATAGATCTACGCCATAAGCTCAGCTCACTTTGATAAGCTGTGAGCAGTAAATTTTGGCCTAGATATGAGAGAATACATCTATATGGTATGTGTGCACCACATAAAACAAATCCTGCAGCACACAATGCATAATGAGAGAAAAAAAAACTGAGACCGTAATTTTCGATTAAAACAACGACTTTGCAGTGTTTTTTCGTATGTTTTTTATAGTTGTATTTGTAATTTCTTGGTCTCATTGGATAGAATAGAAGATATACTACAGAAATAGAGATGATTTTGATAGGTTTTAGTACTGGAAATGGCTTGAAACTGAGCTCAAAGTAGCAGAAATATTAAATTTTTGCCGGTGTTCAAGAGTAAACAAATGACCTCACAAGTCTAATACATGACAGCTGGTGGGTCTAATATACATTCACAAATGTGGTGATATTATTTATACAATTATTACAGTATTGCATAACAGTAAATCTTCTATTTTTTAGTTTGAATAAAAATTCATTATGTGAATAAAAAATCAAAATAGAATTCATTTGTAAAGCCTGAAAATGTAACTAATGAACAGAGGAAATGTTAGTTTAGTGCCAGGAATGCCTGTTTATTCTGGACCTTATTTTGAAATGGGAATATTTTGAACTTTGCATTAAATTGGCCAAATTACCAATTTCCGGTCACTTTATTTTGTTGTTGAAACAGTTGACTTAGGGATTTCTTGTGCTCAGTCGATAGAATAGAAGTAATACTAGTGAAATAGCTAAGAATTTGGTTGACTGGAATACTGTAATTGGCCTAAAATGGGAGTCAAAGTCGGCAAAATTGCCGATACGTGAATATCACTGACACATCAGAATTCGCTAGCATAATTTCGTCAATTTTCCATCAAATTTTGTACTTTTTGTTTTATTACCTTCAGAAAAAGATTCTCTACCATTAATATCGTTTATTATGTCATATTAGATGAATTATGCTAGATAAATAAGCCGTAAAGCTGATGTTAGTGTCATATTGACATTTTTTGGTAATACTTTTGAGTGTCTGAAATGGAATTCGTCAGATTTGGGTTTGGTCACTCTCTGGAACGGATTAATTACGAAAACTGAGGGTCCACTGTATGTAAAAACTATATATGTATGTTCTCAATGTCACAAACATATGCAACACATTATAAACAGTATATACATACTCTCACTATCTGTAACCCTCCCAGTCATTAAACAATTGATTGTGTCCCCTTTAATTCCTCTCAATTAAACTTGTTAAATCCATATAGCATGAACTAATAAAATATTCAGTTCTCTTATATTCATTGTAAACTTCCAGATTTACACTTTGTTGTTATTGCCTTATTAGTCTTAAGTTAGTCTTAAGTTTGCCCAAAATGCTCTGCATATATAGGGCCTTTCAACATGTACACCCAGATGTCACATTCTTTTGTGTAAACATTGTATCATGCTGAAATAAACTATTATTATTGTTATTATTAAGTACTATACTATACAGTACTATAGCCGGACTTGAGTCCTGGAAATGGGAAGTACAATGCCTGCACTTTAAAGGAGGGGTTTGGGATATTGGCAGTTTGGAGGGACTTCTAAACTGTCATATCTGAGCTCCTCTGCAAAGACAGTGATTATGCATAAGTGATGGTGAAAGTGTTGAATGATGATGAAAGTATTGAATGATGATGAAAACTTTTCTTTCTATTTGGGTTTTTCTTTCTTTTTGGCACACCCTGCCTTGGTGAGAAATGACTCACAAAATCGTAATAACATGATTGCAAACAAACCATACCATGGACGGGGATAGAACCCATGATCAGTGACATAAAACTCCAGACTGACATGCTAGCCAGCTGGTCCAGTGGCTAGCACATATGTCTCGAGTTTTATTTCTCTCTGATTGCGGGTTCTATCCCCGCCTGTGGTATGGTTTATTTTTTTTTTTTTTTTTTTTTTTTGTGGGAAATGGCCGCGTTAAAAAAAAAAATTAACCAAATGTAAGAGGACTTCTTAAATACTTGGAAAATCTCTGAAATTCTGAGATACAAAGTAAAATATCATTAAAAATGAAACCCCACAGATGATGTACCTTCACTCTCAATCACTGAAACTGCTTTTATTTCCTTGTGACTAGCTAGCTAACAATTTCCCAGAAATCTATGTTGATAACAGTGCTAAGGGTAACTACAGTAACCTGTTAAAGTCATTCCTGTTTTAACCAAAAATCAGTGTTATTCATTTCATTAATTTTGAGCTGTTTTGGATTCTGATAACTGATTGGTAGGGATTTCAGGAGTTGAGTGGGAGGGTAAGAGACACTGAGAGGGGCTGGCAGGTAGGACGTAAGGCTGGGTATTATCAGGGAAAAAGGAAGAAACACAGGTATATACATAAGGTCTGGTGAGTGATTGGGTAAATCACAGGCCCAGCTGTGTCCATGCCTTACTTATACTTGTTCAGTATGTATGTATCAGTCTGCCAATGGTTTCACACTGTACAGTAATGTGCAAATGTTAACCTTTTTTCTGTCTTCCCATACTAATCCACATTATTTACACCAGAGTCACTTATGTGTATCTACTCAAATTCTAGGAGCCTCATATTTGGTGTGAGAGGTCTGGAAGGCCTAGTCATGAGAGAACAGGTCTGTGTGGTCAGTGTGCACAATATACAAAAAATCAGAGCCATCACACTGCATTGTGGGAACATCATCTTAGTATACCATTACAGTAGGGCTCCACTTTACGGCATTTTGCTTTATGGCATTCCACTAATAGGGACATTTCAAATTATGACCAAAATTCGCTATATGGCTCCCCCACCCACCTGACTTTCTAATATGGTCACCATACCCCACCCGGTTTGTTTACATTTTCCATGAGCTCCATAAGCACCACGTCTCTCCATTATGTCTGGAAACTCCAAAATTTCAAGTGCTTTTAAAAGTTATTTCATATTTTATATATATACAGTGGTCCCTCGCTTTTCATAGTTCTCGGCAATCGTAAATTTCGCCAGTCATAGGGGTATTTTTGTATAAACATGGACTCGCTTTTCATAGGTTGACTCGCGAATAGTAATTCGTCCGGGACGAGTACGCACGGTGTGAGCCAGGGCGGCCTCCATACCCAGCCAGTCTGGCATTGTTTACCAGCGAGTGAAGGTCCCCTCAAGTGCTTCTACGAAATATTTCATAATATTCCACTCATTTTAGTGCTTGCAAGTACAAATAAGCTACCATGGCTCCAAAGAAAGCTCCTAGTGTCAACCCTGTGGTAAAGAAGGTGAAAAATTTATGTACAGTGACAAAGTCTTGGGCCATTTTAGGGAGTGTTAAAGAGACACCAGAAACAGAGCTCTCTCCACAGTTACTTTGCAAGACAGGACTAGAGTGACTTCAAGGTGGCCCTTTGTGGCATTAAGAAACAGAGAAGAGAAGCAACCCCAGAGAAGCAATTGGTACCTGAGGTGTTGCTGGAAGGGAATTCCCCTTCCAAACTGTAAACAATCCAATCTCTCTCCTCCTCCAGTCTCTCATACACTAAGAAGAATCTCCAATAAAGGTAAGTGTTATGCTGTTAATGTTTCATTCATCATTTCCCATTGTATTGTTTATGTACTACATGTATATTTCATGTAAAAATTTGTTTTGTTTTAATACTTCTGGGTGTCAGGAATGGATTAATTGTATTTACATTATTTCTTATGGGGAAAATTGATTTGCAAATCGTAAATTAGGGACCACTGTACTCTGATAATTATACTTACGTATACCTGTACCTAAATAAACTTGCTGGTGTGCAGGTATACATTACAATCAGTAAGAGTGTCTTATGTCTAGAGATGCCATATTAGTAATGATAATAATAATAATCACTGAGTCTCATAAATGTTGTATATTACATTAATCCTTAAACGGTCCGAACGTATATATACGTTCACGCGCGTAGCGCCCCAAACGTATATATACGTTTTCTTTGTCATTCATTCATTCAACATTGCCACAATAAGCCTGAGTCACCTAGACATGAGAGAATGGGTGTGCACACTCACTGTGTGCCATATTAAAATAATTGGGGATGCCTGGGTACCATATGCTCTTTTTTCCTTTTAAAAGAAAAGATTTTTTTTTCCTCAAAAAATTTGGGGCACTACGCGAGTGAACATATATATACGTTTGGACCGTTTAAGGGTTAATATACACATTTTCATTAATACATCTATGATATTTTTCAAAATTATACAATAAACACGGGAAGGAACATATAAAGATGATAAATACACCCCACAGTTGAATAAATTAACATAAATAAGAGATGTGCTAGCCAGACGAAGGCAAGAGTAACGTTTTCTCTAGTTCAACAAGAGAGAAAATGTGTTACTTGGGGTAACTGTAGAAAATTATTCCTTTCGTATGCCTTCACTCAGAGCATCATTTCTTCTAAAAATGGTGTTACATAAGAATGGGAGTGTTCCTCTTTATTTATTCTACCGTATCAGCATAGAGACAACTTGTACACAAACCAAACGTGTTCGTCTGGTTTGTTTACAAAACTTGCGTAGGCCTGCTTTGTTTACATGACTCCGTGTCTGTCCTCCCCCCCCCCTCCTCCTCTCTCTCTCTCTCTCTCTTCTCTTCTCCTCTCTCTCTCTCTCTCTTCTCTCTCCTCTCTCTCTCTCTCTCTCCTCTCTCTCTCCTCTCTCTCTCTCTCTCTCTCTCTCTCTCTCTCTCTTTCTCTTTCTCTTTCTCTTTTCTCTCTCTCTTCTCTCTTTCTCCCTTTTTCTTTCTCTTTCTCTTTCTCTCTCTCTCTCCTCCTCTCCTCTCTCTCTCTCCTCCTCTCTTTCTCCCTCTCTTTCCTCCTCCTTTCTCTCTCTCCTCTTTCTCTCCTCTCTTTCTCTCTCTCTCTTTCTCCTCTTTCTCTCCCCTCTCTTTCCTCTCTCTTTTCTCTCTATTTCTCTCTCTCTATTTCTCTCTCTCTATTTCTCTCTCTATTTGCAAGCTAAGAGCTGTTACCTACATCAGCTCATTTGCAGGCATTTTTATTGTTATGAGACATACAAGTAGGGAACAGGATGAAGTTGGAGCCATCTGTGGGCCAGCATTTTCATTTGATCAACTGACTTTATCTCGTTGACATCATTATGCTGTACAAATGTGTTCCATACTCGAGTCATTCTGGATATATAGGATCTCAGATGGAGTGATGTTCTGGAGAAGGTTACAGCCAGAGTGAAGTTGCTGCTTTCTGCCTGTCTTGTGGCATAAAAGCTTGTTTCACGCTGTCCTCGAAGTGGATCCAAGTGTGGTACTTTGACAATATTGGCCTTGTACATAACAGTAAGGCCACCCACATCCCTCCTATGTTGAAGGTTCTGCTGAAATGACAGATCTATCCAGGATGGGTCCAGGCGAGAGATGAGACGTCTTGCTCTGTTCTCTACTTTGTCAAGCAGTCGCAGATGAGAGGGGGGTCAGGCAAACCAAGAAAGTGGAGCATACTCAAGGTGGGAGCATACTTGTGCCTCGTACAGAATCTTGCAACCCCTACTGTCAAGCAGATGCGAGATACGGCAAAGTGCTGTAAGCTTCCTGGCTGCCTTGTTTGCAAGATTTACAACATGGTTCTTCATGATTAGTTTGGAGTCAAATTTCACCCCAAGGATATCAACTTCTTCTCCAGGTGCCAACACCCTCCCATTCATCCTTACTACTGCACCAGCATTACCATCATGGTGCCTAGAGACGATCATCATTTGCGTTTTCTCAGGTGCAAATGTTACTTGCCATCTATTTCCCCAAGTTGATATAGCTCTTAGCTGGTGATTGATGTAGCTTAGAGCAGCTGGCATTTCTTCGCTTGGATAAGTGAATGTCAGTGTACAGTCGTCTGCATATGCATGTGATTCTGGGATGAGATGAAGAAGGTCGTTGAAGTAGACATTCCATAACAATGGTCCCAGCACGTTTCCTTGTGGAATACTTGCCCCAATAGGATGTATTGCTGATTCCATTCCATTGAGAAATCTACCAAGAAGGTAATCACTGTGAGTGGGGTGGCCTGGTATGGTAGCCTGGCTGCCTGCCATACATACCACACTATTTCTTACAATAAATATGTATTACTCATCTCACCTTAGATTATGACTGCAAATATTTTAAGGTAAGTAATGGGTGTACTATATGTGTATTTTAGTTCTTTATGTTTTTTAAACCTTTGGGGGTCGCCAGGCCCTCTCAGAGACTTGTTCTCAGTGTTGCCAAAATTTCATAAAAAGAAAAATTATTTTTTCTTATGAAAAGATAGAGTCTTTTCCCGATCATAATGACACCAAAAGTATGAAATTTGATGGAAAACTTGCAGAATTATGCTCTCGCGAAGTTAGCGGTCTCGACGATGTTTACGCATCGGTGATTTTGCCCACTTTAAGCCCTATTTTCGGCCAATTGCAGTGTACTAGTCGACAAAAATCATAACTATTTTGCTAGAACTCCGTCTTTTCTATCGAATGAGTACAAGAAACCACCCATTTACCGATTTCAACTATCCAATAAAGTGGTCAGAATTTAGCAATTTGCCAATATCACACAAATTTCAAAAGTTGCCAATTACCAAATAGGGTCCAGAATAAACAAGAAAGACATTCCTGGCACTAAAATGACATTTCCTCTGTTCATTAGTCATGTCCCCAGGCCCCCTCTTACATTTCTTTTGCTTTCCAATTTGATTTTTTATTCTCACAAAAAAAAATAAGATTTACTTTTATGCAGACTACTGCATTAGCGTAGAAATGGTATAAATAATATCGGCGCACTTGTGAAAGAATATTAGACTCACCAGTTGACGTGTATTGGATGCTTAGCATGATTTGTTTATTTTTTAACTTTGGTAAAACTCGAACATTTCTGCTATTTTGAGCTCAATTTCAAGGTACTTTTATTGTAAAACCAGTCAAAATCATCTCACTTTCTGTAATATGTCTTCCATTCTATAAAATGAGACCAAGAAAACTAGAATACAACAATAAATACCATATAAAATACAGTGCAAAGTTGCTGTTTTAATCCAAAAACACGGTCAAAGTTTTTTTTTTTCTCATTACGCACTGTTTGCTGTAGAATTTTTTTTATACTGTGTACTGTGCATTATACTGTGATCATGATCATGTCGGAGGATCTCACCTTCAAGGACCATAACATTGTATCAATCGCATCTGCTAGAAAAATGACAGGATGGATAATGAGAACCTTCAAAACTAGGGAGGCCAAGCCCATGATGACACTCTTCAGGTCACTTGTTCTATCTAGGCTGGAATATTGCTGCACACTAACAGCACCTTTCAAGGCAGGTGAAATTGCCGACCTAGAAAATGTACAGAGAACTTTCACGGCGCGCATAACGGAGATAAAACACCTCAATTATTGGGAGCGCTTGAGGTTCCTAAACCTGTATTCCCTGGAACGCAGGAGGGAGAGATATATGATTATATACACCTGGAAAATCCTAGAGGGACTAGTACCGAACTTGCACATGAAAATCACTCACTACGAAAGCAAAAGACTTGGCAGACGATGCACCATCCCCCCAATGAAAAGCAGGGGTGTCACTAGCACGTTAAGAGACCATACAATAAGTGTCAGGGGCCCAAGATGTTCAACTGCCTCCCAGCACACATAAGGGGATTACCAACAGACCCCTGGCAGTCTTCAAGCTGGCACTGGACAAGCACCTAAAGTCAGTTCCGGATCAGCCGGGATGTGGCTCGTACGTTGGTTTGCGTGCAGCCAGCAGCAACAGCCTGGTTGATCAGGCTCTGATCCACCAGGAGGCCTGGTCACAGACCGGACTGCGGGGGCGTTGACCCCCGGAACTCTCTCCAGGTAAACTCCAGGTAAACACTGACCACATAGACGCATTCTTTCATATGTAGGCCTACCAGCTTTCTCTTGCTAGATTTGAGGGCGCTAGAATTTATGCGTACTAGTACAGTGGTCCCTCGCTTTTTGTAGTACTCGGCAATCATAGATTTCGGAAATCATAGGGGTATTTTCGTATAAACATGGACTCGCTTTTCATAGGTTGACTCACGAATAGTAGTTCGTCCGGGACATGTACCCATGGCGTGAGCCAGGGCGGCAGCCAGTCTGGCATTGTTTACCAGTTAGTGAAGGTCCCCTCACGTGCTCCAGCGAAATATTTCATAATATTCTGTTTATTTTAGTGCTTGCAAGTACTAAATAAGCTACCATGGTTCCAAAGAAGGCTCCTAGTGCCAAGCCTGTGGTAAAGAAGGTGAGAAATACGATTGAATTTAAGAAAAGCATCATTGAACAATATAAAAGTGGTACAAGTGTGGCCGAACTAGCCAGGATGTATAAGAAACCCTACACAACCATATGTTCCATAGTGGCCAAGAAAAAGGAAATCAAGGACACTGTTGTTGCAATGGGGGTAACTATGCTGACAAAAATGAGATCACCAGTACTCGAAGAGGTTGAGAAGTTGTTATTGGTGTGGACAAATGAGAAACAATTAGCAGGAGATACTCTGATGACTTTGATTATTTGTGAAAAGGCTAGGCAATTGCACAACGATCTGGTAAAGAAATTGCCTGAAAATAGTGGTGATGTGAGTGAATTTAAGGCCAGCAAAGGTTGGTTTGAGAGATTTAAGATCCGTACTGGCATACACAGTGTGGTAAGGCATGGTGAGGCTGCCAGTTCGGACCACAAGGCGGCTGAAAAATATGTGGGCCGAACTAGCCAGGATGTATAAGAAACCCTACACAACCATATGTACCATAGTGGCCAAGAAAAAGGAAATCAAGGATGCTGTTGTTGCAATGGGGGTAACTATGCTGACAAAAATGAGATAACCAGTACTCGAAGAGGTTGAGAAGTTGTTATTGGTGTGGACAAATGAGAAACAATTAGCAGGAGATACTCTGATGACTTTGATTATTTGTGAAAAGGCTAGGCAATTGCACAACGATCTGGTAAAGAAATTGCCTGAAAATAGTGGTGATGTGAGTGAATTTAAGGCCAGCAAAGGTTGGTTGAGAGATTTAGATCCGTACTGGCATACACAGTGTGGTAAGGCATGGTGAGGCTGCCAGTTCGGACCACAAGGCGGCTGAAAAATATGTGCATGAATTCCAAGAGTACATAGAGGCTGAAGGACTGAAACCTGAACAAGTGTTCAATTGTGACAAAACAGGCCTCTTTTGGAAGAAAATGCCAAAGAGGACCTTCATTACACAGGAGGAAAAGGCAATGCCAGGACACAAGCCTATGAAAGACCGGCTGACGCTAATGTTCTGTGCTAATGCTAGTGGGGATTTCAAAGTGAAGCCATTACTAGTGTACCATTCCGAAAATCCCAGAGTGTTCAGGAAAAAACAATGTTATGAAGAGTAAATTGTGTGTTTTTTGGGAAATCTAATAGTAAGGCATGGGTCACGAGGGAAAAATTTTCTTTCGAGTGGTTAAATGAAGTGTTTGGCCCTAGTGGGGAAGAATTACCCCCTGGAAAAGAAATTGGATCTCAAGTACCTGCTAGTAATGGACAATGCACCTGCTCATCCTCCAAACTTGGATGACCTAATTTTCGAGGAGTTTGGGTTCATCACAGTAAAGTTCTTCCCCCCGAATACCACTCCTCTCCTCCAGTCCATGGACCAGCAGGTCATTGCAAACTTTAAAAAACTCTACACCAAAGCAATGTTTCACAGGTGCTTGACTGTGACCACAGACACTCACTTGACCCTTAGCATCCTCCATTGCATAACCCTTATAGGTATGGCTTGGGAGGGAGTGACTACCAGGACTTCGAACTCTGCCTGGAGAAAATTGTGGCCAGATTGTGTCGACAAGAGGGATTTTGAAGGGTTTGGGACTGACCCTGATGAGCCTATGTCTGTTGTGAAATCAATTGTGGCACTGGGGAGTTCCATGGGGTTGGATGTGAGTTTGGAGGATGTGGAAGAATTGGTGGAAGACCACAATGAAGAGCTCACCACTGAGGAGCTGCAAGAGCTTCAGCAGGAACAGCAACAGATCGCAGCTCAGAATCTTGCTGCAGAGGAGGAAGAGAGATGGAAGATGGTGCCTTCTTCAGAAATTAAAGAGATTTTTGCTATGTGGGGTAAGATGGAAAGCTTTATGGAGAAACATCATCCTGACAAGGTTGTTGCAAGCCATGTTGGCAACATGTACAGTGACAAAGTCTTGGCCCATTTTTGGGAAGTTTTAAAGAGACGCCAGAAACAGAGCTCTCAGGACAGTTATTTTGCGAGACAGGACTCCAGTGACTCTCAAGGTGGTCCTAGTGGCATTAAGAAACAGAGAAGAGAAGCAACCCTAGAAAAGCAATTGGTACCTGAGGTGTTGCTGGAAGGGAATTTCCCTTCCAAACTATAAACAATCCAATCTCTCTCCTCCTCCAGTCTCCCATACACTAAGAAGAATCTCCAATAAAGGTAAGTGTTATGCTGTTAATGTTTCATTCATCATTTCCCATTGTATTGTTTATGTACTACATGTATATTTCATGTAAAAAATGTTTTTGTTTTAATACTTATGGGTGTCAGGAACGGATTAATTGTATTTACATTATTTCTTATGGGGAAAATTGATTTGCAAATTGTAGATTTCGTTAATAGTAGCAGCTCCAGGAACGGATTAACTACGAAAAATGAGGGGCCACTGTACATCAAAAACCCTTGTGCGTAAGCCGTACTAGTACAGCTGGAACCCCCAAAGGGTTAATACGTACCTAGTTCTATTGCTAACTTAATATTTGTTAGTGTAAACTTGTTATCTAGTATTTATATGCATTTATAAGTCGAAAAAAAGGGTGTTCCACTTTATGGAGGTTTCGACTTTACGGCGGTAGCCTGGAATCTAACCTGACATGTAAGTGGGGCTCTGCTGTATTCACCATGCCATGCAGACACGAAGACCTCACCCACTAGCAAATTCATTTTGTGTTGTTCCCCAGCGACAACTCCGGCCATGAGGATTCCCGAACCAAGGTTAAGTTCTTTGGCTTCAAACATTTAGTGACAAAGTGATGCACAAGATGCCAGAAATAGTGCTGAAAATTTTGATTACCCACAGCCATCCACATCTTGGGTTTATTTGTCCGGAATGCATCCACCACGCTTTAAGCAGAAGCTTATGTTTTCCCGTGGCTTGGACATGGATGTGAGTAGTAATGATGATAGTGATGCAGTTTACGAGTACTCGAATCACCATCCGGCACCAACAATCATTCCATGTTGTGTAAATCTTGGTAGAATTACTGACAATATGTTAGGTAAAAGGACACAAGTGCAACTAAAGTAACATTTTGTTGTGGCAACGTTTTGCTCTCCAGGAGCTTTGTCAAGCCGTTATGGCTTGACATATTAGTTGCAATGTTCTTTTACCTGACAAATCATTCCATGGTCACATATCTTCCCCATTCTGATGCTTGGCTACTGAATGTATGTATGTTGTGCATGATTTGCATCCCATGGGCTACAAAAGTTACTGGAAAATGTAAAAAATTAGAAAATCCCAATAAAAAGTACAAAAATATATTCATATGGAGCATGTAGCAATTGCTCGGTAAACGCTGATGCCACGTTTTATTTTTTATCTCACTACAACTCCTCCTCCCCCCCCCCCAAAAAAAAAAAATCCAAATTTCTTTTTAAATCACATTATTGTCAGCACTTTTAATTCCATGGGTCACGACAGTGAAAGGGTCCTGCTTTTCGGCGTTTCACTTTACGGCATTCCGCTAATACGGCGATCTGAAATTATGACAAAACTTTCTATACGGCAAGTGGTCTTTCAGATACGGCGTGAGCCACCCAGTTTGTTTACATTCTCCATGAGTACATCTCTATTATGTAATAATAATCACTCTTTGGCACATTAAATATCTAATTTTACGTTAATATAGACATTTACAATAATCCATCTAATATATTTTCTTCAAAATTATATAAGAAACACATTACATAGCATATAAACATACTGTTTATATGCTATGGAGGTGTGGTTGCTGGGTGGCGGGAAAACATTACATAATACTAATATTGATCACTCTTGGGAACATTAAACGTCTTATTTTACGTTAATATAGACATTTATATTAATCCATCTAATATATTTTCTTCAAAATTATGTAAGAAACAGGTTACATAATATATAAACATTTTATGTTTATATACTATGGAGGTGTGGTAGCTGGGCGGAGGGAAAACATTACATCACTCCCCTTAATACATAACGCTTTTGTTTACAATTCTCAGCGTGAATTATTCATTACTTCTCCATTTGTTTATGATGACATCTAAAGGTAATTGTTATAAACAATTAAACTCAGTGAACATGGTATGTCGATGGTAATATGTCACTGGGCCACATTAAATATCGTGTAGGTATGTAGCCCAGGTGGACTACATACCTACATTATTATTATAACTGATACGTATGTGCACCCATAGCTAAGTAAACTTACACACTGTGCTGACATGTAGGTACACATTAAAATCACTAAGACTGTCTTGAAGATGCCATATTAATAATGATAATAATAACAATAATAATCACTCTAAGGAGCATTAAATATCCCATAAAACATTAATATAGATATTTTGCTTAATCCATCTAAATACACCCCACAGTAGAATAAATTAACATAAATATGAGATGTGGTAGCCAGGCAACTTGTAGGACTTGTGGTAGCCAGGCAACTTGTAGGACTTGTGGTAGCCAGGCAACTTGTAGGACTTGTGGTAGCCAGGCAACTTGTAGGACTTGTGGTAGCCAGGCAACTTGTAGGACTTGTTGTAGCCAGGCAACTTGTAGGACTTGTGGTAGCCAGGCAACTTGTAGGACTTGTGGTAGCCAGGCAACTTGTAGGACTTGTGGTAGCCAGGCAACTTGTAGGACTTGTGGTAGCCAGGCAACTTGTAGGACTTGTTGTAGCCAGGTAACTTGTAGGACTTGTGGTAGCCAGGCAACTTGTAGGACTTGTGGTAGCCAGGCAACTTGTAGGACTTGTGGTAGCCAGGCAACTTGTAGGACTTGTAGCCAGGTAACTTGTAGGACTTGTGGTAGCCAGGCAACTTGTAGGACTTGTGGTAGCCAGGCGACTTGTAGGACTTGAGGTAGCCAGGTAACTTGTAGGACTTGTGGTAGCCAGGCAACTTGTAGGACTTGTGGTAGCCAGGCAACTTGTAGGACTTGTAGTAGCCAGGCAACTTGTAGGACTTGTTGTACCCAGGCAACTTGTAGGACTTGTTGTAGCCAGGCAACTTGTAGGACTTGTAGTAGCCAGGCAACTTGTAGGACTTGTGGTAGCCAGGCAACTTGTAGGACTTGTTGTACCCAGGCAACTTGTAGGGCTTGTGGTAGCCAGGCAACTTGTAGGACTTGTAGTAGCCAGGCAACTTGTAGGACTTGTGGTAGCCAGGCAACTTGTAGGAATTGTGGTAGCCAGGCAACTTGTAGGACTTGTGGTAGCCAGGCAACTTGTAGGACTTGTAGTAGCCAGGCAACTTGTAGGACTTGTTGTACCCAGGCAACTTGTAGGACTTGTAGTAGCCAGGCAACTTGTAGGACTTGTTGTAGCCAGGCAACTTGTAGGACTTGTAGTAGCCAGGCAACTTGCAGGACTTGTGGTAGCCAGGCAACTTGTAGGACTTGTAGTAGCCAGGCAACTTGTAGGACTTGTGGTAGCCCGGCAACTTGTAGGACTTGTGGTAGCCCGGCAACTTGTAGGACTTGTTGTACCCAGGCAACTTGTAGGACTTGTAGTAGCCAGGCAACTTGTAGGACTTGTGATAGCCAGGCAACTTGTAGGACTTGTGGTAGCCAGGCAACTTGTAGGACTTGTTGTAGCCAGGCAACTTGTAGGACTTGTAGTAGCCAGGCAACTTGTAGGACTTGTGGTAGCCAGGCAACTTGTAGGACTTGTAGTAGCCAGGCAACTTGTGGTAGCCAGGCAACTTGTAGGACTTGTGGTAGCAAGGCAACTTGTAGGACTTGTGGTAGCCAGGCAACTTGTAGGACTTGTGGTAGCCAGACAACTTGTAGGACTTGTGGTAGCCAGGCAACTTGTAGGACTTGTGGTAGCCAGGCGACTTGTAGGACTTGTGGTAGCCAGGCGACTTGTAGGACTTGTGGTACCCAGGCAGCTTGTAGGACTTGTGGTAGCCAGACAACTTGTAGGACTTGTAGCCAGGTAACTTGTAGGACTTGTGATAGCCAGGCAACTTGTAGGACTTGTAGTAGCCAGGCACTTGTAGGACTTGTGGTAGCCAGGCAACTTGTAGGACTTGTAGTAGCCAGGCAACTTGTGGTAGCCAGGCAACTTGTAGGACTTGTGGTAGCCAGGCAACTTGTAGGACTTGTGGTAGACAGGCAACTTGTAGGACTTGTGGTAGCCAGGCAACTTGTAGGACTTGTGGTAGCCAGGCAACTTGTAGGACTTGTGGTAGCCAGGCAACTTGTAGGACTTGTGGTAGCCAGGCGACTTGTAGGACTTGTGGTAGCCAGGCAACTTGTAGGACTTGTGGTAGCCAGGCAACTTGTAGGACTTGTGGTAGCCAGGCAACTTGTAGGACTTGTGGTAGCCAGGCAACTTGTAGGACTTGTGGTAGCCAGGCGACTTGTAGGACTTGTGGTAGCCAGGCGACTTGTAGGACTTGTGGTACCCAGGCAGCTTGTAGGACTTGTGGTAGCCAGGCGACTTGTAGGACTTGTGGTACCCAGGCAGCTTGTAGGACTTGTGGTAGCCAGCATCTTGTAGGCCTTGTGACGAAAACCAGACGCATTCATCTGGTTTGTTTACATTATGTGTGAGTGGGGTGGGGAGGGCTGCCCTTCCTGGCTACCTATACTTCCCAACCTGACTTCATATAAATAAAACTCACCTCTCACCCTACATTGAGACTACAAATATTTTAAGGTAATTAATGAGTGTACTATATATGCATTTTATCGCTCTCGGGAGCTTAATGTCGTAGTAGGTATAAGTGGCCAGGCAGGATGCCATACCTCCCACATGACTTTCTACAAATAAATACTTTTTACCTTTCACCCTACATTAAGACCATTAAGGCTACAAATATTTTAAGGTAAGTAATGCGTGTACTGTATATGCATTTTATCGCTCTAGGGAGCTTGAAGCATCGTAGTATAGTATGTGTGAGTGGGGTGGCCAGGAGGGCTACCACACCTGACTTCTTAGAGTAAATACTACTCACCTTTTGCCCTACATTATTATTATTATAATAAAAAAGAAGCGCTAAACCACAAGGGCTATACTGCGTTGCCCTACATTATGACTACAAATTTTTGAGGTAAATAATGAGTGTACTGTGTGTATTTTTCTTTTTAATGCCTAGTTCTATTGCTAGCTTAACCCTTCCAGGGTTTCGGATGTACTAGTATGGCTTACGCACCAGGGTTTTCGACGTACTAGTACGCCTAAATTCTAGTGCCCTCAAATCTAGTGAGAGAAAGCTGGTAGGCCTACATATGAAAGAATGGGTCTATGTGGTCAGTATGTGCAGTATAAAAAATCCTGCTGCACACAGTGCGTAATGAGTAAAAAAAAACTTTGACCGTGTTTTTGGATTAAAACAGCGACTTTGCACTGTATTTTCGTATGGTATTTATTGTTGTATTCTAGTTTTCCTGGTCTCATTTTATAGAATGGAAGACATATTACAGAAATTGAGATGATATTGACTGGTTTTACAATGAAAAGTACCTTGAAGTTGAGCTCAAAGTAGCAGAAATGTTCGATTTTTACCAAAGTTCAAAAATAAACAAATCATGCTAAGCGTCCAATACACGTCAACTGGTGAGTCTAATATTCTTTCACAAGTGCGCCAATATTATTTATACCAGTTCTACACTAATGCAGTAGTCTGCATAACAGTAAATCTTCTATTTTTTTTTTGTGAGAATAAAAATTCAAAGTGGAAAGCAAAAGAATGTAAGAGGGGCTTGGGGACATGACTAATGAACGGAGGAAATGTTATTTTAATGCCAGGAATGTCTTTCTTGTTTATTCTGGACCCTATTTGGAAATTGGCAACTTTTGAAATTTGTGTGAAATTGGCAAAATTGCTAAATTCTGACCACTGTATATGATAGCTGAAATTGGTAAATGGGTGGTTTCTTGTACTCATTCGATAGAAAAAGTAGAGTTCTATCGAAATAGTTATGATTTTTGTCGACTAGTACACTGGAGTTGGCCGAAAATAGGGTTCAAACTGGGCAAAATCGCCGATGCATAAACATCGTCGGGACAGCTAACTTTGCAAGAGCATAATTCCATAGGTTTTCTATCAAATTTTATACTTTTGGTGTCATTATGATCAGGAAAAGATTATCTATCTTTTCATAAGATTTTTTTTTTTTTTTTTTTTTTTTTTTTCTTCTAAATTTGGGCAACCCTGAGAACAAGTCTGGGAGAGGGCCTGGGGACCCTGAAAGGGTTAATATATGTTAGTGTAAACTTGTTATCTGGCATTTATAAATGGAAAAAGTGGAGTTCTGCTTTCCGGCGAAGTCTGCTTTCCAGCAGTAGCCTGGAACCTAACCTGCTGAATAAGTGGGGCCCTACTGTACTGTACTATAGTCATAATTCACTTACAAGAATTCACTATTCAGTCATAATTCACTTACAAGAATTCACTATATAATCATAATTCATTTGGAAAAACATAAGCAGTCACTGTTACTGTTACACAAGTGTGGTTTTAAAAAAAGATCATTTTTTTTTTTTTTTTTTTTTTTGTATTTTATTTATTCCAATTTTTATATTTTTCATTTGCATTTTTGCAAGGTGAGATTCTAGTTGTCAAAAAGCATGTCAAAGTGTTATGAACTATTATTATTTATGCATAAAGCTTTTCAATAGTTTTTATAAGTATTGTTTACATTTATTTCAGGAAGTGCTGTACTGACATTATATGTGATGTCTGACAGTTACCTCGGCCTTGACCAGCAATATGACATTCCACTTAAGATCATTGAAGCTAGCCTTGAAGCACAAGTAAATACTGAGGTAGTCATTGATGAGCTGGATGAAGAAATGGAGAAGTGGCTTCCTCCTCCCTCAGGTAACTGGAAGATCAGATGATACAAAATAGTTATAAAAGTATTTAGTCTCTACTTTGTGGAAACCGTATTGGAAATTTTTGTGCTAAGGTTAGACATCGAGATAATTTTACCATTAGAGACCCCTTCTTACTGTACATTAGATGACATACTGTACAAGGAAATTAATTTTACTACCCTAATCACCCAAGGTAAAAGTTACTATATTAGTTCTTAACACATGAGACAACTTTCATTTAATAAATATTAGCATATATTTCACAAGAGCACAAACATATAACAAAGTATTTATTTTACACTTTTATAGAAATACAGTTTGTATTTGCATATTCATGTGAGCAAAAACCTGTAACTGTTTTGCATGATGGTAGGATTGCTGGTTTCTTTTTCTGTCTCATAAACACGCTAAGATAACAGGGATATCTTGCTACTCCTACTTACACTTTGGTCACACTTCACAGACACGCACATGCATATATATATATATACATACATCTAGGTTTTTCTCCTTTTTCTAAATAGCTCTTGTTCTTTTTATTTCTTCTATTGTCCATGGGGAAGTGGAAAAGAATCTTTCCTCCGTAAGCCATGCGTGTCGTATGAGGCGACTAAAATGCGGGAGCAATGGGCTAGTAACCCTTCTCCTGTATACAATTACTAAAAAAGAGAAGAAGAAAAACTTTATAAAACTGGGTTGCTTAAATGTGCGTGGATGTAGTGCGGATGACAAGAAACAGATGATTGCTGATGTTATGAATGAAAAGAAGTTGGATGTCCTGGCCCTAAGCGAACAACAAGCTGAAGGGGGTAGGAGAGTTTCAGTGGGGGGAAATAAATGGGATTAAATCTGGAGTATCTGAGAGAGTTAGAGCAAGGAAGGGGTAGCAGTAATGTTAAATGATCAGTTATGGAAGGAGGAAAAGAGAATATGAATGTGTAAATTCAAGAATTATGTGGATTAAAGTCAAGGTTGGATGCGAGAAGTGGGTCATAATAAGCGTGTATGCACCTGGGAAGAGAGGAATGCAGAGGAGAGAGAGAGATTTTGGGAGATGTTAAGTGAATGTATAGGAGCCTTTGAACCAAGTGAGAGAGTAATTGTGGTAAAGGGGGCTTGAATGCTAAAGTAGGAGAAACTTTTAGAGAGGGTGTGGGAGGTAAGTTGGGGTGCCGGGGTAAAAT
>NC_069449.1:36165294-36190636 GCF_026875155.1 Cherax quadricarinatus | reverse complement strand
ATCTTGGGCCATTTTAGGGAAGTGTTAAAGAGAGCCAAAAAACGAGCTCTCTCACAGTTATTTTGTGAGACAGGACTCCAGTGACTCTCAAGGTGGTCCTAGTGGCATTAAGAAACAGAGAAGAGAAGCAACCCAGAAAAGCAAATGGTACCTGAGGTGTTGATGGAAGGGATTCCCCTTCCAAACTATAAACAATCCACTCTCTCTCCTCCTCCAGTCTCCCATACACTAAGAAGAATCTCCAATAAAGGTAAGTGTTATGCTGTTAATGTTTCATTCATCATTTCCCATTGTATTGTTTATGTACTACATGTATATTTCATGTTAAAATTTTTTTGTTTTAATACTTCTGGGTGTCAGGAACGGATTAATTGTATTTACATTATTTCTTATGGGGAAAATTGATTCGTAAATCGTAAATTTCATTTATAGTAACGGCTCCAGGAACGGATTAATTACGAACAACGAGGGACCACTGTATTTCCATGATCAATTTCACTACCTTAACCCCTTCACAGTCAGAAGCTCCAAAAATAAAAGTGCTGATACTGTTGAAAATTAAATTATTTTTTCCTCTGAAATGGTAGAGAATCATTCCCTGAAAAGCATTGACCCAAAAATACAAAATTTAATGGAAAATTTAAGGAATTATGTAGGCCCAAAGTTGGCGGCCTGGGAGTAATTTACGCATTGGCGGTTTTGCCCACTTTGAGTCCTGTTTTAAGAAAGTGACATTGCTCAGCTTGACCTAATATGTCTTCTGTTCTATCCACTGAGCACAAGAAACTGCCCATTCAACTATGATAGTTAACTTATAAAGTGCACAGTTAGTAATTTGGCCAATTTTACACATATTTAAAAAACTCGAATTTTGAGTCCAAAATAAACACTGTAGGCATTCCAACCACTAAAGCAACATTCCCTCTGTTCATTAATCATATCCCCAAACCTCATCTGTATTACATTTACCCTCCATTTTGAATTCATCATCATAAAAACTGAACTTTTACCCTATTTCTCAGATAATAAAATGTAACCAGGAATGATTGGTTGTGGTTGAGGGTGTTACATCACTTAAAGCAAACCTAGGAAAAACCCATAAAGCAGACTGTGGGTGGGTAACGGGACCTTACACGCCTTTGGGAAAGTTGTCAAAAATTTAATATTTCAACTACATTGATCCCAATTTTAAGCTACTTGTATGTCTTCAGTTTTATCAGTTAATACCAGGAAACAACTACTAAATTCATAAAAATATCCTAAAAAAAAAAAATCTGTCTCTGTTACTATTTTAAACCAAACACATGGTCAAAGGTTTGCTTTTCCCATCATGCACTGCATGGGGCAGCATTTTTTTTTTATACCATGTACACTCACTGGACAAAACCATTCTTTCATGTCTATGCCAAAATTTACTGCTCATAGCATATTTCAGGGCGCTGTGCGTTAAAACGTAGATTTATGTGAATGATGATGTCATCAGTAACTTAGATCTACGTAGAGACAGTGAAAGGGTTAAGCTGTTTCCTTTGATTTGCTTCTTTTAAATTAATGTTAATGGTATTGCAGCCATGTATGAGGAAATATGACATTATCCTCTTTTACAGATTAAATACTCTATATAAGAATTAATATAATTAATTAATTAATTTTTTTTTCTAATAAAGACACTAGGTATCCTTATTCTGTAAAAGTTTCACAGCCAGTTGTTTCTTCAGTCCTCCTCATCTTCTACCTGTTAAAAGCCATATAGCATGAACTAAAAGAATATTCAATTCTCTTGTATTCATTGTAAACTTCTAAATTTACACTTTAGTCTTATTGCCTTGTTAATCTTAATATTAGTCTTAGGTTTGCCCGAAATGCTCTGCATATGTAGGGACTTTCAGCATGTACGCCCACATGTCATTCTTCTTTGTACAAACATTGTATCATGCTGAAATAAACATTATCATTATCATCACTAACATTACCTTTCTCTGTATTGGACTGAAGAGACCACTTGACTAGCAAAACGATTCCAGAAGAAAGAGACCCCAAATGCTGCACAAGCGTCTCATTTATCAACTTGTTGTTTACTAAGCCAATTATTTACATGATTTTTTCTCACTTTTGTTATTTGAGGCATAATTTATCTTTATTGATCCCCAAAAGAATTAGAATTCTTCTTTTTAGCATTCACTTTATAGGAAATATTTGGTCTGGAAAATAGGAATATTTGATCTGGATAAATTTTTACTGGTTTAATATTTCTGAGCCAAAATAATACAATAAATGGTACTGATTTTTGGAATTCCAATACAGGGTGGGTTAGTGTAGGGAACTATCACTGTATTTTGGAATTAAAAATCTTGAAGTTATTTGACAAAAGTTAAATACATAACTGATGTAGGAAATTTGATTTAAATTATTTTTTATTTTATTATGTATTAGCCATTCCCACCAGGTAGTCTAGTGGTCCCGAAAAAAAAACTTGCACCTATCATTCACTCCATCACTGTCTTACCAAAGGTGCACTTACACTACAGTTATAAAACTGCAGCATTAACACCCCTCCTTCAGATGCAGGCACTGTACTTCTCATCTCCAGGACTCTAAGTCTAGCTGCCAGTTTCCCTGAATCCCTTCATAAACATTACCCTGCTCACACTCCAACAGCATGTCAAGTCCTAAAAAGCATTTGTCCCCATTTGCTCCTTTCTACAGGTTTTTCTTTTGCTTGCTGGGGAAATCCAATCCCCCCACACTCAAAACCTCCCTTTACCCCCTCCCTCCAAACCCTTTTCCCAGGCCCAAATCTTCCCAGCTTCTCTCCCACTACAAATTTTTATAAACTCTCAAAAACATTCTCATTTTTTTCCACCTTCTCCCAAATGGGCCGAACCACCTCAAAACCCCCTCCTCAGCCCCCTTGGATAATAGTTTTGGTAATCCTGCACCTCCTCCTAATCTCTAAACTATGAATTCTCTGAGTTATATTCACACTACACATTGCCCTCAGACATGACATCTCTACTGCCTCCAGCCTTCTCCTTGTTGCACCATTCACCACCCATGCTTCACACCCATATAAGAGCATTGGTATAACTGTACTCTCATACATTCCCTTCTTTGCTTCCATGGACAAAGTTCTTTGTCTGCACAAAATTTTCTCAGTGCACCACTCACCTTTTTCCCCCTCGTCACTTCTATGATTCACCTTATCTTTCATAGACCCATCTGCTGACATGTCTACTCCTAAATATCTGAATACATTCATCTCCATACTCGCTCCCTCCAACCTGATATCCAGTCTTTTGTTACCTAATTGTTTTGTTATCCTCATCACCTTACTCATTCCTATATTCACCTTCTGCAAACTCTCTTCAGAATCTCCCAAAAGCACAGTGTCATCAGCAAAGAGCAGCTGTGACAACTCACACTTTAAAATTTCCTTTAAAAAAAAAAAAAAAATAATGCATATAAGAGTTGATGACATTAACCCTTAAACTGTCCTAACATAGATCTATGTTCACATGCGTAGCACTCTGAACATAGATCTACTTTTTTTTTTTACATAAGAATGCATGTAAAATAAAACGTAGATCTGTGTTCGGAGCACTACGCACATGAACGTAGATCTACGTTTGGACAGTTTAAGGGTTAATGGTACGTACTGTCATTTTAATTTAACCCTTTCAGGGTCCATAGGCCAAATTTCAAAGTGTGCACCAGTGTCCAAGAATTTTCAAAAAATAATTTTGTTATTTTTCTTATGAAATGATAGAGAATGTTTTTCTGAAGGTAATAAAACAAAAAGTACGAAATTTGATAGAAAATTGACAAAATTATGCTCTCGTGAATTTTGATGTGTCAGTGACATTTACGCATCAGCAATTTTGCTGACTTTGACTCCCATTTTAGGCCAATTACCTTATTTCTAGTCAATCAAATTCTTAGCTATTTCACTAGTACAGTGGACCCTCAGCTAACGATATTAATCCGTTCCTGAAAGCTCATTGTATGCTGAAATTATCGTTAGCTGAATTAATTTTCCCCATAAGAAATAATGGAAATCAAATTAATCCGTGCAAGACACCACAAAGTATGAAAAAAAAATATTTTACCACATGAAATATTAATTTTAATACACACAAACTGACACTTACCTTTATTGAAGATCTGGTGATGATTGATGGGATGGGAGGAGGGGAGAGTGTGGAAGTTGTTAATGTTTAGAAGGGGAATCCCCTTCCATTAGGACTTTTGGTAGCACCTCCTTTTCTGGGGTTACTTCCTTTCTTCTTTTAATGCCACTAGGACCAGCTGACCATGGTGCAGCAACAGCTGACTTTGGTGCAGCAGCAGCTGACCATGGTGCAGCAACAGATGACAGTGATGTAGCAGCATCTGACTGTGGTGCAGCAGCAGCTGACTGTGGTACAGCAGCAGCTGACTGTGGTGCAGCAGCAGCTGACCGTGGTGCAACAGCAGCTCACCATGGTTCAGCAACAGCTGACTGGTGCAGCAACAGCTGACTGGTGCAGCAACAGCTGACCGTGGTGCAGCAGCAGCTGACCGTGGTGCAGCAGCAGCTGACCGTGGTGCAGCAGCAGCTCACCATGGTTCAGCAACAGCTGACTGATGCAACAACAGCTGACTGTGGTGTAGCAGCAGCTGACTGTGGTGCAGCAGCAGCTGACCATGGTGCAACAGCAGCTGACTGTGGTGCAACAGGCAGCTGACCGTGGTTCAACAACAGCTGACTGATGCAACAACAGCTGACTGTGGTGCAGCAGCAGCTGACTGTGGTGCAGCAGCAGCTCACCGTGGTTCAGCAACAGCTGACTGGTGCAGCAACAGCTGACTGGTGCAGCAACAGCTGACTGTGGTGCAGCAGCAGCTGACTGTGATGCAGCAACAGCTGACAGTGGTGCAGCAACAGCTGACCATGGTGCAGCAGCAGCAGCCTGACTGTGGTACGATAATACGTATTTCCCACCCTTTTTTCATATGATCGCTTGAGAGATGGTATCTCCTGCTATCTGTTTTTCGTTTACCCACACCAATAACAGTCTCTCAACATCTTCGAGTACTTGCGATCTCTGTTTCGAAAACAAACTTGCACCTTTTGCAAGAACAGCTTCCTTGATTGCCGTTATGTTGGCCACAATAGTAGCGATGGTTGATTGGGATTTGGTATACAACCTGGCCAGCTCTGAGACACTCACTCCACTTTCGTACTTAGCAATTATCTATTTCTTCATTTCCATAGTAATTTTCACCTTTTTTACCACACGGTTGGCACTAGAAGCTTTCTTGGGGCCCATGGTGACTTATTTTGCAGGTACAATCACTAAAAACGCTGTGATAATATGAAATGTTCCAATTGTATACGTGGATACAACCGCACTGGCTGGCTTGTAAACACTAGCACCCACAGGACAACTGAGGCGTGCTCAGGCCACACGTGGACGTGTCTCGAACGAATCGCATAGGGTGAGTTTTTTAGCGTTAGCCGAGGCAAAATTTTTGCGTTAAAATGTATCGTATGCTGGATTTAACGTTAGGTGATGCCATCGTTAGCTGAGGGTCCACTGTATTACTTCTATTCTATCGATTGAACACAAGAAATCACCAAGTCAACTGTTTCAACTAAAAAACAAAGTGATCAGAAATTGGTAATTTGGCCAATTTAATGCAAAGTTCAAAATATTCCAATTTCAAAATAGGCTCTAGAATAAACAATGCAGACATTCCTGGCACTAAACTAACATTTCTTCTGCGCATTAGTTACATTTTCAGGCTTTACAAATAAATTCCATTTTGATTTTAATTCACATAATGAATTTTTTTATTCAAACCAAAAAATAGAAGATTTACTGTCATGCAATATTATAATAATTGTATAAATAATATCAGCACATTTGTGAACATGTATTAGACCCACCAGCTGGCATGTATTAGATGTGTGAGGTTATTTGTTTACTCTTGAACATCGGCAAAAATTTAAAATTTCTGCTACTTTGAGCTCAGTTTCAAGCCATTTTCAATGCTAAAACCAATTAAAATCATCTCAGTTTCTGTAATATATCTTCCACTCTATCAAATGAGACCAAGAAATCGCAAACACAACTATAAATTATAAACATATGAAAAACACTTCAAAGTTGCTGTTTTAATTGAAAATTACGATCTCAATTTTTTTTCTCATTATGCACTGTGTGCTGCAGGATTTGTTTTATGTGGTGCACACATACCACATAGATAGGCCCAAATTTACCACTCACAGCTTATCAGAGTGAGCTGAGCTCATGGCATAGATCTACGGTTTGGACCCTCAACGTAAAGCCGTAGATCTACGGCATGGACACTGAAAGGGTTAAAAACTACTACTGCTGATGTGTAGTAGATCAGAACTATTAGTGTCACGTATTACTATTTCTTCATTGGTAGGTTATAACTGTATTGTGATACAGGTCTGTTTTGTCAACTAGGTGTAAATTTTTCACCAAAAAAGTTTATTGACCTTATTATAATTGATATTATTATTATTATTATTATTATTATTACTGTATTATGCTTGAGGAATTATTCATTAATGAAACTCATCCATCAACCTGATATTTGTCCAAAATACCATACTCACCATAAATAAAAGTAGGTTGAAGTATTTTGTATTTTGTATAGTACATATATGGCAAAGACTTGCTAGTGAATATCACAAGCACAAAAATCATTACATCTCTAAAGTTTTATTTAGGTCATTCATGCCCTGCATGTCCTCCCTCCTCATCGTCTCTCTTGAACGAATACTCTGAATTCTTGAAATTCTCTCTCTAATTTTATGTGTATATTAATTTATTTAGTCTTAGTAATTCTCTCAGGTATTTTATTATAATTGATATACATGTTTAATGAAGAAAAATACTACCATACCATGGCTGGAATAATTCACAATTAACCTACAAATGGTGATAAATGTTTTCGTATGCCTTGGATTATTGTTGTGTAACTTAAAATAAACCACAACTTCATCTCAAGATTGTTGTTCAATCTACTGTTACTTGTGAATACATGTTTAATGGAGTTTATATTTTAATATTGACAAAGTTAGCAGTGGTAATGCTATGGTAAAGTATTTTTGTACAGTATATAGAGTGATGTCAGGTCATTTATTCAGAATTCATTTGTTTCCCAATATAACAGAATTAATATATCTTCTGAACATTTGAACAATATTTTTGACTCCATGTTACCATTGGGGCCACGGTAACATACGTTAATAGCACCTAACTAGTATTTAAATTGTATTGATTTTACCTAATTCTGGTACAAATGAAAGTTTCTTTGTATTAAGTCCTGTAAAAGTATATTATGAAGCAGTACTTTGTCCTGCAAAAGTATATTAGGCTATACGATGACTTGTTGTGAAGGTATGTTATGATATTCCAAAACCCATGGATGTATATTATGATATACCAAGAAACGTGAAATTGCTACGGTGTACTATGCAAATGCCTATGAAGGCATTTTGTAAGCTGACAGATAAAATTCTAAAAATCTATAGAACTTTACCAATTTATAAAATATTTTGTATGTCAAATATTATTTCAACAGTTTATTAAATGTTTTGGCTTGAAATTCACGTTATCTCGGATTTTTTTAAAAGACAAATTTTTTTTTGTGTTTAACAGTCCATTGAAAAATGTCAACCTGTATACAGTAGTGTATGCTTATGTTAGTTGTGTAGTTATAATAATGTTCATGTCTGAACTTATAATAGAGAAATAATGTGCAGTAAATAACTCAGGACTGTGATATTTCCACTAGCCATAATTTATTTTTTTCTTCACATGTTAATAGCTGTGTTTTGTTATAATCTTTGTTTACTGTCCTACCCACAAAATATTCACCAGCAAAGATTGTTGTAGTGCCTGTTATTTCATCTGTTTTGAAATTAATTGTAAGCTGACCTAAGTTTACCTGATATTGTGCCTATGATCTGATTAATAATTAAATCTTAAAAATAAATATTTAAATTTTATGTAATTTTCATTTGTAATTTTACCACAGCTGTATATTAGTAATAGACATTATCTAATTTCCTCTGCATAACTTTTGTAACTTGTAATATAATTTTAAGTAGGCCGAGTTTGTTTATATAATTTTTGTACATTTATTTTTAACTCCAAACAGTTTTGAGTTCAACACATTTTAATGGTTTGTACACAGCTTCAGCTGTTTCTGTTTTGCTGGGGTTGTGTATGGATGCCTGGGTAACATTCAGCACCTTAGTGCAGTTTTAGGAGATTTTTTTAAAATCAACTTTTTAATGTTTTTCATAATTTGCATGGAATATTTTAGCCTGATGTGAGTGTACAGTATTTGTTGTTTTGCTGTGAGAATATTAGTGATATTTTGGGAGGAGGAGTAATTTAACCCTTTCAGGGTCGACAGGCCCTCTCACAGACGTGTTCTTAGGGTCGACAAATTTTCAAAAAAAAAAAAAAATCTAATGAAAAGATAGAGGATCTTTTCCCGATCATAATGACACCAAAAGTATGAAATTTGATGGAAAACTTGCAGAATTATGCTCTCGCGAAGTTAGCGGTCTCGACGATGTTTACGCATCGGCGATTTTGCCCACTTTGTGCCCTATTTTTGGCCAATTCCAGTGTACTAGTCAACAAAAATCATAACTATTTCGCTAGAACTCCATTTTTTCTATTGAATGAGTACAAGAAACCACCCATTTATCGATTTCAACTATCCAATAAAGTGGTCAGAATTTAGCAATTTTGCGAATTTCACACAAATTTCAAAAGATGCCAATTTCCAAATAGGGTCCAGAATAAACAAGAAAGACATTCCTGGCACTAAAATAACATTTCCTCTGTTCATTAGTCATGTCCCCAGGCCCCTCTTACATTCTTTTGCTTTCCACTTTGAATTTTTATTCTTACAAAAAATAGAAGATTTACTGTTATGCAGACTACTGCATTAGTGTAGAAATGGTATGAATAATATCAGCGCACTTGTGAAAGAATATTAGACTCACCAGTTGACGTGTATTGGACGCGTAGCATGATTTGTTTACTTTTGAACTTTGGCAAAAATCGAAGATTTCTGCTACTTTGAGCTCAATTTCAAGGTACTTTTTATTGTAAAACCAATCAAAATCGTCTCAATTTCTATAATATGTCTTCCATTCTATAAAATGAGACCAGGAAAACTAGAATACCATCATAAATACCATACAAAAATACAGTGCAAAATCGCTGTTTTAAACCAAAAACACTGTCAGTTTTTTTTTCTCATTACGCACTGTGCGCTGCAGGATTTCTTTTATACTGCACACACTGACCACATAGACCCATTCTTTCATATGTAGGTCTACCAGCTTTCTCTCACTAGATTTGAGGGCGCTAGAATTTAGGCGTACTAGTACATCAAAAACCCTGGTGCATAAGCCGTACTAGTACGTCGGAAACCATGAAAGGGTTAAGCTTGTAAGTGGTACATATGTTAGTTTTTATTAGCCTTTTATTGAAAAGAGTGCCATGAAGGTCAGTACACATAGAAAACTGAAATTGTTGAATGTGTCCCATTAGAGGTATGTACAGCAACCCTCCACTGATGTCAAAGTCATCATGCATCAGCAACACAAGCTTAAGGTATGATAAATAATTTTTCCTAATCTTTTAAACTGAAAAATTGTGTGTAGCAAGGTTGTAATTGTGACTGGTGCCTTATTCATCCCTCCCCAGTTTCTCTGGAAGGATTTCTTACTCATTTTCTGTGGAAGTTATACACACTAAATTACATCAACAACTAGTTTCTCCCAGGTGATAGTGGTAGATAGTTATATGCGATAGTATTCAGTAGTGATAGGTGATGGTGGCATTAAGTGTAGTGATAGTGTTGGTAGGTGGTGGTGGTGGTAGCAGTTACGTAATACAGTGTGCCAGATGTACATGTATTGTACAGGGCTTTTTCCTAGACTTGCATTTCAAGATCAACAAGTATGGCAGTACCAACCAGGATTTAAGATAAGGTGCAACATTTTACATATCCTTTTAAACTACTTGTACAGTCATATCATTTGACTATTGGGTTATCCTAGGTTAAATGTACATAATGTACTTTTATATGCCCATTACATTCAACATGACCTAGTATGGCCACATTAACCCTCTCCACACACTTGTAAATCTACAAGCAGTGGCATCTACAACCAATACTACATGGCAAAACATATGGCAACCCTCTGTGAGGACTGCCAGGTGGCACTGTCTGTTCATCATATCCTAATAATATTAATTGTCTTATCTATCAGAGAGCTTGCAGAGTTCATTGCTGACTTATAGAATACCCAGATGCACTCCCTGTGACTTCTTTGCCGAAAGTCCTATCTGAAATGCTGACTTTTTGACAAAAGCTAACTATTGCTTCAAATTTGCACTCCCACAGTTCCCCCCTACCCTTGCACATTCCTTCTTGCAAAACTGTGTAATGCATACAGGTTTATAGCATATTAAAGAATAATAATAATTAATAATAATAGTCTACTACTTTTAGCTCTAATTTCAGTACTAGTCTTAGCACTGATCTTGGTGCTGCATTGCTTTAATGCTGTTTGCAGCATTCTCAGTGTGGCTCTAAACATTTCTCTTAGAACTCTCAGCACTGCTCACTGCTGAGAGCCATGTTGATACACAGCTGCTGCTTACCACTAGCCTCAGACTCTAGGATGAAAGGGATTTGAACAAAACAAACAGTAAATAAATAAGATATATGATAAACTTTTAAGATTTACAGAATTTTCTTTGGAATGGTGAAGCCTTACACATTAAATGTACAAATGCCCCAATAGGTTTATGACCTCAAAATTAGTGGGCTAAGCAATGATACTATATAAAACTAACTCGATCGTATGCTTAAAACAAAGAAAATTTAATAAAAACGTAGGACTTGGGAGCATCCAGGCTCGTGTCAACCACTACTCTCCTTGGAGTACATGGTGATATGAAAGCAGACCCAAGTCTTTATCCACAAGGTAATAACAGCATTGGAATTTTAAGAAAGGCCCTGAGACACCCTTCTTTTGATGAAACGTGATATAGATATAAAAGAATGATACAAAACTTCTAGGTAACCCAAATTAACTGAATCCCTCTTCCCTGAGGCACAACTCTTAATACATATTAACAAAACAATTTAATCAGTACACTATGAAAAATAGTAAAACTCCTAGAAACTGCTTTAGACCTGCACTCCATGCCCCAGTTAACTATAATAGAAAAGATCTTGAGACATGACCAATGTTGCCTGTAGGAAATCTCGTATAACTGAAATGTTGAACCTGGTCTGCTAATCATGATACAAGTACAAATATGGCATTGTTGCCAAACTGGGGTATAAAGACAGTAATGCAATACTTAAGAAATCTGGATATTAACACTTGCTTGCCAAGATTAACAACATAGTATAGCCATTCATTAAATTTACTCTTGAAAAAGAAAGAGAAACTCCAGACCCTTGTGGGTGTAGCGCTTAGTTTTGATTGTTATAGTAATGAGAAACTCCATTCTTAGGTGTCATAATAGGGTGTGGGATCAGCTTTGCTTGCCTTTAAGATGTCCAGGAAATCCACTACTGTAAAAACAACCTTGTGCAGTTTTTCTAGCAACATGATATACAGACAAGAAGAGCTGTCATTGGGTTCTTCCTTACTTTGCATATTATTGCAGCCCACAGTTCCTCAAAGAGGAATGCAGTTACATTAACCAAGTGTTCACACACACCTTCGACTTTCCCCACCTCCTCCACATTATAGTTCTGACTTCAGAGGATGGACACACAGCATTATCAACACTAATAATTTTCATAATGATTTTAATTTTACATTTTAAGCAACATTAACTGCTACCTATTTTTGGGCCTTCCAAAGTGATTAGATCTGAAACTGTGTGAACCATAATAAATATGGCATTTTTTTGTGAATGTAAGTGCAGCGCTGTATGACCCTAATGGGTTTAGCGCTGAGTTTGATTATAATAATAAGAATAAAATCTGACCTGAAGTCTTCTACTCCCATGTGGTCAAAGTCTTGAAACTTAAAGATGATTTTACTGAATTCCTGGATCCTGTGCTTAGGTAAAAAAAAAATGATTACAGACTAAAACCCAGCCTATGCACAGTACAAACAGCACCAAAAAGACATGAAGCTTCTTGCCTTTCTGACATGATGAAGTACTGTACATGTACACCCAGTGATATTTACTTTCTTTCAACAAATCGGCCGTATCCCACCGAGGCAGGGTGACCTAAAAAGAAAAACAAAAGTTTCTCATTTTTAAATTTAGAAATTTATACAGGAAAAGGGGGTTACTAGCCCCTTGCTCCTGGCATTTTAGTCGCTTCATACGACGCGCATGGCTTAGGGAGGAAGAATTCTGTTCCACTTCCCCATGTGTGTGTGTGTTAGTTACCATTTTGTCCTGTGTGTGCATGTGTGCTTGTGCATGTGTGTGTGTGGGGTGTTATACATTGAAAGTGTATAGGGTTGCTGATTGAACAAGGAGGCTTTAGAATGGGTAGGGGATGTGTACTTCAAATGTTTACATTGAAACAAATAAGTGAACAATATTTATTTGTGGATTTAGAAAAGGCATATGATGATTGGGTGGATAGGGAAGCAATATGGCAGATGTTGCAAATGTATGGAATAGGTAGTAAATTACTAAATGCTGAAAAGATTTTTATGAGGATAGTGGGGCTCGGGTTTAAAGGGTTATTAGGAGAGAGGGAGATTACTTTCCCAGTAAAAGTAGGCCCTTAGACAGGGATATGTAATGTCACCATGGTTTTTTTTAACATATTTATCAATGGAGTTGTAAAAGAAGTTAAGGTAGGGTGTTGGGGAGAGGGGTGGGATTAAATTATAAGGAATCAAAACAAACTGGGAGTTGTCATAGTTACTTTTTACTGATGATATATGCTTTTGGGAGATTCTAAGGAGAAGTTGCAAAGGTTAGTGACAAATTTGGGGGGGTGTGTAAAAAAAGTTTGAAAGTGAACATAGATAAGAGTAAGGGATGAGGGTATCAAATGAGTTAGGTAAGGAAAAATTGGATATCACTTTGGGAGGGAGTATGGAAGAAGTGAATGTGTTTCATATATTTGGGAGTAAATTGTCAGCAGATGGGTTTATGAGGGACAAGGTTAACTTTTAGAATTGCTGAAGAAAAAAGGTGGATTGTGCATTGAGGTATCTGTGAAGACAAAAAATGTTATCCGTGGGGGCAAAGAAGGGAATGTATGAAAGTATGTGGTACCAACACTCTTATATGCATGTGAAGCTGGGTTGTAAATGCTGCAGCGATAAGGAGGTTTGGAGGCAGTGGAGATGTCATGTCTATGGGCATTGTGTGGTGTCCCAATTATGCAGAGAATTCATAGTGTGGAAATTAGGAGGTGTGAAGTTACTAAAAATATTATTCAGAGGGCTGAGGAGGGATTGTTGAGGTGGTTTGGTCATTTATTGAGGATAAAGCAAAATAGGATGAATTGGATGGCTCATAAATCTGTAGGGAGGTTCTAGCAGTTCGTGTCCGTTGTTCCCCACTGCCATGCCCCAAACCCCAAAATACCTACAGTTGCTTCTTGCTCTCTTTTTCTTCATCACTTCTAGTCTCATTCTCATGCCATTGCAGTATACACAGAGGTTCAAATCTTCTGATGGTGTTGGGTTTGCAGCAGTTTTTCCAACAGTGGAGTGGTGAGGGCATTTATTAGACCTGGCTAGCATTTTTACAGCTGAGTTGTTAACAATTATTGTAACAGTTTATCCTATTGTATCTATGCCTTTGTCACCATTTGTGATAGTCTCTGACTCCCCTTTGTGCTTTGCAAGCTATAAAAAAATTGATTCACCTCATTCCCTGTTTCTTTGTATATAACTTTTTTATGCCCCATCTCTGGCAAAAACAAAGATATTGTTTTCTTTTGGTTCCTGGTCATGTTGATGTGCAGGGCAAGAATAGGTGGGACACTGTTGTGGTTCAGCAATACATGACCTCCCAGTTTTCCCTATAGAGGTGTTCCATTCACAGACTATTTTGCTGTAATTTCTAACCACCTTTGCAACTGTTGGCAACAATGTTGATCTGGTATGATATGTAATAAATTACATTTTACAAAACCCGGTTTAGATTTCTGGCCATCTTGTCATTGATGCTGAGGCTGGGAGACTATGCTCTCCGTCTTTGCATTGACACACTCATCTTACTCATTGGTTTTCCATGGAGAGGCACCCTGTTCCACTCTGTAAGAATTGTCAGGTTCCAGTTTCAGTTTGCCACATTCTGTTGGACTGTCCGTCTAAACCAAACAAGCACTCAGAAAATTTTCCTCCGATGCTGTCACCCCTCTAAGGCCCTTTATCTTCCCTCCTTGTGTGATGGACCCACCTTTGACTCAGACTCCCTAGTTGACTTTTTGACAGTAACTGATTTACTACACAAGCTTTGATAATCCTTCCTCTAGCACTCCTCACAGCCCTTCCTAACACTCCCTCTGTTGTCCACTTCACCCTTGCTACTCCATAATCCTGCACTATACCCTGCTCTTCAGCAGTGTATGACACTTGTAGGTTTAGAACTTCGTTTTGATTATAATTGTAATATAAATCTGTAGGGGAAGGGAGGAGGGGTAGGGGTCATTATAGGAAATGGAGGAGGGGTTGAAGAGGTTTTGTGTGCAAAGGGCATGGACATGCAGCAGGCATGTGTGAGCATCTTAGATAGGAATGAATGGAGACGAATGGTTTTTGGAAATTGTTGCCCTGTTGGAGTGTTAACAGGGTAGTATTTTATGAAGGGATTCAGGGAAACTGGCTAACCGGACTTGAGTTCTGGAAATGGGAAGTACAGTGCCTGCACTATAAAGAGGGGGTTTTGGAAAATTGGCAGTTTGGAGTAACTATCTAAACTGTTGTATCTGGGTGCCTCTGCAAAGGCAGTGATTATGTATGAGTCATGATGAGAGTGTTGACTGATAATGAAAGTTTTTTCTTTCTTTTTGGGTTTTTCTTTCTTTTGGGTCACCCTGTCTTGGTGGGAAATGGCAGACATGTTAAAAAATATATATATATATATACAGTAGGGCCCCACTTTACGACGTTCCGCTAATACAGCGATTTCAAATTATGACCAAAGTTTGCTGTATGGCAAGCGGTCTTTCAAATATGATGCACCCCACCCAGTTTGTGTACATTCTCTGTGAGCACATCTATTATGTCTGGAAACTTTCCAAAATTTCAAGTGTTTGCATATTTTATATGTACTTTGATAAGTATGCTTATGTGTACTTGTGCCTAAATGTACTTACACACTGTGCTGGCATGCAGGTACACATTAAAATCACTAAGTCTCTCGACTCATGATGCCATAGTAATACTACATAATAATAATCTTTCTTGGGCACATTAAATGTCTTATTTTATGTTAGTATGGATTAATAAAAATAATAAAAAATGGACATTTTCATTAATCCATCTATGATATTTTCTTCAAAATTTTATAAGAAACACATTACATAGCATACACCCACAGAATAAAAATTGACATAAATATGAGATTTGTTTACAAAGCGGCTTTGTAGGAGTGTCGGAAGAATTACGTTTTCTCTAGTCAAACACTGGGGGATAACTGTAGATAAGTATTCCTTTCGTTTGCCTTCACTCTATATATAGCAATTCACGACCCTTGTGGGTTTAGTGCTTCTTTTTTATTATGATTATAATAACTTGTAATAATAATTTATTATAATTGTAATAATAATAATAATAATTTTTCAGAGCATCATTCCTTCTAAAAATTACATGAGAATGGAAGTGTTTGTCTTTATTTATTCAACTGTACCACTGTAGAGACAACTTGTACACAATGTAAGGTGTTTGTATGAATGTTTATGAACCATAACCAGACACATCGTTTGTTTGTTTACATGGTGGGGTGGCCAGGCAGGCTTCCCTACACTACTCTACCTACCACATGACTTTCTACAAATGAATACTTTTCACCTTTCGCCCTACATTAAGACTACAAATATTTTAAGGTAAGTAATGAGTGTACTGTAATAAACATTTTATCACTACGGAGATTTAGGCATCGTCATAGTAAAGTGGTCCCCCCGCTTTTCGTAGTTCTCGGCATCGTAAATTTTCCCAATCATAGGGGTATTTTGATAAACAGGGGACTCGCTTTTCATGGGTTTTGACTCGCGAAAGTATTTTCTTTTCGGGACGCAAAAACCACAGTGTGAGCTGGGGGGCCCCCTCCCACCATCTGCATTGTTTACCAGGGTAAAGGGCCCCCTCAATGCTCCTAAAAATATTTAAAAATACCACTCATTTTAGTGCTTCAAGTACAAATAAGTACCAGGCCCAAAGAAAGCTAGGACAACCTGTGGTAAAAAGGTGAAAAGTATGTACAGTGAAAAAAGTCTTGGGTCTTTTTGGGGAAAAGTGTTAAAAAGAACCCCAAAAACAGAGCTCTCTCCACATTACTTTGCGAGACGACAGAGTGACTAAAGGGTGGTCCCGGGCATTAAAAAAAACAGAGAAAGAAGCAACCCCAGAGAAGCAATTTGGTACCTGAGGTGTTGCGGGAAGGGGTTCCCTTAAAAACTGAAAAACAATCCTACTTCCTCCCCCATCTCCCCATCATAAGAAGAATCCCCAAAAAAAGGAAAGTGTTATGCTTTTAAGTTTCATTCATCATTTCCCATTGTATTGTTTTATGTACTACAGTATATTTATGTAAAAAATTTTTTTTTTTAATACTTCTGGGCAGGAACGGTTTAATTGCATTTATTTTTTTCTTATGGGGAAAATTGTTTCGCAATTCGTAAATTTCGTTTATAAGCTCCTCCGGGAAGGGATTTTTTATGAAAAAAGGGACCACTGTAATTATGTGGGGGTGAGGTGGCGGGAGGGCTCCACACCTAACTTTCACAGTAAATACAAAACATCTTTTTTCCCTCTTAAGATACAAAAATTTTTAGGTAAATAATTTTTGACTCTGTATGTATTTTACATTTTTTTTTTTTAATGCCTATTTCATGCTAACTTATATAGTTAGTTAAACTTGATATCCGGTATTTAATGCATTTATAAGTGGAAATAAAGGGGTTCTGCTTTCTGGCAGTAGCCTGGAAACCCAACCTTTCCCTTAAGGGGGCCCTCTGTATAACATACAGTCATGGAACCTTGAAATTTCGAACTTAATCTGTTCCAGGAGCTAGCTCTAAAGTTTAAATTTTCAAAGGCGAAGCAATATTTTCCCCTAAGAAAAAATGGGAAAAACAATTAATCCGTTCCAGAAACCCAAAAATATTCACAAAATAATAATTTTATAGGATTAATTAAGTTTTACATACAACAACAACATACATAGTACAATTAGTAATAGATAAATAAACATTTTTAAAAAGCATAAAAAGCAATTTTTACTTACCTTTATTGCGTTTTGTGGCATCGGAAGATATGAGGAGGAAATGAGGGGGCACTTTCTGTTTGGGAAAGGGAATCCCCTTTCAAAAGACAGGGATCAATCCTTTCTGGGGGTTTTTCTCTTCTTTAATATTTCCCTAAAAAGGGACATGGTTCTGTCACTGAACTTTTTTGCAGAGAGGCTTTTTTCACTTTCAGGTGAATTTTTTTAGCAAAAGCCTCCACCCTTTCACAAATTCACAAAATTCCTTTAAACTCTGAAGAAGGTCCCCCCACCATATCATCCACCCCAATACTCCCCCCACCCCCACCTCCCACCACCCTCCAAATTTTCTATCCACCCCCACCACCATCCCTAAACCAACCACCCCACCACCCACCACCACACCATCCACCCCAACCCCCCCCCACCACCACCCCATCCCCACTCACCACCCACCCCCCCCCACCCCCAACCCCCCACCCACCACCACCACCACCACCCCCCCCCCCCCACCCACCCACCACCACCACCACCACCCACCCACCACCCACCACCACCCACCACCCACCACCACCACCACCACCCACCACCACCCAACCACCACCACCACCCCACACCACCACCACCCACCCACCACCACCACCACCACCACCCACCACCACCACCACCCACCCACCCCACCACCACCCCCACCACCACCACCCACCACCACCACCCACCACCACCACCCACCACCACCACCACCATCATCATCCACCATTGCCACCATGGTAGCTTATTTCACAGTTGCACTTAATAAACAAGTACCAAACACAATTAATTAATTGTCAAATGTTTAAATGAGCACGCAGGTTAGTGTTCACTCAATCATAAACAAAGCCAGCCTGGCTCACGACACCTGCGAGTGGACGTGGACAGAGCGGGCAGGTGGACAGGTCCGGTACCCAGCAGTTCGAAAGACGGGGTGCGTTTGATAGGGACAAAATTGGTTTGAAAAAAGCTGTCGAAACTTGAATCGTTCGATAGTCGAATATGGCAGAAGTGAATGTTTTCACATATTTGGGAGTTGACTTGTCAGCAGATAGATTTATGAAGGATAACATTAATCATAGAATTGAAGAGGGAGAAAAGGTGCATTGAGGTATCTGTGGAGACAAAAAACGTTATCTATGTAGCAAAGAAGGGAATGTATGAAAGTACTGTATAGTGGTCCCAACACTTATATGAGTGTGAAGCTTGGGTTGTAAATGCTGCACCGAGGAGGCGGCTGGAGGCAGTGGAGATGTCCTGTCTAGGGGCAATGTGTAGTGTAAATATTATGCAGAGAATTCAGTGTGGAAATTAGGAGGAGGTGTGGAGTTACTAAAAGTATTAGTCAAGAGGGCTGAAGAGGGGTTGTTGAGGTGGTTTGGCCATTTAGAGAGAATGTATCAAAATAGAATGACTTGGATAGCATATAAATCAGTAAGAGAAGGAAGGAAGGGTAGGGGTCATCCTTGAAAAGGTTGGAGGGAAGGGGTAAAGGAAGTTTTGTGGGTGAGGGGCTTGGACTTTTAACAAGTGTATGCAAGCGTGTTAAATAGGAGTGAATGGAGACGAATGTTTTTTTGAGACTTGATGAGCTGTTGGAGTGTGAGCAGGGTAATATTTAGTGAAGGGATTTAGGGAAATCTGTTAGCTGGACTTGAGTACTGGAAATGGGAAGTACAATGCCTGCACTTTAAAGGAGGGGCTTGGGATATTGGCAGTTTGGAGGGGTGGAACTCACTTCTAAACTGTCATATCTGAGCGACTGCAAAGGCAGTAATTATGTATGAGTGAGGTGAAAGTGTTGAATAATAATGAAAGTATTTTCTTTTTTGGGAATTTTCTTTCTTTTTGGGTTACCCTGCCTCAGTGGGCGATGGTTGACTTATTGAAAAAAAAATTATTTATATATGTATATACAGTGGAACCCCGAGTTTCAAACATATCAACTATCGAATGATTCAAGTTTTGAGTGCTTTTTTCTAACCAGTTCTGTTCCGACTATTGAACGCCCCCCTGTCTTTTGAACTACCAGGTACCGTACCTGTCTGCCTGCCTGCTCTTTCCGCATCCCCGCACAGGCGTCATGAGCCAGTCTGGCTTTGTTTAGCCTGAGTGAACACTAACCTGCATGCTCATTTAAACATTTCACAATTAATTAATTGTATGGTACTTGTTTATTAAGTGTGACTGTGAAATAAGCTACCATGGTGGTGATGGTGGATGATGGTGGTGGATGGTATTGGTGGATGGTGGTGGTTGATGGTGATGGTGGTGGATGGCATTGGTGGATGGTGGTGAATGGTATTGGTGGATGGTGCCTTCTTCAGAGATTAAGGAGATCTGTGGAGTGTGGAACAGAGTGCAGGCATTTGCTGAAAAATATCACCCTGAGCAAGCTGAAACAAGCCATCTCTGCAACAAGTTCAGTGACAGAACCATGTCCCATTTTAGGGAAATCTTAAAGAAGGGAAGTAACCCCAGATAAGGACTTGATACCTAAAGTTTTTATGGAAGGGGATTCCCCTTTCAAACAATAAGTGCTCCCTCACTACTCCTCACTATCTTCCAGATGCCATCAACAATCTTCAATAAAGGTAAGTAAAAATGTTATTTTATATGTTTATTTAAATGTTTATTTATTTCTAATTGTACTATGTATGTTTGTTGTGTGTATGTAAAACTATAATGTAATCTCTATAAAATGTATTTTTTTGTGAATATTTTTGGGTTTTTGGAACGGATTAATTGTATTTCCATTATTTCTTATGGGAAATATTGCTTCACCTTTCGAACATTTCATCTTGAGAACTAGCTCCTGGAACAGATTAAGTTCTAAACTCGAGGTTCCATTGTACATACATACATACATATATATGGGAAGAATTTAATACACTGGACATATAATAATTTTTAAATTTTCTTGGGTAGAATAGTTTGTGGGTGAGTTGTGCAAAGGACCTATCCAAGTTGGGTCGGCGCGCGTCAGGTGTTTAACCGTTGTGGGATCTGATAGTGAGGTGCTGGCCAGACCCCTTATATAGCTTCCTTGGATGCTTTACTTTCATAGTTCCTTGATGATGTGAGTAGTCACGAAAGCGCTTGGAATTTCTCTATTCTTTCAGATGTGGTTGTTTTGTATATATATATAATATTATAATATATATATATATATATATATATATATATATATATATATATATATATAATATATATATATTTATATATATTATATATATTATATATATATTATATATAAATATATATATAATATATATATATATATAATATATATATAATATATAATATTATATTATATATATAATAAAAATAAAAAAAAATATATATATATATATATATACAGGAAGGCCCCACTTATACGGCTGGTTAGGTTCCAGGCTACCGCCGTAAAGCGGAAACCGCCGTAAAGTGGAACACCCTTTTTTTTTCCACTTACAAACGCATACAAACACTAGATAACAAGTTTACACTAACATATATTAAGTTAGCAATAGAACCAGGCATCAAAAAACAATAAAAAGTACAATACCACACACATAGTGCCCCTCTTTACTTCCCTTAAAAATATTTATAGTCTTAATCTAGGGAAAAAAGTAGTTTTTAATTGTAAGAAATCAAGGTGGTATGTATGGTAGTCAGCCAGGCTCCATACCGGGCCCACCCCCCCCCACAAAATAAAAATTCTATGATATTTAAGAAATCCCAAAAGGGCCCGATAAAAGTTATACATTCATTTCATTACTTCCCTTTAAAAAATATAGGGGGGAATGAGTGGTTTTTATTGTAAAAAATAAAGGGTGTGGTATGTATGGTATCACCCCGGGCAAACCATACCAGGCCAACCCACCCACACATATATTCCATGATATTTAAGCATCCCAGAGTGATAAAATGTATATACAGTTCACTCATTACTTACCTTAAAATATTTGTAGTCTTAATGTTGGGTCAGGAGTAAGTAAATGAGATAAAACGAATAATGAGAGAGAGAAAGAATGAGT
Organism: Cherax quadricarinatus; assembly: GCF_026875155.1. Classification (NCBI taxonomy): domain Eukaryota; kingdom Metazoa; phylum Arthropoda; class Malacostraca; order Decapoda; family Parastacidae; genus Cherax; species Cherax quadricarinatus. The sequence goes on along the minus strand of NC_069449.1, from coordinate 36,169,107 downwards.
GCATGAGAGAGTACAGGCGCAGAGTTATGTAAACAAACCAGGCGAAGTAAGTTTTGTAAACGAAGTGTACACGTCTGGTTTGTGTACAAGTTACATTGTGTACAGGTTGTCTCTACACTGATACGGTAGAATAAATAAAGAAGAACACTCCCATTCTCATGTAACATCATTTTGAGAAGAAATGATGCTCTGAGTGAAGGCAATGGAAATAAGTCACTCTGACTTTTTTTGGGTTATCCTAGGTTCTCTACACATATGTTGTTATGTATGATAATCTATGTAACTGTATTTGTGTATACCTGAATAAACTTACATACATACGAAAGGAATAATTTTCTACAGTTACCCCCAGTGACACATTTTCTCTTATGTTAGATTAGAGAAAATGTTATTCTTGGCATCACTTGTACAAGTTATCTGGCTACGACATCTCATATTTATGTTTATTTATTCTATTGTAGGGTGTATTTATCATCTTTTTATGTTATGTATCGTGTTTATTATATAATTTTGAAAAAAATATCATGGATGGATTAATGAAAATGTGTATATTAACGTAATATACAACATTTAACCCTTTGACTGTTTCAGGCCCCTCTCTGAAACTGTCATTCTATGTCGCTCAATTTTTGAAAAAAAAAAAATTATTTTTTCTTATGAAATGATAGAGAATCTTTTCCCGATGGTAATGACACCAAAAGTTCGAAATTTGGTCGAAAACTCGTGGAATTATGCTCCCGCGAAGTTAGCGGTCTCGGCGACATATGCGTATCGGCGATTTCGCCGACTTTGAGCCCAATTTTCAGCCAATTCCATTGTTCCAGTTGACCAAACTCATAGCTATTTCTTTAGAACTCCATTTTATCTATCAGCTGAGTACAAGAAACCTCCCATTTACTAAATTGGACTACCCAATATGGTGATCAGAAATTGGCAATTTGGCCAATTTCACCAAAATAAAAAAGATGCAATTTCAAAATAGGGTCCAGAATAAACAAGGTAGACATTCGTGGCACTAAAATAACATATGCTCTGTTCATTAGTCACATCTCTAGCCCCCTCTTATATTATTATTGCTTTCTATTTTGATTTTTTATTCATACAAAAAATACAAAATTTACTGTTATACAGACGACTGCATTATTGTAAAAATGGTATAAATAATATCAGTGCACTAGTGAAAGAATATTAGACTCCCCAGTTGAACGTGTATTGGACGTGTGGTGTGATTTATTTACTCTTGAACATTGTAAAAATCGAACATTTCCGCTACTTTGAGCTCAGTTTTCAACGTCGTTTTCATCGTAAAAGTAACGAAAATCATCTCCATTTCTGTAACATGTTTTCCATTTTATCACCTAAGACCATGAAAACGCGAATACAACGATAAATACTATACGAAAATACACCTCAAAGTCGGCGTTTTATTCCAAAAAAACGATCAGATTTTTTTTTTTCTCATTACGCAATGTGTGCTGCAGGATTTTTTTTATGTGGTGCACACTGACCACACAGACCCATTCTCTCACATGTGGGCCTACCAGCTTTCTCCCACTTGATTTGAAGCCGCTAGAATTATTGAGTATATATACGTCAGAAACATTGGCTCGTAAGACGTATTTATACGTCGAAAACAGTCAAAGGGTTAATGAGACTCGGTGATTATTATTATTATTATTATTAGCATTTCTAATATGGCGTCACTTGTGCAAGTCGTCTGCTACCACATCTCATATTTATGTTTATTTATTCTATTGTGGGGTGTATTTAACATCTTTTTATGTTATGTATCGTGTTTATTATATAATTTTGAAAAAATATCATAGATGGATTAATGAAAATGTGTATTTAACGTAATATACGACATTTAAATGAGACTCGATGATTATTATTATCATTACTAATATGACATCTGGAGACATAAGACACACTTATTGATTTTAATGTGTACCTGCATGCCAGCACAGTATGTAAGTTTATTTAAGTACAGGTATACATAAGTATAATTATCAGAGTATATATAAAATATGAAATAACTTTTAAAAACATTTGAAATTTTGGAGTTTCCAGACAAAATGGAGAGACTTAGTGCTTACTGAGCTCACGAAGAATGTAAACAAACAAGGTGGGGCGCGGTGACCGTATTAGAAAGTCAGGTGGGGGGAGCCGTATAGCGAGTTTTGGTCATAATTTGAAATGACCGTATTAGCAGAACGCCGTAAAGTGAAACGCCGTAAAGCGGGGCCTTCCTGTATATATACAGTGGACCCCCGCATAGCGACCTTAATCCGTGCAAGAGGGCTGGCTGTTATGCGAAATGTTCGCTATGTGAATGAATTTTCCCCATAAGAAATAATGGAAATCAAATTAATCCGTGCAAGACACCCAAAAGTTTGAAAAAAAAAATTTTACCACATGAAATATACATTTTCCTACACACAAAGAGAAGGATACATGCACAATAGTAGAGTAGTACATGCACAATATATATTGTGCATGTACTACTCTACTAAATGAAGAATAAATGACACTTACGTTTATTGAAGATGCAGCAATGACTGATGAGACACTGTGTCCTGGGAGTGCCTTTTCCTCCTGAGTACTGTAGGTCCTGTTTGGTATTTTCTTCCAGAACAGGCCTTATCACACTGTGTATGTCACTACGATTCTTAAATCTCTCAAACCAACCTTTGCTGGCTCTAAATTCACCAATATGAGCACTAGTTCCAGGCATTTTCCCTGTTCACCTGGGTGTTAGTCGACTGGTGTGGGTTGCATCCTGGGAGACAAGATTAAGGACCCCAATGGAAATAAGTTAGACAGTCTTCGATGACACTGACTTTTTTGGGCTATCCTGGGTGGCAAATCCTCTGGGGTTAATTGTTTCTTGGTATTCTCAATAAGCCACACCAACAACGGTGCTACAAGCAGCAGCAGCAGCAGCTGACGATGTTACAGCAGCAGCAGATGATGCTACAGCAGCAGCAGCAGCAGACGATGCTACAGCAGCAACAGATGATGCTACAGCAGCAGCAGACGATGCTACAGCAGCAGCAGCAGCAGACGATGCTACAGCAGCAGCAGCAGCTGACGGTGGTACAGCAGCAACAGACGATGCTACAGCAGCAACAGACGATGCTACAGCAGCAGCAGACAATGCTACAGCAGCAGCAGATGATGCTACAGCAGCAGCAGACGGTACTACAGCAGCAGGAGCAGCTGACGGTGGTACAGCAGCAGCAGCTGACAGTGCAGCAGCAGCTGACGGTGATACAGCAGCAGCAGCAGCTGTACCACCAATAGTAGCGATGGTGATTGGGGTTTATTATACAACCTGGCCAGCTCGGAGACACGCACTCCACTTTCATACTTATCAATGATCTTTTTCTTCATCTCCATAGTAATTCTCACCCTTATTGCTGTAGGGTTGGCACTAGAAGCTTTCTTGGGGCCCATGGTCACTTATTTTCCAGAAAAAAATCACCAAAAACACTGTAATAATACAAAATGTTCCGATTGTATGCTTGGATGTTACCGCGGAGGCTGGCTGGTAAACAATGCCACCCGCGGAACATGTGAGCGTGGCTCAAGCGCACATTGGACGCGTCTCGGACGAAGGCCACTGAGCGGGTTTTTGTCCACTATGCGGGGCAAAATTTTAGCGATCAAAGCGTCCGCTATGCGGATTGTCCGCTATGCAAGGCGTCCGTTATGCGGGGGTCCACTGTATATATATATATATATTTTTTTTTTTTTCAACAAGTCGGCCATCTCCCACCAAGGCAGGGTGACCCAAAAAAGAAAGAAAATCCC
>NC_069449.1:36160294-36162794 GCF_026875155.1 Cherax quadricarinatus | reverse complement strand
ATATATATATATATATATACATTACATACATACATACATACACACACACACACACACACACACACACACACACACATACAGTGGACCCTCAGCTAACGATATTAATCCGTTCCTGAAAGCTCATCGTATGCTGAAAATATTCTTAGGTGAATTAATTTTCCCCATAAGAAATAATGGAAATCAAATTAATCCATGCCAGACACCCCAAAGTATGAAAAAAAAAAAATTTTACCACATGAAATATTAATTTTAATACACACAAACTGACACTTACCTTTATTGAAGATCTGGTGATGATTGATGGGATGGGAGGAGGGGAGAGTGTGGAAGTTGTTAATGTTTAGAAGGGGAATCCCCTTCCATTAGGACTTGAGGTATCAAGTCCTTTTCCGGGGTTACTTCCCTTCTTCTTTTAATGCCACTAGGACCAGCTTGAGAGTCACTGGACCTCTGCTGCACAAACATATCTGTCCATAGAGGCCTGTAACTCCCATTTCCTTTATGATTTGTCTAAAGTGGTTCACAACATTGTCATTGAAAATAGTCACCAGCACGGCTTGCAATAGCTGTGTGAGGGTGATTTTTCATCCATAAAGGTTTGCACTTCAAGCCACTTTGCACACATTTTCTTAATCTCTTTTATCAATTCCATACTAATTCTCACCCTTTTTACCACAGGGATGGCACTATAGGCTTTCTTGGGGTCCGTAGTGACTTATTTTGCAGTTACAAGCACTAAAAACACTGGATAATGTGAAATGTACCGAATGCATTCGTAGATGCGACCGCACTGGCTGGCTTGTAAACACTGGTGCTCAGGCCACACGTGGATGCGTCTCGAACGAATCGCGTAGGGTGAGTTTTTTATCGTTAGCTGAGGCAAAATTTTTGCGTTAAAATGTATCGTATGCTGGATTTAACATAAGGTGATGCCATCGTTAGCTGAGGGTCCACTGTATACATATATATATATATATATATATATATATATATATATATTATATATATATATATATATAATATATATATATATATATATATATATATATATATATACAGTGGTGCCTTGATTTACAAGTCTAATTCATTCTGTGACCGAGCTCGTAACTCAATTTGCTCATATATTAAATAAATTTTCTTCATTGAAATTATTTGAAATTCCATTAATCCATTCCAGCCCCCAAAAAACCATCCCAATTTTTGGTTACAGGTTTTTAAATAAAACTGTATTTATGAATAAGAAATATATTGTATAACACCTGGAGTTTACCTGGAGAGAGTTCCAGGGGTCAATGCCCCCGCGGCCCGGTCTGTGACCAGGCCTCCTGGTGGATCAGAGCCTGATCAACCAGGCTGTTGCTGCTGGCTGCACGCAAACCAACGTACGAGCCACAGCCCGCTGGTCAGGAACCGACTTTAGGTGCTTGTCCAGTGCCAGCTTGAAGACTGCCAGGGGTCTGTTGGTAATCCCCCTTATGTACGCTGGGAGGCAGTTGAACAGTCTCGGGCCCCTGACACTTACTGTATGGTCTCTTAACGTGCTAGTGACACCCCTGCTTTTCATTGGGGGGATGTTGCATCGTCTGCCAAGTCTTTTGCTTTCGTAGTGAGTGATTTTCGTGTGCAAGTTCGGTACTAGTCAGTCTAGGATTTTCCAGGTGTATATAATCATGTATCTCTCCCGCCTGCGTTCCAGGGAATACAGGTTCAGGAACCTCAAGCGCTCCCAGTAATTGAGGTGTTTTATCTCCGTTATGCACGCCGTGAAGGTTCTCTGTACATTTTCTAGGTCGGCAATTTCACCTGCCTTGAAAGGTGCTGTTAGTGTGCAGCAATATTCCAGCCTAGATAGAACAAGTGACCTGAAGAGTGTCATCATGGGCTTGGCCTCCCTAGTTTTGAAGGTTCTCATTATCCATCCTGTCATTTTTCTAGCAGATGCGATTGATACAATGTTATGGTCCTTGAAGGTGAGATCCTCTGACATGATCACTCCCAGGTCTTTGACGTTGGTGTTTCGCTCTATTTTGTGGCCAGAATTTGTTTTGTACTCTGATGAAGATTTAATTTCCTTGTGTTTACCATATCTGAGTAATTGAAATTTCTCATCGTTGAACTTCATATTGTTTTCTGCAGCCCACTGAAAGATTCGGTTGATGTCCGCCTGGAGCCTTGCAGTGTCTGCAATGGAAGACACTGTCATGCAGATTCGGGTGTCATCTGCAAAGGAAGACACAGTGCTGTGGCTGACATCCTTGTCTATGTCGGATATGACGATGAGGAACAAGATGGGAGCGAGTACTGTGCCTTGTGGAATAGAGCTTTTCACCGTAGCTGCCTCGGACTTTACTCTGTTGACGACTACTCTCTGTGTTCTGTTAGTGAGGAAATTGTAGATCCATCGACCGACTTTTCCTGTTATCCCTTTAGCATGCATTTTGTGCGCTATTATGCCATGGTCACACTTGTCAAAGGCTTTTGCAAAGTCTGTATATATTCA
>NC_069449.1:36111506-36159794 GCF_026875155.1 Cherax quadricarinatus | reverse complement strand
TCTCACCTCCCCCTGCCCTCTCTCCCTCACCCCCCCCTCGTCCTCTCCCTCACCTCACCTCGCCTCTCCCCTCACCTCACCCTCGCCCTCTCTCCCTCACCTCACCCTCGCCCTTCTCCCTCACCTCACCCTCGCCCTCTCTCCCTCACCTCACCCTCGCCCTCTCTCCCTCACCTCACCCTCGCCCTCTCTCCCTCACCTCTCCCTCGCCCTCTCTCCCTCACCTCTCCCTCGCCCTCTCTCCCTCACCTCTCCTCCCCTCTCTCCTCACCTCTCCCTCTCCCTCTCTCCCCCCCTCTCCCTCGCCCCTCTCTCCCTCACCTCTCCCTCGCCCTCTCTCCCTCACCTCTCCCTCGTCTCTCTCCCTCACCTCACCCTCGCCCTCTTTCCCTCACCTCCCCTCGCCCTCTCTCCCTCACCTCTACCCTCGCCCTCTCTCCCTCACCTCACCCTCGCCCTCTCTCCCTCACCTCACCCTCCTCTCCTCCCTCACCTCACCCTCGCCCTCTCTCCCTCACCTCTCCCTCGTCCTCTCTCCCTCACGTCTCCCTTGTCCTCTCTCCCTCACCTCTCCCTCGCCCTCTCTCCCTCACCTCACTCACTTCCTCCTTCTCAAAAAAACATTACTAAGTAGCAATTTAATACAGGAAATTGTTATCCTGTATTAAATTGATGAAGCTCTACACAGAGCAAAACGTGACTTGATAAAGCTCTACACAGGGCGAGACGTTGCCACGTTACCCTGCTCGTTTTTTTCAGTCTGGTGGTCATATATAAACAAGATCAATTTTAGAGAGAGAGAGAACGTTTCGCACACTTTAGGCCTTGAACTCCAATGTTGTAGCACGTTTCGGCAACAAGCAATGTTCGAAATGCTTGACCATTATTCCTTTCATGGGGTGACGGTGAATGAGACGGGGGAGGGGGTAATGAGGTATACCTGGAATATACCTGGAGGGTGTTCTGGGGGTCAACGCCCCCCTCGGCGTTGGGAAGCAACAGCAGCTATGTCTAAAAAGAGTTTTCACTAGACATAGAAGGGAAGACATGATGACAATGATCAGGCTGGATGGGGGGCTGCAGGATGCTGTTAGAGAGTTATCTTAGGTTACCCTGGGTTATCCTAGGTACTTTACTGTGATAATAGTACTTGCGTGTGTCTGTGTCTAAATAGATTTACCGTCCGTCCGTCCGTCCGTCCGCCCGTCCGTCCGTCCGTCCGTCCGTCCGTCCGTCCGTTCGTCCGTCTTCCCTCTCTTCTGTATAAGTCTGTATAACGTTGTATCATGTACTTGTAGAAATAAATCTCATCATCATCATCATCACCATCATCATCATCATCATCATCATCATCAATCATCAATCATCAATCATCACCACCACCATCACCATCACCATCATCATCATCATCATCATCACCATCATCATCATCATCATCATCATCATCATCATCATCACCATCATCACCATCATCATCATCATCATCATCATCATCATCATCACCATCATCATCATCATCACCATCATCATCATCATCACCATCACCATCATCATCATCATCACCATCACCATCACCATCACCATCATCATCATCGTCATCGTCATCATCATCATCATCATCATCATCATCATCATCATCATCATCATCATTTATTCCGTCGGTCCGTCCACTCTCTATCTCTCTCTCTCTCTGCCGTCGGAGCGTCGTTCTCCCACTCGCCAACGTGTGCAGTTTTTGTCGTGAGTTTAAAACAATATAGGGAGCGTCTTTGTTCTCGGGACGGGCCTCAAAGTGCCTGTTATTGTCCGGAATTGGGCGGAGATATTTGTTAGTGGGTGCCTGTGTTGCAGACGGGTGTTGGCACCGGTGTTGGCAGGTGTTTTGGGGGGGGGGGAAGGTGGTCGGTGATGGGGGCCGGTGTTTGGGGCTGGTGTTGTGGGCTGGTATTGGGGCGATACACAGTCCCCCAACTCTTTTGCTGATACTTTGTTGTTCTTGGCTTCCTCTTCTACCAACCCACACCACACCACCACCACACCACCACCACCACCACACACTACCACCCCCACCACTACCACCACCACCACCACCACCACCACCACCACCACCACAACCCCCTCATCCTCACACACTTTCCCCTCAACTTTCACTAGAGTATTGGCCTCTCCGTTCTCTCTCTTAATGCAGTTTTTCATCGTTATCGAAGCTTGTGTATTATTCTCCACCATTGTTATCTACCCTCTCATACCACATCTTCCTTTCCACCTATCATTCTCCTGATCAGGAGCCCTTGAGTTGTAGCTTCTAATGCAACTCTCCTACATCCTCTTTTGGTGCCCTTAGTCTCAGGTTCCATTTTCTTTCTCTATATCTTACAATAATAAAGAACAAATATATATTGATTTTTGTAATCTCTCTCACTTTGTCATGTGCAGAGTGAGAGAAGAAGTACTCTCCCTAGTTCTCAGTGATTCAGGAGTGTGTGCACTCTGGAGAAGTCTTCGTCTACTTGTATTTACAGGAGCAAAACAATGCTCCAGTAAATAGGGCACAGTGCAGTAATTGGAACAATACATAAATAACCCTCAAATAGGAAAGAGAGAGAGAGAGAGAGAGAGAGAGAGAGAGAGAGAGAGAGAGAGAGAGAGAGAGAGAGAGAGAGAGAGGAGCTTACGACGATGTTTCGGTACGATTTAGATCAATTTGCTCGTGTGACTTTCAAAATATATAACTTGAATATTTTTGAAGTGTCGACTGATTATGATGTGTGTTGTGTGTTCCACAGTGTAGCTGTTGTTGAGAATGTTGTAGTACATTGCCGAGGTAAGTTATTCTATCATGCAGATGACTTAATAGGGTTGTATACGTGACTTAATAGGGCTGTAAGGGCCAGTAGGCCCATATAGCCCTAGAATGGGCCAGTAGACCTTCTGCAGTGTTCCTTCTTTCTTATGTTCTTAAAATTTATCCACATATTCCTTCCTTTTCCTCTTTTCTATTACCCTCCCTCCATCCCTTCCACCTTTCATCTCTTTTCCTCCCTCCCTCCCTCCCTCCCTCCTCCAGGAGGGAGAGGTGTGGAGAAAGGTGTCACTACAGGTTTATTCCGGAAAAGTCATTGAAGCATAAATGTCATCCATTCGATGGACTGCTGTGTCCAGTGTCCAGCTGGTGGTCCAGGTTGCCATCTGCCCCAGATGGTTAGCTAGTTGGCTGGCTGGCTAGCCCTCTCTCTTTCTCTCTCTCTCTCTCTCTCTCTCTCTCTCTCTACACACACACACACACACACACACACACCCACACCCACACCACACACACACACACACACACACACACACACACACACACACACACGCACACACACACACACACCCACACCCACCCACACCACACACACACACCACACACACACACACACACCCACACCCACACACACACACACACACACACACACACACAGATTGGACACAGTAACAAGGGACACAGTTGGAAGCTGAAGACACAGATGAATCACAGGGATGTTAGGAAGTATTTCTTCAGCCACAGAGTAGTCAGTAAGTGGAAGAGTTTGGGAAGCGATGTAGTGGAGGCAGGATCCATACATAGCTTTAAGCAGAGGTATGATAAAGCTCACGGCTCAAGGAGAGTGACCTAGTAGCGATCAGTGAAGAGGCGGGGCCAGGAGCTCGGACTCGACCCCCGCAACCTCAACTAGGTGAGTACACACACACACACACACACACACACACACACACACACACACACACACACACACACACACACACGCACGCACATACACACACACGCACACACATACACAGTATGCAGCACCTGTTTGGAACCCGCACTTGATAAAGCACGTCAAGAAACTAGAGAAAGTACAAAGGTTTGCAACAAGGTTAGTTCCAGAGCTAAGGGGAATGTCCTATGAAGAAAGATTAAGGGAAATCGGCCTGACCACACTGGAGGACAGGAGGGTCAGGGGAGACATGATAACGACATATAAAATACTGCGTGGAATAGACAAGGTGGACAAGGACAGGATGTTCCAGGGAGGGGACACAGAAACAAGAGGCCACAATTGGAAGTTGAAGACACAAATGAGTCAGAGAGATAGTAGGAAGTATTTCTTCAGTCATAGAGTTGTAAGGCAGTGGAATAGCCTAGAAAATGACGTAGTGGAGGCAGGAACCATACACAGTTTTAAGACGAGGTTTGATAAAGCTCATGGAGCGGGGAGAGAGAGGGCCTAGTAGCAACCGGTGAAGAGGCGGGGCCAGGAGCTAGGACTCGACCCCTGCAACCACAAATAGGTGAGTACAAATAGGTGAGTACACACACACACACAGGACCTGAACAGGAGATTTAAGAAAGTTTTCACAGTAGAGACAGGAAGGGCTGTGGGAAGACAGCACAGAAGGGAACATAAAGAGGGAATATACCAACAAGTGTTGGATGACATACGAACAACTGAGGAGGAGGTGAAGAAGCTCTTAAGTGACCTTGACACCTCAAAGGCGATGGGACCGGACAACATCTCCCCATGGGTCCTTAGAGAAGGAGCAGAGATGCTGTGCGTGCCTCTAACCACAATCTTTAACACATCCCTTGAAACTGGGCAACTACCTGAGAAATGGAAGACAGCTAATGTAGTCCCCATATTTAAGAAAGAAAACAGAAACGAGGCACTAAACTACAGACCTGTGTCTCTGACATGTACTGTGTGCAAAGTCATGGAGAAGATTATCAGGAGGAGAGTGGTCGAACACCTGGAAAGGAACAAGATTATAAATGAAAACCAGCATGGGTTCATGGAAGGCAAATCTTGTATCACAAACCTCCTGGAGTTTTATGACAAGGTAACAGAAGTAAGACACGAGAGAGAGGGGTGGGTAGATTGCGTTTTCCTGGGACTGCAGGAAGGCCTTTGACACAGTTCCCCACAAGAGATTAGTGCAGAAGCTGGAGGATCAGGCGCACGTAAAAGGGAGGGCACTGCAATGGATAAGGGAATACCTGACAGGGAGGCAGAAAACGAGTCATGGTACGTGAAGAGGTATCACAGTGGGCGCCTGTTACGAGCGGAGTCCCACGGGGGTCAGTTCTAGGACCAGTGCTATTTTTGATATATGTAAACGACATGATGGAAGAATAGACTCTGAAGTGTCCCTGTTCGCAGATGACGTGAAGTTGATGAGAAGAATTAAATCGGACGAGGATGAGGCAGGACTGCCAAAGAGACCTGGACAGGCTGGACATGTGGTCCAGCAACTGGCTTCTCGAATTCAATCCAGCCAAATGCAAAGTCATGAAGATTGGGGAGGGGCAAAGAAGACCGCAGACAGAGTATAGGCTAGGTGGACAAAGACTACAGACCTCACTCAGGGAGAAAGACCTTGGGGTGACCATAAAACCGAGCACATCACCCGGGGGCACACATCAACCAAATAACCGCTACAGCATACGGGCGCCTGGCAAACCTGAGAATAGCGTTCGATACCTTAATAAGGAATCGTTCAAGACACTGTACACTGTGTATGTTAGGCCCATACTGGAGTATGCAGCACCAGTCTGGAACCCACACCTGGTCAAGCACGTCAAGAAGTTAGAGAAATTACAAAGGTTTGCAACAAGGCTAGTCCCAGAGCTCTGGGGAATGTCGTACGACGAAAGGTTAAGGGAAATCGGACTGACGACACTGGAGGACAGAAGGGTCAGGGGAGACATGATAACGACATACAAGATACTGCGGGGAATAGACAAGGTGGACAGAGATAGGATGTTCCAGAGAGGGGACACAGGGACAAAGGGTCACAACTGGAAGCTGAAGACTCAGACGAGTCACAGGGACGTTAGGAAGTATTTCTTCAGTCATAGAGTTGTCAGCAAGTGGAATAGCCTACCAAGTGAAGTAGTGGAGGCAGGAACCATGCATAGTTTTAAGAAGAGGTATGACAAAGCTCAGGAAGCAGAGAGAGAGAGGATCCAGTAGCGATCAGTGAAGAGGCGGAGTCAGGAGCTGAGTCTCGACCCCTGCAACCACAATTTTTGGGGAGGACAATTTTCGTGAGTACACAAACCACCCCACCACACACACACACACACACACACACAACACACCCACACATCACACACACCCCACACACAAACTGTTGTTTATTTCTTCTACCTTCAATTTTGGTTTTTTATTAGCGTGAAAAGGGTTTCCCCGCACCCTCACAGGGGAAATGGTTTTGGTTTCCTGCAAATCCTCACAAAGGGAAAGGGAGTGGTTCCTGCACTCCTCCCCCGGAAGTGAGTGGTTGAAGCACTCCTCACGGGGGAAATGGTTTTTGCCTGCACTCCTCACAAAAAAGTGATGGTTTCCCCGGGACTCCTTTAAGGGAAAATGAGTGGTTTCCCCGCAAATCCCCACAGGAAGGGTGGTTGCCCGCATTCCGCAGGCAGTGATTTGGGTTTCCTGCACTCCCCAGGAAGTGAGTGGTTGCCTGCACTCCTCACAGGAAGTGAGTGGTTGCCCGCACTCCTCCCCAGGAAGTGAAGGTTTGGGTTTCCCGCACTACTCCCCAGGAAAATAGTTTGGTTTTTCCCGACTCCCCAAAAGGAAGTGAAATGGTTGTGCACTCCTCGCTGGGAGTGATGGTTGCCCCCCCCCTCCTCCCAGAAGTGAAATGGGGGGGCCCGCACTCCTCACAGGAAGGGATGGGTTTCCTGCACTCCTCGCAGGAAAAAGGGGGTGGTTGCCTTTCACTCCTCGCAGGAAGTGGTGGTTTCCTGCACTCCCCAGGGGGAAGTGAGGGGTTGCCGCACTCCTCACAGAAAATGAGTGGTTGCCTGCAATCCTCACAGGCAGTGAGTGGTTTTCCTGCACCCTCAAAATAAATGAGTGGTTTTCCCGCCTCCTCACAGGAAGTGAGTGGGTTCCTGCAAATCCTCGCAGGAAGTGAGTGGTTGCCCGCACTCCTGCAGGAAGTAGTGGTTGCCTTTCACTCCCCGCGGAAGTGATGGGGGTTTCCTGCCTCCTCGCCCGGAAATGAGTGGTTTTCCTGCACTCCCCCGCCAAAGGAAATTTAGTGGGTTTTGACTTTCCCCGCGGAAGTGAGTGGTTGCCTGCATCCTCGCAGGAAGTGAGTGGTTGCCTGCACTCCTTTGCAGGAAGTGAGTGGTTTTTCCTGCACTCCTCCCCAGGAAGGGGTGGTTCCTGCACTCCTCGCAGGAAAATGGTGGGTTTCCTGCACTCCTCGCAGGAAGTGAGTGGTTGCCTGCACTCCTCACAGGCAGTGAGTGGTTGCCTGCACTCCTCACAGGCAGTGAGTGGTTGCCTGCACTCCTCACAGGCAGTGAGTGGTTGCCTGCACTCCTCACAGGCAGTGAGTGGTTGCCTGCACTCCTCGCGGGCAGTGAGTGGTGCCTGCACTCCTCGCAGGCAGTGAGTGGTGCCTGCACTCCTCACAGGCAGTGAGTGGTGCCTGCACTTCTCGCAGGCAGTGAGTGGTGCCTGCACTCCTCGCAGGCAGTGAGTGGTGCCTGCACTCCTCGCAGGCAGTGAGTGGTGCCTGCACTCCTCACAGGCAGTGAGTGGTGCCTGCACTCCTCACAGGCAGTGAGTGGTGCCTGCACTCCTCACAGGCAGTGAGTGGTGCCTGCACTCCTCACAGGCAGTGAGTGATGCCTGCACTCCTCACAGGCAGTGAGTGGTGCCTGCACTCCTCGCAGGCAGTGAGTGATTGCCTGCACTTCTCACAGGCAGTGAGTGGTTGCCTGCACTCCTCACAGGCAGTGAGTGGTTGCCTGCACTCCTCACAGGCAGTGAGTGATTGCCTGCACTCCTCACAGGCAGTGAGTGATTGCCTGCACTCCTCGCATGCAGTGAGTGATTGCCTGCACTCCTCACAGGCAGTGAGTGATTGCCTGCACTCCTCGCATGCAGTGAGTGATTGCCTGCACTCCTCACAGGCAGTGTGTGGTGCCTGCACTCCTCGCAGGCAGTGAGTTGTGCCTGCACTCCTCGCAGGCAGTGTGTGGTGCCTGCACTCCTCGCAGGCAGTGAGTGGTGCCTGCACTCCTCGCAGGCAGTGTGTGGTTGCCTCACTCTCGCAGGCAGTGAGTGGTGCCTGCACTCCTCGCAGGCAGTGAGTGGTGCCTGCACTCCTCACAGGCAGTGAGTGATGCCTGCACTCCTCACAGGGAGCGAGTGGTGCCTGCACTCCTCGCAGGCAGTGAGTGATGCCAGCACTCCTCGCAGGCAGTGAGTGGTTGCCTGCACTCCTCGCAGGAAGTGAGTGGTTGCCTGCACTCCTCGCAGGAAGTGAGTGGTTGCCTGCACTCCTCGCAGGAAGTGAGTGGTTGCCTGCACTCCTCGCAGGCAGTTGAGTGGTGCCGCATCCTCGCAGGCAGTGAGTTGGTTGCCTGCACTCTCACAGGCAGTGAGTGATGCCTGCACTCCTCACAGGCAGTGATTGGTGCCTGCACTCCTCGCAGGCAGTGAGTGGTGCCTGCACTCCTCGCAGGCAGTGAGTGGTGCCTGCACTCCTCACAGGCAGTGAGTGATGCCTGCACTCCTCACAGGGAGCGAGTGGTGCCTGCACTCCTCGCAGGCAGTGAATTGTGCCTGCACTCCTCACAGGCAGTGAGTGGTTGCCTTCACTTCTCATAGGCAGTGAGTGGTTGCCTGCAATCGTCACAGGCAGTGAGTGATTGTCTGCACTCCTCACAGGCAGTGAGTGATTGCCTGCACTCCTCGCAGGCAGTGAGTGATTGCCTGCACTCCTCACATGCATGGCATAGTGGTGTGTGCCTGCACTCCTCACAGGCAAGAGTGGTTGCCTGCACCCTCACAGCAGTGAGTGGTTGTCTGCACTCCTCACAGGCAGTGAGTGGTTGCCTGCACTCCTCACAATCAGTGAGTGGTTGCCTGCACTCTTCACAGGCAGTGAGTGGTTGCCTGCACTCCTCACAGGCAGTGAGTGAACGCAACCTCACCAATGTTCTGAATTATACACGGCCTCCCCCATGCGTCCCCCCATCAACAGAGTGACATTTACAATGGGAGAAACACCCATCTCGGACCAACCCATTCCCACAGCCCATTTTCACACACCTGTAGATATGGACGCTCCCTGTGTGCTTCATCACAACACCCTTTGCCAGAGGAGCTGTGGTCTCAGTACATTTATTTGCGATTAGTTATACGTTTTATTTGGCATATGGTAGGCCTAGTCTGAGATCGGCCCTGTTGACATTGACCTTCATAATACTCTCCAACTATAATAATGATGATAATAATAGTAATAATAATAATAATAATAATAATAATAATAATAATCTTTATTTCTACAAGTATACGTACAAGGTATACAGGCCTAGGTGACATCAATGTCAGGGTGTCTCGTAGCTCGACTGCCATCGCACTCAGCGCACTGTGGTCCGGGGGTCGATCCCCGGTACGGGTGCAAACATAAGGACATGTTTCCATAAGACACCTGCTGCCCTTGTTCACCCATAAGTAAAATGGGTACCTGGGTGTTAGTCGATTGGGGTGGGTCGCATCCTGGGACAAAACTGACCTGGTTTCCCCGAAATGCTCAGCATAACAAGTAGCTTTCTATATAGCAGTATGTCATTGATGTCAGCTAGGACTTGTACATATATAGAAATAGAGATCATAAATGACATACTAATATATAGAAAGCCCTTTGTTTTGTAGAGTATTTCGGGCAAATTAGGTCAATTTTGTCCCCAGGACGCAACCCACACCAATCAACTAACACCTAAGTACTTATTTTACTGCTAGGTGAGCATGGATATCAGGTGTCATAAGGAAACGCATCGTAATGTTAACAGCAGTGTCGGGGATCAGTGAGCTGAGTGCACCAGTAATACAGCGACGAGACACATGAATACATAAGAACATTTATGAATACACGGGGAATACTCATTAATACACGGGGGGGACTCATTAATATACGGGGACACTCATTAATACACGGGGATACTCATTATACACGGGGGACACTCATTAATACACGGGGATACTCATTAATACACGGGGGACACTCATTAATACACGGAGACACTCATTAATACACGGGGGATAATCATTAATACACGGGGGACACTCATTAATACACGGGAACACTCATTAATACAAGGGGACACTCATTAACACACGGGGACACTCATTAACACACAGGGACACTCATTAATACACGAGAACACTCATTAATACACGGGAACACTCATTAATACACAGGGACACTCATTAATACACGAGAACTCTCATTAATACACGGGAACACTCATTAATACACGAGAACACTCATTAATACACGGGAACACTCATTAATACAAGGGGACGCTCATTAATACACGGGAACGCTCATTAATACACGGGGACACTCATTAATACACGGGAACACTCATTAATACACGGGAACACTCATTAATACAAGGGGACACTCATTAATACACGTGGACACTCATTAACACACGGGGACACTCATTAATACAAGGGAACACTCATTAATACACGGGAACACTCATTAATACACGGGAATACTCATTAATACAAGGGGACACTCATTAATACACGGGGATACTCATTAATACACGAGAACACTCATTAATACACGGGAACACTCATTAATACAAGGGGACACTCATTAATACACGTGGACACTCATTAACACACGGGGACACTCATTAATACAAGGGAACACTCATTAATACACGGGAACACTCATTAATACACGGGAATACTCATTAATACAAGGGGACACTCATTAATACACGTGGACACTCATTAACACACGGGGACACTCATTAATACAAGGGAACACTCATTAATACACGGGAACACTCATTAATACACGGGAATACTCATTAATACAAGGGGACACTCATTAATACACGGGGATACTCATTAATACACGAGAACACTCATTAATACAAGGGGACACTCATTAATACACGGGAACACTCATTAATACACGGAACACTCATTAATACACGGAACACTCATTAATACACGGAACACTCATTAATACACGGAACACTCATTAATACACAGGGACACTCATTAATACACGGGGGACACTCATTAATACACGGGGGACACTCATTAATACAAGGGGACACTCATTAATACACGGGTAAGTAAGTAAGTAAGTAAGTAAGTAAGTTTATTCAGGTATACACAAATACAGTTACATAGATTATCATACATAGCAGCATATGTGTAGAGAACCTAGGATAACCCAAAAAAGTCAGACAGAGTGACTTATTTCCATTGGGGTCCTTTTACCTTATTATTATAATATAAAGGTTATAATATTTTCTTATTATTCTACAATGAAGATAACATCGTATTATCATACTAAAAAGACTATCTACTACACCAAGGTCATTAAGACTATCTACAATACGAGGGTCATTACTAGGAATAAGGTAAAATTTACACGTATGTTAACTAAAAAATAGAAAATCATTCCCCTCCCTTTCTGTAGCTACATTCATCAGAAACCTTTTGGCACTCTTCCTGAACTGGTTCATGCTATGACTGGCTTTGACATGTGCGAGTAGTCTGTTCCATTCCTTTATTGCTGTACAATAAAAGGTGTTTGAAGCCTGGCCAATGACTGTGGGTACTACAAAGTTGTGTTCTCTCCCCCTAGTACTATGATTGCTTTGGTTCCCAACCTTGACAAAATTGACAGCAAGATATTCTGGACATTGTTTGTGAGCAATTTTATAAACATGATTTAGCTTCAGTTGTTTTACTCTGTCTTCAACATTCAGCATATCCAACTGCTGTAATTCATCCTGGCCTACATGTTCTCTTGGTCCCAGGTCCAGGATGAATCTTACGATTTTGTTCTGGGTGATTTGCAGTCTATCTTTCAGTTTTTTTTGTCAAGGCAGAGTACCAAGAAGAGCATGCGTAATCCATATGGCATTGTATAAGGGCTAGACATAGGGTCCTGCGAGCCTCAGTAGGTAGACACTGTGCTTGTCTATACAGGAACTTCAGTCTGGCATTCGCTTTCTTTACTACACTGTTCCTTATCAATTCTCCTGACATTCATGGGTCAAAGGGGATTCCCAAATATTTTACTGATGAAACCAAAGTGATGGGCTCCCCATTACATTGAACATTAAAATTATTTACCCTTCTCAGTTTATGTTTCGTGCCAAAGAGAATGGCTTCAGTTTTCCCTAGGTGTAATGATAGTTTGTTGTCTACTAACCATTTGCTGCAGGACTCCAGTTCCAGTGTTAAAACATTAGCAATATCTTGTGGGTCTTTACCTGACACTAACAGAGCACTGTCATCTGCATACAGTAGGAGTTTGCACTTGACACTGATAGGCATATCTTTGACATAACATAAGAATAATAAGGACCCAGAATACTACCTTGGGGAACTCCACATGTTATCGGCAGGGGTTCTGATTCTGTTTTGTTGATTTTGACTATTTGTCTCCTGTTGCTAAGGTAGGACTTAAACCAGTCTACAGAACCTATACCGATAGCTTGAAGTTTATTACATAATATATTGTGGTTGACAGTATCGAAGGCCTTTTGCAGGTCTAAGGTTACCATACCTATGAGGTTCCCCTTTGACATTTCAGTTCTCAGGTAATCCATCAGGTTAATAAGGGAGGTGTCGGTTGAGTAGGATCTTCTAAAGCCCGATTGATAGCTATGGAGAATGTTGTTGTCATTAAGGTACTTAACTACTTGAGAATACACCGCCCTCTCTAGAATTTTAGATATTATACTGAGTATACTAACAGGCCTATAGTTGCTTACATCAGACCTACTATTTTCTTGAAGATAGGAGTAACTCTGGCCTCCTTGAACCCCTCCGGTACGGTATTAGTGGTGATTGATAGATTTATTATGTGAGCAATAGGGATTGACAGTTCAGAAGCACCATCTTTTAGGAACTTAGACGGGATGTTATCAGGGCCTGTGCTCTTAGTTGGGTTTAACCTGCTTAGTTCTTTTTGAATAAAGTCATGAGATACACTTACTAGTTGACAACTGTTTGGGGTTACCCCTTTATTGGTATAGTATGTTTGAAACTTATCAGAGTCTGTGTTAAAGGTATTTGATGCAGCTGGTAGTTTACTTACTAGTGTTGATGCAACAGATGTGTAGTATGAATTAAAGCAATTTGCCACCTTAGATGTTTCGTGGCATACCTCATTATCGATAGTGAGTACTATGTTAGACCTATCTACTGGCTTATGGCTATACCCCAACTGTTTTAGTTGTTGCCAGAGATTTCTGGGGTTATGCTTATACTCTTCAATTTTGGAGCAGTAGTGCTTTGCCTTTGCTCCTTTTATAAGTCTCTGTACTCTGTTCCTCACCCTTTGGAATTCATTTAGTGCTGCAATATCCTGTCTGTTTGCTTTAAATCTTTTTAGCAGCTGGTCTCTGAATTTCATATTATCTAATATCTCAGTATTCATCCAGGGTTCAGTTCTTCGTTTAATCCTAACCTCTTTAACTGGTGCAATATTATCAAGGATGGTAGTGAACATTGTTTTGAATTTTTCCCAGGCATCGTTTACGTCCGTGCAACTTGTTATCTCTGTCCAGTCACAATTGTGTAGCCTATTTACCAGTGTTTCTTTACTGTAGTTTCTAGTTGACCTCATTTTTATTGTCCTGTGTAGGCCTATCCTATCCCTAGTGATTTTCCTGGTGCAGTAAATGATGAAATGATCACTAAGACCTGTGGTAATGACGCCTGACTGACTAATGTTCTCGGCGCGGTTACAAAGTATGTGGTCAATTAGGGTGGCTGAGAATTGTGTGATCCGGGTTGGAGTATTAATTAGTTGAGTGTAACTATTTAATCCTAGAATTTGCTTATACCTTTTGCATAGCCCGTTATTTTGCTGCTGAAAACAGATATTGAAGTCGCCCAGTATTATTGTCTCGCAATTGTTTTCAACTCCGGACAAGACTCTGGAAAAGTCTTCTAAGAACTGGTCCTGGGTAGGAGGGCGGTAACTAGTTCCTACTAAGATGGGTTTGGTCTTAGGAAGCAGCACTTCAAACCATAGAATCTCCAGTTTATTGTTATTTAAATCAGGTCTTGGGTTGTAAGCTAAGTCATTTCTAATGTAGGCACATACTCCACCACCCTTTCTGTTCCTATCTAAGCGTTTTATATTGTAACCATCTATTTTGACCTCGTCGTCAGTCACCGTATCATCCAACCAAGATTCAGAGATGGTTATAACTGCCGCCCTAATTTTGTTAGCTAGAATCCTAATCTCTGCCAATTTAGGAAGAAGTGATCTTGCATTGACATGAATAAAGTGAAGGCCTGTTTTCATAAAACAATCATAATCATCAATATATGGCAATGGGTCATTTGTATTAAAATTAGGTAAATCAATGTCATCACTGCTAAAGGGTAACTGTGCCAAAGTGCATTTGTTACACACAAAATGAATTCTGGCACCGTTGCTATAATTGTACATACATCCATCATGCACCCACCCCTTACACATTTTACATAAGGTGCCTTTTCTGTTTTTCATGCGTACTTTAGTACAGTGTATGCATCTGTTTGGTAGTGTTTGACATAATAATGGCTGTATTGTCTCACATTGACCTATGTATGCATTACATATGGAGTTAAGGTTATCATTCCTAGCTACTAGACCGTCATTATCACCGTCATTTATCTGTCTGTTTTGCCTCTGCACAATAGTTTGAGGTCCTGGATTAATTTGGATATCACCACTTAAGAGCGCTACAATAAGAGCTGTGTGCCACTGTTTTTGTTTGGGTATGCGGTGTTGCCATACCTTGCGGCGATAGTGACATTTACTTTTCTGGTAGGATGGCAACTGTTGGGCTTTTACTGTCCAGGGTGCTGTTACTCCATTCACCTTTTCCAACCCCCATGACTGATTTCTTTCTTCATGGAATTGAAGAAGAAATATAAATATAATTATGGCAGCCTGTACCCCCCTAATGCCTGCCATTTTCACTCTTCGCTCTTTTACTCATATACAATAATATTTATTTCTCTTTTCCAGTCCCTAGTACACTTAGTATCTGCTATAGCAATCACCACTGAATTACTAGTAAAATTTCCTCTTCAAAAACCCTCTTCACTGCTCACTTTTCCCTTAACTTCACAAAACTCTTACAGTTAACCCCTTATTACACACTCCCCTTCCCATCTCACTTCACAGTCTGGCTTCCCCAATTAACTTCTAACTCCTTTCCATTCTGGTAGATCAGAAAGGTTTAATCCATGGTTTTATTCTTCCAAATCCCCTCAATTCCATTTATCGGGGGTTGTGTGGTGTTGTTGACTGCCTGACCTGTTCTGCTGACTCAGCCATTTTTAAAACACTGAGGGGAGTAACGCCACCTACAACCTGACTTTCCTTGAGTTTATAGATATATTTGGCGTTTTCTGCTATGATTCTCTCACTGTACACTGGTCAGCTGAACACTCATTAATGCACGGAGGTACTCAGGAACTACACAGTAGCATAAGGAAGAATTAATAAGAGAATGAGAGAAGCAGAGGAGCGGGAACATGGTGTTGAAGAGAGATGAAAGAAACGTGAGATGAGGGGGAGGGAAAGAAGACAGGATGGGAGAAAATTGAGGAAGGTGAGGAAAGAAAGGGCAAGAAATGAAGGAGAGAGAGAGAGAGAGAGAGAGAGAGAGAGAGAGAGAGAGTTGAGAATGGAGCAGGATGGATGTAGAAAGGCAGGCAGGCAGGCAGGCAGGCAGGCAGGAAGGCAGGCACGCAGGCAGGAAGGTAGGAAGAAGGAGGAGAAGGCAGCAAGCAAGGGGACCATTGAGGTTGTGTGAAGAGAGGCAAGTGTGTGGTGGTGGTGGTCCCAGAGACAGACTTTAAACAGCCTTCCTTGAAGTGTATACAATCAGCACCAGGAGGTGACAGCACTCTCCCTGAAGCCTTCTCATATCTTCCTCTCCCTCCCCATTTTCTCCCTCCTCATTTTCTCCCTCCCCATCTTCTTCTCCCTCCTCATCTTCCTTTCTCTCCCCCATCTTCCTCTCCTTCTCCGTCTTCCTCTTCCACTTTACTTCACGTGTACTGTTACATGACCCTCTTTGCTTATGTGACACAGACTATGAGAGGGACTGGAGAAGTCCTATTGCCCCATATGTGGAAGTATCTATTGTCCCATGTGAGGGGAGCAAGTATTAACCCATCCGAGGAGACATGCTCACTAGAGCGCCAGCTTGCCTACTGCGCCCCACTCCTCGACGTGTTTGTTGACATAATGGCTACCAGCGTCTCCTATACCCACGTCTGTGTTGATACAGCTGACTGATACCTCGTCCACTACACTTATACCCACGTCTGTGTTGATACAGCTGACTGATACTTCGTCCATTACACTTATACCCACGTCTGTGTTGGTGCAGCTGACTGATGCCTCGCCCACTACACTTATACCCACGTCTGTGTTGGTGCAGCTGACTCATACCTCGTCTGATATGTCGTTCGTAGAAGTGTATCTCTGAATGCCCAACACGTCGAACTTTGAAGTGGATGGGTTACCGCAGATCACACCGGATTCCCCTCCTGTCAGCTAGGAACAATAAATTGAGGCTACAGTGATCACAGACTCACCAAACTGAGCAGTTGAAGACTGAAAAAATGTCGCCAGGTCTAACAAATCGCGATTTCAACTGCGACATGCAGATGGTAGGGTTAGAATTAGGTGTAAACAACATGAATCCATGGATCCATTCTGCCTTGTGTTAATAGTTCAGGATGGTGATGTTGTAATGGTGTGGGGAATGTTTACCTGGCACACGTTAGTTCCCATAATACCAGGTTGAGCACCGTTTAAATGCCACAGCCTACCTGAGTATTGTTGCTGACCATGTACATCCCGTTACGGCCACAGTCTACTCTTATCAAGTGGCTACTTCCAGCAGGTTAACGTGCCATGTCACAAAGCACATGTCATCCCAAACTGGTTCCTTGAATATGACAATGAGTTTAGTGTACTACAGTGGCTTCCATGGTCACCTAATCTCAATCCAATCGAGCATCTTCGGGAGATAATGGAAAGGGAGATTCGCAGCCGACATATCTGCAGCAACTGCGTGATGCCATTATGTCAACATGGCCCAGGATCTCTGACGAATGTTTTCAGCACCTTGTTGAATCCATTCAACGAAGATTTAAGGCTGTTCTGGAAGCAAAGCGGGCCCTTACCTAGTACTAAAAGGGTGTACCTAATTAAGTAGCCACTGTGTTACCAGTCTTACTTGGCGCTCTATTGGGGCCTAAGGAATTGATTGCTGTGGATGATATCTGGGGAAAGAACCTGAAATGAACACAAATAGAAATAAGTCACATTGCTTGGTTTCCTGCTGCTGTTCCTGCTGCTGTTCCTGCTGTTGCTCCTGCTGCTTCTCCTCCTGCTGCTGCTACTGTTGCTTCTCCTGCTGCTCCTGCTTTTGCCCTTTCTATTTTTATACACTCATGGCGAGAGAGAGGTCACGCACGCGTGCGCACAGCGTAATGTGAAGACACGCATCTCCTTCCTCTATAAAACTAGAGAAAGTGTTAACAGCAGGATTATCCCGTACTACATCCTGGCAGAAGCGGCGAAGTTATCATATATAACTTAATATCTCTCATCCTGGTTTGAGACAAGGGCCATGTCATCTCGTGCACTCAACATTGTGGTGCTGGTGAGAGGAAATATTATGAGCCTTTAACATGTTAAAGGGTCGTAATGTTAAAGAGAAGATGAGAGGAAGAAGCAGAGAAAGGATGGGATTGGGAGACAAGGGAAGGGGGAGAAATAAAAGACAGAGAAAGATGAGGCTTTTTGTTTATATAGCAAAATTGGATAAATCAGCAGTGTGCTGCTACCTTACTTTATATGATAGTTACACAGTGGGAACAAAAGCTAGTTAGGTTTCCTCTCTCATATTCCATCAAGCAGGACGGACCTCTTACTGAGTTAGTCATTGGATGTCAAAGGCACTTGTGGAGAGACAAAATGTTGAGATATCAGCCTGAGCTCAGGAAGGGAGAGAGAAACAGAGAGAAGGAAGAAAATGGAGAGAGAGAGAGAGAGAGAGAGAGAGAGAGAGAGAGAGAGAGAGAGAAGGAAAGGAAGAGGGAAGAGTGAGGGAGGGAGTGGCCACATTCCATCTCACGTAGGTGAGAGCCAGGACGCAGGTGTGAGCCACAATGTAAACAAACGTTCCTGCCTGGCCCCATCTCACCCTCACTAATCGATCATAACTTACCTAACTTCACACACACACATTTATCCAGATTTGTCTCGACATCACTCCATGTTGTTGCTGCTTTATCTGCGCTTTAATGCTCCAACTTTATCAAGATTATGTATAATCCCGTGCATTTAGATGAAATTGAAAAATATTCATATATTGCTTTGTGTATGCCCCTTTTTTTGGGATTTGCTGCTGAAAACAATATTTGAATTGTTTTCCGTCTCTTTTCATGGGAAACTAATGGTGGCCATTATTTCTTAGTATGCTCAATATTTCTTCGTGCGATATCTTACATTTATCGAAGCCCTGTGAGACGACTCGGGGAGGTGTAAGACTCTCTCACCTTAACGATTCTTGCCTTTAATAGTTATTTTGAGTATGTAAAATGACTTTCGTGTAGTCATACTTAATGGGATTTGTTAATAAGAAAAAATACGCTCTGATTTATGGCGTTTTATTGAGAAGACGTATCGCCCATCTGGCACTTTATCCAGTTAATGAAGAACTGAGAGTCCTTGGTTGGCGAAACGTCTTGTCAGTAAAATACCACAAACTGCATAATGTGTCTTATCAATATTCTTGTCAGTATATAATGTTATTAATGTACACTCAATGGGATTACAATTCTCACTTGGAAATGGCAAGAGGAAGAGGCAATGAGAAGAGTGTATTTGACACTAATTCCAGCATGCGTGTCTCTCATATCTGATGCACTGTGTCGAAGTTCTCCAGCAGGGAGACTACGTACGTGGACTAAGCAATCCGGCTACCTTTTTTTTTTTGTGCTCTGTATCATGAATGTGATGTACTCCTCTCAACCCTTTGAGAACCTAGTTCGTAGGACTTTGTATATCCATATGCTCTTGCTCTACCGTCCACGAGATGGTTTTGGGGTGCACAGTAAGCCACTTCGTCGGCAAAATCTAATTGTCGGCTGCTGTCAGGACTGTGAGGAAGGATGTACTGTTCCTCATACCTTGTGCTGGAGGCCATAGTCGAAAAATGTTCAACTAGTCTATTGTTATCTTCATCTTGCAGTTATGCTGGTCTGCAGTTTAATGCAGACCAGTATCAGTGCCGCTGCGACAGGTTCACACAGTTTTGAAGACTCACTTGTTTTGTGGAGAATCTAATTCATCTTCAGTATCGCCAATTACAACAATTTCCTGAGGTTCAACTTCAGCTCCTGGGCCAGTCTCTTAGCTTTTGTTTGACAGGCGTAAGTTTGCCTGACATTGTTATTTCTGAATCTATGTGCGCTATGTGCCGTAACTTGTTAAATATCTTATTTATTATTGTATTACTAACATGTTTATTAACAAATTTAGGCTCGGCTCATGTGCGTGCTTTCGTGTGGCATCACTGTGGCAGGTTTCGATAAATTTTACCCAAGAAACCTTACTTGAATGAAAACTGATAACCAAACTGTTTTACAGCGTCCATTAGTGACCATTTGTCTCGGGCCACCTCGTAATGAAAGGACTGTTCTTATCTAACTCAGACTACTGCCAGAGTATTTTCTATGTCATGATCTTCATCTACCGAGTTTGTCTCCATATGCATTGCATCACATGTCTTCTTAAGTTCTAACAACTTGCTCTCCAGTCACAGCAACTAATTTCATATACCCTTCTTGCATTTCACGAAAATTTGAAATTTGTTTTTCGTGGTAAAGTAAACTTCCTCACGTCTCTCAACTTTCTCCTCCTGCATCAGTCTGGTGGCAGTCAAGTGGGTTTCTTGACCCTTATTTTCGTTCTTGTTTATCTTTTTTCTTGTCGATGGGTGAAGGCAGTGGTGCGCATGCGCGAAGTTCAAGGTAGTTAACGTTGAGATGGGGAGATATGGGTAGATTGTGTGTGTGTGTACTCAACTAGTTGTGGCTGCAAGGGTCGAGTCATAGCTCTTGGTCCCGCCTCTTCGCTGGCCTCTACTGGATCACTCTCCCTTCACCATGAGCTTTATCATACCTCTGCTTAAAGCTATGAATGGATCCTGCCTCCACTACATCGCTTTCCAAACTATTCCACCTTCTGACTACTCTGTGACTGAAGAAATACTTCCTAACATCCCTGTGATTCATCTGAGTCTTCAACTTCCAACTGTGACCCTTTGTTGCTGTGTCCCATCTCTGGAACATTCTGTCTCTGTACACATGTCTGTTTTATACATCGTTATCATGTTCCCCCTATTTCTCCTGTCCTCCTGTGTGTGTGTGTGGGTGTGTGTGTGTGTGTGTGTGTGTGTGTGTGTGTGTGTGTGTGTGTGTGTGTGTGTGTGTGTGTGTGTGTGTGTACTCACCTAATTCACCTAATTGTGGTTGCAGGGGTCGAGACTCAGCTCCTGGCCCCGTCTCTTCACTGATCGCTGTGTGTGTGTGTGTGTGTGTGTGTGTGTGTGTGTGTGTGAGTGTGAGGCAGGCAGGAGGCGACGTCAACACTGACCACGTGGAGTAAACTGTGTAGGTCATCAGTAAACATACTAGGGTGGAGAGAGGGTAGAGCAGTGATGAAGAAGGCATAACCAGCAGCCAGCGGGAAGAAAGTAAAGAAGAGAGAGAGATTAGAGAAACATCATCTTCACGGGTGAACTTTTCCTCTTTCTTTGCTACACGACAACCCATGTATCCATCATCTACATGTAGCACCGAACATCAGTCAGGCTTCACTAACAACTCCAGCAGTGTGTGGGGGCAGCAACTGCTCGTCAGTGGAGGGAATACATAAAAATGAAGTTTGTAAACATTTTTGTCTTCGGCTAAATCATAAAGGTTGCTGGGACAGCATTCAGAGTGTCACTCGTCTGTATATCAGACATCAGATCACGATTCTGATTGACTTCCGGCTACCTGTATTATCCCTAGCTTGATGCCATCTTTGATATGATGATCCTGAAGTGAAGTAGAGGTTACAGGTACATTAGCTGAGTTAGGCCATGACGTGTGTGGGAATTATTTATAAATGACGAGGCAGGATGTTGGTCTGCCATGTAAGCACAGTGGAGCTTGCCAGGTAAATATTATTCCCTTTGAGGTTTTTTTTTCCCCCCTTGAGCTTTGTTTATGGGGCAGAACGTGTGGTCGGTGTTCGGGGTGAAGGGGCGGGGGCGGGTTCTCCTATCTTCCCATTGCCCGCTACAGTATACAATAGATATAAGATCGGGGTGATATTTTTATACTAACTTAATGGGAAACCCCTGATTATGTAGAGTATCTTCAATGTAGAGTATCTTGGGTTACCTTAAAACTAACTCATAATTACTGGGTCATGTGCAATTAAGTTAGATTATCAGAGTGCTATGTTTCACATTTTATACACCACTTGTATGTAACATTTGAAAAAAAGATGATACTGAAATGGAATGAAATTTTGGTTATGACATATATACATACAGAAATATATTGGCGACAGCAAGTACGTGAGGGTGAATGTTGATTTGACCTGCATAAAGAGGAGGCTGCTGATATAGTGGTGTTTGATGTGAATTAATCTATGCAAAATTCACATCAGATTATGGAGGAGCTTTAGAGTGATATTTTTGAGGTAGTCAGCAGAGAGGAATTTTTTTTTTATTTTTGCATCTTGTTTTAGGGAGTTGCAAATTTTAGGACTTTGTATATGCTAGGAATTTTTAAAGAGGTCTAGTGGAACACGAGGTGTATTAAATAAATACCTGTTTCTACTACTGTATGTTGTATTTCATCTCTCCAGGCAGAGTGACCTTTATGTCTCATTAACACTGTAGTTCGTGTTGCATGTTTCGTATGCTGAGTAAATTCAGATTTTTCAATAAAAGGGAAGCAAAAGGGAAGCGTGCTGTCTTGAACCTTCAGTCACCACCCCACAGGAGATTTCTGCCGAGTTTCTATGGATTTTAGGCATTTTACTGTTGTAGATCTGACTGGACGGGTACCATAAGTGAGGCACAGATAGCTTGCAGAGTAGCACAGAGAAAGAAATTTTGTTCGTGGTACACAGCATAGAAAATATCTTCATATATGTACTAGAAGCGAGTGTTGAATTATAGGTTGTTAATAAATTGTTTACCTACGAATGTTTCTTCTCTTCTTTCTATGGGTGTATTATTTATCATTCTGTTACAGTACATTCAGCATTTTTCCTTTTATCCTCAACCAGTGTGTACAAGTTTTCGTTAGCATTAAGAGTTTGTGATTTGTCATCAAGTAAACATCATCATGAGCTCGCCGATGATAATAATAATAATAATTAATAATAATAATAATAATAATAATAATAATAATAATAATAATAATCTACAAGTACATGATACAAGTTAAATAGTTGACATCACTGACATACTCTATAGAAAGCCTGTTGTTATGCAGAGCATTATTATGCCACGATGCGACCCACACCAGTCAGCTAACACCCAGTTACCTATTTACTACTAAGTGAACAGGGGTAGCAATCGTGTTACTGAGGACAACAGGATCAGGATCTGATGCGAACAAAGTTGTATCTGTATGCAGGACTGGTTCAGTTTCCTGGGAGACATTAGGCAGGTCAATGATACAGCTAATAAATAACAGAGGACCTAAGACGCTGCCCTGTGGTACCCATAAGGTACGACTTAAATATGTGAAAGCATAGCCTCTAATACCATAATATTCAATGTTAAGCGACATGATAGTGTTGTCCACGGTGTCCAAAGCTGTTAGATAGATCAATAAAGAGAACCATTCGTTACTTATTTTCTAGAGAGAGGTAAATAGACGCTAGCACTTTTATTAAGTCATGATCAGTATTTTTCCCCGGCCGTAAACCTAACTAGCAGGGGTCATGATTTTCTTTACTTATGAAATTACAGATTTGTTTAATGAATCATTTCAAATTATAAAAGTCACTTAATTGAAGGTGTATATATATATATACAGAGAAAGATCGCAGGTAGCAGGACTCGATATTGCTACTGAGAGACGGGCAAGATTCCCAGGCAGCGCTCTTATCCACTCAACCACAAATGCCTCATATGCTGGGCAGCCTGGTTTACAAGCCATGTTTCTCTCCCAGCCCGGGCACGTCAGTGAGCTTCAAGCATGGATTCAAGCTATTTCAGTTTCGATAAGAGCGCTGCCTGGGAATTTTGCCCGACTCTCAGTAGCAGTATCGAGTCCTGCTGACTGCAGTCTTTCTCTGTACATACCCACTAGTTTCTGCGTGGCACATTGATATATATATATATATATATATAATATATAAATATATAATATATATATATATAAATATATATAATATATAATATATATATATATATATATTGTAATATTTTAGTAAAATATTGTTTTGCTCATGGGTAAATAGTCCAATAATATTAAAAGCACAGTAACTCAAAGCAGATTATAACTTTTAGATACTGAAGGTATCTACAATCAGAAACTAGGTATAACTTCTACTCGTTTAAGATACCTTTAAGACGTTTAAAGTAATCTTAGAAGTTAAAGGTAACTTGAAGAAGCTCCGGGAGTCTTGGGTGTTGGTGAGATGGTTTCTTCGACTCTCTGCTGGAGACTCTCCTACCATGACTGTGCTGCTGGAGACTCTTCTACCATGACTGTGCTGCTGCTGGAGACTCTCTTACCATGACTGTGCTGGTGGAGACTCCTACCATGACTGTGCTGCTGGAGACTCTTCTACCATGACTGTGCTGCTGCTGGAGACTCTCTTACCATGACTGCTGCTGGAGACTCCTACCATGACTGTGCTGCTGGAGACTCTTCTACCATGACTGTGCTGCTGCTGGAGACTCTCTTACCATGACTGTGCTGCTGGAGACTCCTACCATGACTGTGCTGCTCGAGACTCTTCTACCATGACTGTGCTGCTGCTGGAGACACTCTTACCATGACTGTGCTGCTGGAGACTCCTACCATGACTGTGCTCCTGGAGACTCTTCTACCATGACTGTGCTGCTGCTGGAGACTCTCCTACCATGACTGTGCTGCTGGAGACTCTTCTACCATGACTGTGCT
This sequence comes from Cherax quadricarinatus, assembly GCF_026875155.1. Lineage (NCBI taxonomy): Eukaryota > Metazoa > Arthropoda > Malacostraca > Decapoda > Parastacidae > Cherax > Cherax quadricarinatus. Next base: position 36,135,525 of record NC_069449.1, on the reverse strand, counting down.
GCTGCTGGAGACTCTCTTACCATGACTGTGCTGGTGGAGACTCCTACCATGACTGTGCTGCTGGAGACTCTTCTACCATGACTGTGCTGCTGCTGGAGACTCTCTTACCATGACTGCTGCTGGAGACTCCTACCATGACTGTGCTGCTGGAGACTCTTCTACCATGACTGTGCTGCTGCTGGAGACTCTCTTACCATGACTGTGCTGCTGGAGACTCCTACCATGACTGTGCTGCTCGAGACTCTTCTACCATGACTGTGCTGCTGCTGGAGACACTCTTACCATGACTGTGCTGCTGGAGACTCCTACCATGACTGTGCTCCTGGAGACTCTTCTACCATGACTGTGCTGCTGCTGGAGACTCTCCTACCATGACTGTGCTGCTGGAGACTCTTCTACCATGACTGTGCTGCTGCTGGAGACTCTCCTATCATGACTGTGCTGCTGGAGACTCTCTTACCATGACTGTGCTGCTGGAGACTCTCTTACCATGACTGTGTTGCTGCTGGAGAGACTCCTATCATGACTGCGCTGCTGAAGACTCTCTTACCATGACTGTGCTGCTGGAGACTCTTCTACCATGACTGTGCTGCTGCTGGAGAGACTCCTATCATGACTGTGCTGCTGAAGACTTTCTTACCATGACTGTGCTGCTGGAGACTCTTCTACTATGACTGCTGCTGCTGCTGGAGACTCTCCTACCATGATTGTGCTGCTGGAGACTCTCCTATCATGACTATGCTGCTGGAGACACTCTTACCATGACTGTGCTGCTGAAGACTCTTCTACCATGACTGTGCTGCTGCTGGAGACTCTCCTATCATGACTGTGCTACTGGAGGCTTTCCTACCATGACTGTGCTACTGGAGACTCTTCTAATATGACTGTGATGCTGGAGACTCTCCTACCATGACCGTGCTGCTGGAGACTCTCCTACCATGACTGTGCTGCTGGAGACTCTCCTACCATGACTGTGCTGCTGGAGACTTTCCTACCATGACTGTGCTGCTGCTGGAGACTCTCCTACCATGATTGTGCTGCTGGAGACTTTCCTACCATGACTGTGCTGCTGCTGGAGACTCTCCTACCATGATTGTGCTGCTGGAGACTTTCCTACCATGACTGTGCTGCTGCTGGAGACTCTCCTACCATGACTGTGCTACTATGACGGTGATGCTGGAGACTCTCCTACCATGATTGTGCTGCTGCTGGAGACTCTCCTACCATGATTGTGCTGCTGGAGACTCTTCTACCATGACTGTGATGCTGGAGACTCTCCTACCATGGCTGTGCTGCTGGAGACTCTTCTACCATGACTGTGCTACTGGAGACTCTCCTACCATGACCGTGCTGCTGGAGACTCTCCTACCATGACTGTGCTGCTGGAGACTCTCCTACCATAACTGTGCTACTGGAGACTCTTCTACTGTGACTGTGATGCTGGAGATTCTCCTACAATGTCTGTGCTGCTGGAGAGACTCCTACCATGACTGTGCTGCTGCTGGAGACTCTCCTACCATGATTGTGCTGCTAGAGACTTTCCTACCATGACTGTGATGCTAGAGACTCCTACCATGACTGTGCTGCCGGAGACTCTTCTACCATGACTGTGATGCTGGAGACTCTCCTACCATGACTGTGGTACTGGAGACTCTTCTACCATAACTGTGATGCTGGAGACTCTCCTACCATGACTGTGCTGCTGCTGGAGACTCTCCTACCATGATTGTGCTGCTGCTGGAGACTCTTCTACCATGATTGTGCTGCTGGAGACTTTCCTACCATGACTGTGCTGCTGCTGGAGACTCTCCTACCATGATTGTGCTGCTGGAGACTTTCCTACCATGATTGTGCTGCTGCTGGAGACTCTCCTACCATGATTGTGCTGCTGGAGACTTTCCTACCATGACTGTGCTGCTGCTGGAGACTCTCCTACCGTGACTGTGCTGGTAAAGAAGCCTTCTCTTCCCTCTTGAGAAAAATAGGGGCCGTCTCCCGAGGCCTCGAATCCCCAGAAATGCGTATCGAAAGCAGATTGTGTTTATCATTCACATCTCCCATGTGCCTTCCTCCAGGGGATATCGGCGGATTTAGTGTCCTTATTTTTTATAAAGAGTAAAAAAGGCACAATATCGAGACTGGAACAATACACTGATAAACTGACGACGTTTCGGTCTGACTTGGATCATTTACAAGGTCATACAAACACAAGAGAGTGAGGGAGCCAGTATATATAGACGAGGGAGACAGTGGACGGGACCAAGAGAGGAAGACAAAGAAGTAGTGGTAGTGGTATTTTCATTATTGTTTAGTGAAATTGCATGCATGTTTCCTTAAGACACCTGCTGTCCCTGTTCGCCTGGCAGTAAGTAGGTACCTGAGTGTTAGCCGACTGGTGTGGGTCGCATCCTGGAGACAAAATTAACTTAAGTTGCCGGAAAAATCTCTGCTTAACCAGGGACTTAATATATAGTATACAAGTACATGATACAATTTATATACATTCGTAGCTGATATCAGTAACATATTTATGCAGAGCATTTCGTGTAAATTAGGTTAATATTGTCCCCAGGATGCGACGTACACTAGTCGCCTAACACCCAGGTACCTACTTACTGCTAGGTGAACAGGGGCAGCAGGTGTCTTAAGGAAACACGCCCCCAATGTTCACCACTCATACCAGGGATCAAACCTCTTGTCCTCAGTGTGTGAGCTGAGTGCGCTACCAACCGAGCTTCTGGACACCTCTATTTGATACGTGCTTTAGTAGGATCGAAGGCTCGCTATGTACACCTCAGATCCTGATATTATGTTGTGTGAGACAGGAGTCGGTGGGAAGAACGAGCCGAGGGTCGAGAAAGAAAGGCCATAGGGCAAAGGAAGATAAGAGTGTGAAGAGGGAAGAGTGGGGGTGGGGGGGTTGGAAGGAAAGGGGAAACGTAGGTAGTAAAAACCAGAGGAGCCAGGGAAGGTGAGAAGAGGGGGTGGGGGGGGAGGTAAGGTGGCGGAGTAGGCAACAAATTGAACAGTTTGCAGGGCGCATCTGGGGACGAGGGTAGCCAGGGAGCTGCTCGTTAAGTGGTTCAGGTGGTGAGAGAGAGAGAGAGAGAGAGTATATGTACTCACCTATTTGTGGTTTCAGGGGTCGATTCACAGTTCCTGGCGGATCTAATAATATATATATATATATATATATATATATATATATATATATATATATATATAATATATATAAATATATATATATAATACAGTGGACCCTCGAATTTAGTAGTGCCTTTTCTGTATACAAAAGTATTTTTATTATCTATAAAATGTATGTTTTGTTAATATTTCCCATAGGAAATAATGTAAATCCAATTAAACCATTCCAGACACCCAAAAATATTAACAAACAATACATTTTATAGATAAAAATAGTTTTGCATACAGAAAAGGCACTACTAAATTCGAGGGTCCACTATATATATATATATATATATATATATATATATATATATATATATATATATATATATATATATATATATATATATATATATATATATATATAATGAACAAACTGAAGAATGGGCGGGGACTCGAATCGTGGTCCTGAGCCACGAAACTTGACTGCAGGTGTTTACTCACTTAGAGTCGTCGTTCATAACGACTTATCTTGAGTTTCTGGTCTAGTGGCTCAGAGCTCTAAAAACACATCTATCATGACAGCTTCTGGGGTTGTGGTAAGAGAGGATGGCAGAGTCACAGTTGGTGCTGCTGGTGCAAACATGTCACAGCTTGCTGGTTGTAAAATCTTTCTATTGTAAGCTTGGTGGCTCAGTGGACCAGCTCTGGACCTGCTGCACTCCACAGTCACGGTTCCAGTCCCAGTCCCATTTTATATTCATTGACAACCGCCCATTAAGACATAGCTTGAGTTAATATGTATACACCAGCAGGTAAATCACGGGAAGAAGAGACGAAGAGGAATAGGAGGCAGAAGAAGAGGACTGGAGGGAGAGGTGGAAGGGGAGGGGAAGGAGAGGGGAAGGGGGAGGGGGAAGAGCAAGAAACTAAATAATTCAATGATGGTGGAAATGTCAGCGCCTGAGGGAGATGCTTGGTGGCACTAGTGTCATACTGGCACTCTGCTTAGTGACACTAGTGTCATCCTGGCATTGTATTTAGTGACAGAGTTATCTTGGCACTGTATTTAATGACACTAATGTCATACTGGCACTGTGCTTACAGTGATACTAGTGTCATCCTTGCACTGCGCTTACAGTAACGCTAGGGTCATCCTAGCACTGTGCTTAGTGGCACTAGTGCTATCCTGGCACTGGTGTCATCCTGGCACTGTGCTTACAGTTGCACTGGTGTCATCTTGGCACTGTGCTTACAGTGACACTAGTGGCATCCTGGCACTGTGCTTACAGTGACACTAGTGTCATCTGGCATTGTGTTTATAGCTGCACTAGTGTCATCCTGGCACTCAGCTTACAGTGACACTAGTGTCATCCTTGCACTGCGCCTACAGCGACACTAGAGTCATCCTAGCACTGTGCTTAGTGGCACTAGTGTTATCCTGGCACTGGTGTCATCCTGTCACTGTGCTTACAGTTGCACTAGTGTCATTCTGGCACTGTGCTTATAGTGACACTAGTGTCATCCTAGCATTGCGTTTATAGTTGCACTGGTGTCATCCTGGCACTTTGATTACATTGGTACTGGTGTCATACTGTCTCTGTGCTTACAGTAGCACTAGTGTCATCCTGGCACTGTGCTTAGTGACACTATTGTCATTCTGGCACTGTGCTTACAGTGGCAATGGTGTCATCCTGGCATTCTGCTTTAGTGGCACTGGTGTCATTCTCACACTGTGCTTAGAGTGGCACTGGTGTCATCCTGATACTGTGCTTACAGTGGCACCGGTGTTATCCTGACACTGTACTTGCAGTGGCACTGGTGTCATCCTCACACTGTGCTTAAAGTGGCACTGGTGTCATCCTGATACTGTGCTTACAGTGGCACCAGTGGCACCCTGAGACTGTGCTTAGTGAACTGGTCTCATCCTGGCACTGTGCTTAGTGGCACTTGTGTCATCCTGGCACTGTGCTTAGTGGCACTGGTCTCATCCTGGCACTGTTGCCATCCTGACACTGTGCTTACAGTGGCACTGGTGTCACCCTGACACTGTGTTTAGTAGACTGGTCTCATCCTGGTACTGTGATTAGTAACACTGGTGTCATCCTGGCACTGTGCTTAGTGGCACTGGCACCATCCTTACACTGTGTTTACAGTGTCACTGGTGTTATCCTGACACTGTTCTTAGTGGCACCAGTGGCACCCTGACACTGTGCTTAGTGAACTGGTCTCATCCTGGCATTGTGCTTAGTGGCACTTGTGTCATCCTGGCACTGTGCTTAGTGGCACTGGTCTCATCCTGGCACTGTGCTTAGTGGCACTGGCACCATCCTTACACTGTGTTTACAGTGGCACTGGTGTCATCCTGGCACTGTGCTTACAGTGGCACTGGTATCCTTCATTATGGTTTATTCTCACCTTACGGGGAAGCACTAAACTCAAAGGGGTAGATATAGCCACTAGTGAAATAAGACACAATCTGCTTCGATCCAGTGAAGAGTAAAAATGAGTCCAGTTTCTTGGATCAAGAGCCCATCACCGCCATCAGTGGCACATAACATAGAGCAGGTATTAATTGCAGATGATGTTTCGCCCAGGAGTAAGCTTGACCAAGTCTTGATAGCTTAATTTTTAGACGAGACTTTCCGGGCAAGACACCTTGATGTTAAGACTTTTGGGCGAGACATCTTGAAATTAAGACTTTTTTGAGCGAGACGTCTTGAAATTAAGACTTTTTTGAGCGAGACGTCTTAAAATGAAGACTTTTTTTTGAGCGAGACAACTTGATATTAAAACTTTTTGCAAGAGGATTTATGAAATTAAGACTTTTTTGGGTGATATATCCTATTTGCTCGTTAAGATAGACACAAGTAGACATAAGTAGCAACAGTAGCAGGGAGCAGCAATGACCCTAGAATAAGAGAGAGAGAGAGAGAGAGAGAGAGAGAGAGAGGGGCAAGCAGGCAGGCAGGATGTGGAGTGTTCGCTGGCCGCCCCACCAACGCAGCTCTGCGTCTGAAATATTCACTGGAAGCCTGTCCAGAGCAAATGTCACGTGTTCTATGTATTGGAGCGTCCGGGGATGAGGGGGGAGGAGAGATGGAGAGAGATGGGCAACACAAAACTACTCTTCTTCAGTTATTGCAGTCTATCTCATCACCCATCTCTCCCTCTAATGACCCCCTGAGGTCACGCACCTGCTGGCTGACCTCTGATCGCCGCAATCTGATCAATTTCCACAAAGGGCGAGGAACTGAAAGCAGGGAACCGCCATCTTGGAGCAGAAGTGACGTAGGTGGTGACGTTAGGTAAATATTTCAATGGTTAACCTGGCCAGCAGCAGTGGCAGTGTGCTGGGCGCGGCCGCCAGATTAACATCTACCTCATTTGTTTACCTATTTTGTTCAGAGAAAAATTCATTTAAGGCTTTGTTTTTTTTAAAGAAACACAATTTTTTTTTATTTTCCCCCGTGTGTCAAAGTGAACATGTGACGAACGCCACGATGCGCTCTTCAACTGAAATTTGAAAAAGGAAGAATTTATTGGTCTAAAAAAAAATGGGAGAGTCAAGAAAACTCCGCAATTCTTAGAAAAATGGAAAAGTAGCCGAATTTTCTGAAAGGTGAGTTTTAGCAAGATAGTTTATCGTCCTTTAAGATGGGAAGGTCTCTTGATGTTGGTGAAGGTCTCTTGATGTTGGTGAAGGTCTCTTGATGTTGGTGAAGATCTCTTGATGTTGGTGAAGGTCTCTTGATGTTAGTGAAGGTCTCTTGATGTTAGTGAAGGTCTCTTGATGTTAGTGAAGGTCTCTTGATGTTAGTGAAGGTCTCTTGATGTTAGTGAAGGTTCTTGATGTTAGTGAAGTCCTGATGTTAGTGAATGTCTCTGAGTTAGCGAAGGTCTCTTGATGTTAGGAAGGTCTCTTGATGTTAGTGAAGGTCTCTTGATGTTAGTGAAGGTCTCTTGATGTTAGTGAAAGGTCTCTTGATGTTAGTGAAGGTCTCTTGATGTTAGTGAAGGTCTCTTGATGTTAGTGAAGGTCTCTTGATGTTAGTGAAGGTCTCTTGATGTTAGTGAAGGTTTCTTGATGTTAGCGAAGGTCTCTTGATGTTAGTGAAGGTCTCTTGATGTTAGCGAAGGTCTCTTGATGTTAGTGAAGGTCTCTTGATGTTAGTGAAGGTCTCTTGATGTTAGTGAAGGTCTCTTGATTTACTTACTATTCCTCAGGAGCTTCGCTATCAGTTTCTATAATACCTAAGTGTTTATTTAATTATTATACTTCATTATAATGTAATCATATTTATAACATAATACAACAGACTTTTTTGTCACAAGATAAGAATTATGATGAACAATATAATATGCAACATTAGGGATTCTGGTTCTCCACTTATGCAACATTAGCGGTTCTGGTTCTCCACTTATGCAACATTAGCGGTTCTGGTTCTCCACTTGTGCAACATTAGGGTTCTGGTTCTCCACTTATGCAACATTAGCGGTTCTGGTTCTCCACTTATGCAACATTAGGGTTCTGGTTCTCCACTTCTAACTATCTCTTTGGTGCTCGTGTTATGTTATATTTTACCAGCTCGATCAGGAGGCACCCGGGCCATCCGTCTCGGCTGCTGGTTTTACCCTTCTTTAGGACCGATCTCAAACTTCTTGATGCCCGAACACCGTAACAGTGACGGAAACTACTCTTTCTGGTTTGTATCCGACGTAAGCTTCCGTTTCTTCTCTCATCGTGAGGATTTGGGCAATATTTCTTCCCAGGAAATCGGGAAGGATTTGATACAGCATAATCTGTGGCTGGTCCATTAAACCCACAGTACGAAGAACAAGAAGAAAAAATTTTGCGAAGTCTGCATATTGCATTAGCATTTGCTAATCTTGCAGTGTGTGTGTGAGTGTATGAAAAACATGTCTGTATTCTGTTGATATTGTGTTTGTTTCCCCGTCTTAGAACACTTTATCCTGATTATAAACCCCAAGATAATCCAAAGAATCCAGGCAGTGTGCCATATTTCTACCGAGGCTCTCGTATGTAGGTCCCTCCTCAGGATGCAACCCACAACACCAAAGGCTCGATCCTAAGTCTTTCAGTTGTGAGCAGAACACGTTACCGCTGCACTACTAGGAAACCCTTCTAATAAATACTCTCAATAATAATAATAATAATAATAATAATAATAATAATAATACGTGATGTCAGAGCTGTTAGGGTATAGGTTTTCACAGCAGTTTTACTGCCATCTTTATAGAGACTATGTTAATTATGATATAGCTTGTGACATGATGCCTGTGTCCACATGATAAATCAAGCCTATCATGTACTTTTTACATATTATGAAGAACTTGTGAGATCTGAGGTAACAGCATACTACCAATCTGCTACTCCACCCATCAACCAATCTACCAATTGCTCAACCAGACAACTAGCTACATAACCAGTCTGTTATCAAATTAATTTAAGTCAGTCCGCCAACCAGTAAGTGGATTTGAAAGCAATGAGTTAGGGGTCCCAATGGATATAATTCAAAATGAATTTATTAGGTTTTAATAAATCAGATTTATATAATGTTCATGTGAGTCATCAACGCCATTATAAACAAAAAGATGTATATGTTTTATGACTGAAGTGTGAGTACTCCTCTGGCAAGACAGTGATGGAGTGAATGATGAAAGTTTTTCTTTTTCGGGCCACCCTGCATTGGTGGGAAACGGCCGATGTGTTAATAAGAATAATAATAACAATAATAATAATAATAATACTAATAATAATAATAATGTACCCAAACCCTCAATAAACAGTTAATGACATACCAGTCACGTCTACTGAAGACAGATACATGGATGTAAATAAGTCTTCAGTAGATCAAGGTTTCTCTCTTCTGACTTCATATTAATAGTATACAATACCGTCAAGTTGCTGAAAAAAGACATGCGCAATACTGGGTACCTTTATTTTGAAGATGTTTCGCCAGTTTGAGACTTTTTGAATTCAATATAGGCGAAATGTTTTCATATTGCAAATACACAGGTGTTGCGCATGTATCTTATTCAAGTCTACTGACTGCTCAACCAGAAAGTTAGTTAACCATCCAACCAACTCCAACCCAACCAACCTACTGGCCAGGCCATTTACTAGCTAGTGCATTAACAAAAAAAAAACAGTCTGACTGAGTGCTAATCAAATGTAATATGACAACTGCTCCTGTGTCTTGGATTCTGATGAGACGGGCAGAAACAAACACAAGTTGAGAAGCGGGACGAAGAGCTAGAACTCGACCCCTGAAGCTACATGTAGGAGAGTATATGTAGGTAAGTACACACACACACACATACACACACATACACACACATACACACACATACACACACACACATACACACACATACACACACACACACACATACACACACACACACACACACACACACACACACACACACACACACCACACACAACACACACATTCTCTCTCTCTCTCTCTCTCTCTCTCTCTCTCTCTCTCTCTCTCTCTCTCTCTCTCTCTCTCTCTCTCTCTCCCTCTCTCTCTCTCAATCATATATCTGGGAATTTGTGAGGTAAGCCAATGTAAACACCTTTCACTACGCCTGAACCTCCCTGAAATTCCCATCCCGGGTTAAAAATCACTATTCAAGCACAAGGAAGCCATTATTTTAAGCTAACTTCCAAGAGACTGTTATGACAGATGTTTATTTATATATGTGCTAAGTTTCCAGCACGATAACCTGTGACAAAGTCTTACTAGACTCTCTTTAACAAATATTTTGTTAATTTGTACAAGAGGTTGATTCATTCACTGTAAAGGAAACTATAAATGGTCGTATTAACCAGTTAGCGACATTCTCTGTAACCAGATGCCGCAGTGTTACTGCCTCACACAAGATAATAAATCTATCAGAGTTGCTGCTTCAGACAAGATAATAAATCTATCAGTGTTGCTGCCTCAGACAAGATAATAAATCTATCAGTGTTGATGCCTCAGACAAGATAATAAATCTATCAGTGTTGCTGCTTCAGACAAGATAATAAATCTATCAGTGTTGCTGCTTCAGACAAGATAATAAATCTATCAGTGTTGATGCCTCAGACAAGATAATAAATCTATCAGTGTTGCTGCTTCAGACAAGATAATAAATCTATCAGTGTTGCTGCTTCAGACAAGATAATAAATCTATCAGTGTTGCTGCTTCAGACAAGATAATAAATCTATCAGTGTTGATGCCTCAGACAAGATAATAAATCTATCAGTGTTGCTGCTTCAGACAAGATAATAAATCTATCAGTGTTGCTGCCTCAGACAAGATAATAAATCTATCAGTGTTGATGCCTCAGACAAGATAATAAATCTATCAGTGTTGCTGCTTCAGACAAGATAATAAATCTATCAGTGTTGCTGCCTCAGACAAGATAATAAATCTATCAGTGTTGCTGCCTCAGACAAGATAATAAAATCTATCAGTGTTATGCCTCAGACAAGATAATAAATCTATCAGTTTTGATGCCTCAGACAAGATAATAAATCTATCAGTGTTTGCTGCCTCAGACAAGATAATAAACTATCAGTGTTGATGCCTCAGACAAGATAATAAATCTATCAGTGTTGCTGCCTCAGACAAGATAATAAATCTATCAGTGTTGATGCCTCAGACAAGATAATAAATCTATCAGTGTTGCTGCCTCAGACAAGATAATAAATCTACCACAGTGTTGCTGCCTCAGACAAGATAATAAATCTATCAGTGTTGCTGCCTCAGACAAGATAATAAATCTATCAGTGTTGCTGCCTCAGACAAGATAATAAATCTACCACAGTGTTGCTGCCTCAGACAAGATAATAAATCTACCACAGTGTTGCTGCCTCAGACAAGATAATAAATCTACCACAGTGTTGCTGCCTCAGACAAGATAATAAATCTACCACAGTGTTGCTGCGTCAGACAAGACAATAAATCTACCAGAGTGTTGTACATGTGTCTTACACGTCAACCTGTCGGTACAGTAATACCATAAAGACGGCACTTGCCTGACACAGTAACACCATGTGTATCCTGGTATACGTCTTCGTGACCCTTTAATGCATACACGCATAACCTAACTATATACACAGTGAGAACCTTCACTTGACGTTAGTGAAGGATTTTCTGATTTCCGTAACTCGCTTCAATTCTCATGACCTCCCATTCAGCAGGCGCTGTATGACCCTTACGGGCTTACCGCTATCGGGCTAATATAAAAAAAATATTGCTAAAAATGGGACATTTTTTTATTGGATCCGTTTCGGTCCTGGGACCTTTCTATTCCACTTGTACACTGAGAAATTCTCACAATATATGTTAAAAATATCATAATTCGTGTTTTTCTCCCGTTTTAAAATTCAGTATTAATTGGGAAATTCAGTGTTAATTGGGAAATTCAGTGTTAATTGGGAAATTCAGTGTTAATTGGGAAATTCAGTGAATCACTTGTTCACTTAAATAGTCAAGTGGACCTATGCAGCTCTCACAATTAAATGACTAATTGCCTCTTTAAGAGGTAATTAAGGTCGTCAATGAGCACTCGATGGACCAAATTAGTGAGACCGTTGGAAAGTCTTGTTTTTTGACGGGTCTTGGTGTACAGGTCGTGGTCTACAGGTCGTGGGCTACAGGTCGTGCTTTACTGGTCGTGGTTTACAGGTCGTGGTTTACATGTTGTGGTTTACGGGTTGTGGTTTACAGGTCGTGGTTTACAGGTCGTGATTTACAGATTGTGGTTTACGGGTGGTGGTTTACAGGTCGTGGTTTTCAGGTCGTGGCTTACAGGCCGTGGTTTGCAAGTTGTGGTTTATGGGTGATGGTTTACAGGTCGTGGTTTACAAGTAATGGTTTACTGGTCGTGGTTTATAAATAGTGGTTTACAGGTAATGGTTTACAGGTCGTGGTTTACAGGTCGTGGTTTACAGGTCGTGGCTTACAGGTCGTGGTTTACAGGTGGTTTACAGGTCGCGGTTTACAGGTCGTGGTTTACAGGTCGTGGTTTACAGGTCGTGGCTTACAGATCGTTGTTTACAGGTCGTGGTTTACAGGTCGTGGCTTACAGATCGTTGTTTACAGGTCGTGGCTTACAGATCGTTGTTTACAGGTCGTGGCTTACAGATCGTTGTTTACAGGTCGCGGTTTACAGGTCGCGGTTTACAGGTCGTGGTTTACAGGTCGCGGTTTACAGGTCGTGGTTTACAGGTGGTGTTCTTTCTTGACTTCAAGTTAACCGAGGAAATAATTGTCACCACATTTTTACATCAAAAATAACTCTTAAACATTATTAATCTCAAAACACTAACTTGGTATTACCCCCACAACGACCACAACCACAACCACAACCACAATCACCACCACAACCACAATCACCACAACCACCAACACCACCACAGTCACCACCACTAACACTACTAACCCCACCAACACCAAGAGCCACCACTACTAATAGCTCCACTAACCCTCACCACTAACACCCACCACCACTCCTACCCTCACCAAATACCACCACCACATTTCCCTACCACCCTCACCACACACACGCCCTCACCACACACACGCCCTCACCACACACACGCCCTCCCCAAACACAAGCAACACTGAAGAGGTTTTCATACCATAATTTTAGAGTCGAACACCAGTGAAGCGATTTTCCCCTCAGCGCCGTCAATCCCACCGTTCATTCCGCCCTAAAACACTCCACGAACAGCTGGACTTCCATCTCTTCTTGTCTCTGAAGTGCTGGGGAGTGCACTGCTCGACCCTCTCAGGAGAGCAGGTAGTCCGTGCTGTGAATTCTGAGGGAATATAAACAGCTTGATTTGAATACGGGGAACTTAAGATGGGGTTGCTCTCCCGTGTGACTCCCTTGTGTTTGTTGGGGCCAGAATACTCTCTTGCTGCCCACGACTTCTTGCATGCTACCTCTTGCTACTTTTACTAGACTTGTCCAGTATACTCTGTACTTACCTGTTTGTGGTTGCAGGGGCCGATTCATAGCTCCTGGCCCCGTCTCTTCACTGATCGCTACTGGGCCCTCTCTCTCTCCCTGCTCCATGAGCTTTATCATACTTCGTCTTAAAACTATGTATGGTCCTGCCTGCACTACGTCATTTGCTAGACTATTCCACTTCCTGACAACTCTATGACTAAAAAGTACTTCCACCCAACCCTACAATAGGGTTGGGTGGTCCTGTGGTTTAAAGCGTCATGTGGTTCTCGCTTACCATGAGGCAGGCCAGTACAACATGGGTTCGAATCCTTGGCAAGCGAAGTGTTGTTATTGATATGTATGTATGTATATATGTATGTATATATGTATGTATGTATATATGTATGTATGTATGTATATATGTATGTATGTATATATGTATGTATGTATATATGTATGTATGTATATATGTATGTATGTATATATGTATGTATGTATATATGTATGTATGTATGTGCTTATTTTCCAAATAACTTTAACTTTTCGCTAATAAAAATAGCTTCTATTTAACAAAATTGTTATAAGAATTTGATAGACCAATGACTACAGGCAGTGAGAACTAAACAATATTTCTGGTGAAACCTTTATTAACGACATTTCGCCCATGACTGGACATTATTGTGTACACCAGATAAACTCCGGTCATGGGTAAAACGTCGCAAAGAAAGTTTCACTACCAAAATAATGCGTTTCTCACTAAAAAAATAACCTTTGTAGTCTATATATATAATTATTATACATGTAATGCTAAGGTAATAATTCAGCAAGTCCCTAGGGACGAGGCAGCTATCAGACAGCAAGAATAATGGAGGGTGTTCCTGGAGGGTGTTCCTGGAGGGTGTTCCTGAAGGGTGTTCCTGGAGGGTGTTCCTGAAGGGTGTTCCTGGAGGGCGTTCCTGGAGGGTGTTCCTGGAGGGTGTTCCTGGAGGGTGTTCCTGGAGGGCGTTCCTGGAAGGTGTTCCTGGAGGGCGTTCCTGGAAGGTGTTCCTGGAGGGTGTTCATGGAGGGTGTTCCTGGAGGGTGTTCCTGGAGGGTGTTCATGGAGGGTGTTCCTGGAGGGTTTTCCTGGAGGGATTTCCTGGAGGGCGTTCCTGGAGGGTGTTCCTGGACGGTATTCCTGGACGGTATTCCTGGAGGGCGTTCGTGGAGGGTGCTCCTGGAGAGCGTTCCTGGAGGGTGCTCCTGGAGGGCGTTCCTGTAGGGTGCTCCTGGAGGGTGTTCCTGGAGGGTGTTCCTGGAGGGTGTTCCTGGAGGGTGTTCCTGGAGGGCGTTCCTGGAGGGCGTTCCTGGAGGGTGTTCCTGGAGGGTGTTCCTGGAGGGTGTTCATGGAGGGTGTTCATGGAGGGTGTTCATGGAGGGTGTTCCTGGAGGGTGTTCCTGGAGGGTGTTCATGGAGAGTGTTCCTGGAGGGCGTTCCTGGAGGGTTTTCCTGGAGGGCGTTCCTGGAGGGTGTTCCTGGACGGTATTCCTGGAGGGCGTTCCTGGAGGGTGTTCCTGGAGGGCGATCCTGGAGGGTGCTCCTGGAGGGCGTTCCTGTAGAGTGTTCCTGGAGGGCGTTCCTGGAGGGTGTTCCTGTAGGGTATTCCTGGAGGGCGTACCTGGAGGGTGTTCTTGGAGGGCGTTGGTGGAGGGTGTTCCTGGAGGGTATTCCTGAAGGGGGAGGCTGGAGGGTGTTCCTAGAAGGCGTTCCTGTAGGGTGTTCCTGGAGGGTATTCCTAGAGGGTGTTCCTGGAGGGTGTTCCTGGAGGGTGTTCCTGGAGGGTATTCCTGGAGGGTGTTCCTGGAGGGTATTAGTGGAGGGTGTTTCTGGAGGGTGTTCCTGGAGGGCGTTCCTGGAGGGTGTTCCTGGAGGGCGTTCCTGGAGGGTGTTCCTGGAGGGCGTTCCTGGAGGGTGTTCCTGGAGGGTATTCCTGGAGGGTATTCCTGGAAGGTGTTCCGGGAGTCAACGCCCCCAAGACCCGGTCCATGACCAGGCCTCAGACAGCTTAATATAGTCGTCAAGTAGCATATACAATCCCAATATTTAAGGAGTGGATTAGACAGGAAGTACTAAACTAGAAGCTGGTATGACTGAAGGCTGGTATGACTGATGGCTGGTATGAGTGAAGGCTGGTATCACTAAAGGCTGGTATGACTGATGTCTGATATGACTGAAGGCTGGTATGACTGATGGCTGGTATGACTGAAGGCTGGTATGACTGAAGGCTGGTATGACTGGTGGCTGGTATCACTGACGTGCATCTTTGCGGAGTAATGGAGAAGATTGTCAGGGGATGGATGCTGGACCACCTAGAGAGAAGATTGTCAGGTTGTGGATGCTGTAACACCTGAAGAGAAGATTGTCAGGTGGTGGATGCTGCAGCACCTGGAAAGAAGATTGTTAGGTTGTGGATGCTGCAGCACTTGGAGAGAGGATTGTCAGGTGGTGAATGCTGCAGCACCTGGAGAGAAGATTGTTAGGTTGTGGATGCTGCAGCACCTGAAGAGAAGATTGTCAGGTTGTGGATGCTGCAGCACCTGAAGAGAAGATTGTCAGGTGGTGGATGCTGCAGCACCTGGAAAGAAGATTGTTAGGTTGTGGATGCTGCAGCACTTGGAGAGAAGATTGTCAGGTGGTGAATGCTGCAGCACCTGGAGAGAAGATTGTTAGGTTGTGGATCCTGCAGGACCTGGAGAGAAGATTGTCAGGTTGTGGATGCTGCAGCACCTGGAGAGAAGATTGTCAGGTTGTGGATGCTGCAGCACCTGAAGAGATGATTGTCAGGTTGTGGATGCTGTAGCACCTGAAGAGAAGATTGTCAGGTTGTGGATGCTGCAGCACCTGGAGAGGAAGAACTTTGTTAGCGAATACTAACACAGATTCAAAGATAGGAAACTGTGTGTGACCAACCCGTTGGAGCACTATGACAAAGTTACTAGTAAGTATAACGAAGGAGGCTCCATCCTCCAACATCCTAGGCTGAAGTACAGTGCGTCAAAACCCGGCTAAATCATCGGGTCATTGACAGGGGATAAAACGAGAGACAAGGATGGTACACGGGCCTCAACAGCAAGGAAGAAAGGGTCATAAAGTACCTGAGAAACAGAAGACAAATTGCGGCAGTAGTGTCACGTTGGGTAAAGATAAAAAGTGGTAACCCCCAAGGATCATCACTAAGGCCACTATTATTATTAATATATGTACTGTGTATGACCTGCCAGATGGTATCGAAATGCATTTGAATCCGTATGCAGATCTAAGCCTATTAAGAATACAACTAGGAAAGGACAGTGAGGGTTTCCAGCAGGCTTGAATACTACGGGTTAATTAGGTAACTAGATGCTTGAGTTCAGTATGAAGCAAGAGCAAGGATGGAAAAGAAGACAGGAAACAGAATATAGACTGGAAGGTGGGAAAATACAGGCTAATATGGACAGAATTTTTACAAGGTGAGGATCAGGTAAAAGGGAAGTAGATAGAAATTCAAAGCATAGATGAGTCACTGAGATGTTAGGGAGTACTTTTTTAGTTTCAGGATAACAGAAAATTGGAATGAATTGGATATAGAAGTGGTGAAGGCGGACTCGATATATATTGTTTCAAGGATAGATATGATAGGCCTAAAAGGGGCCAGAAACCGGTAATGCCGGATGATGATGGGCAAGAATCTGGGCCAGGAGCCAGGACTCGATTTCCACAAACACAAACTGGTGTGTATACACACATACACACACACACACACACACACACACACACACACACACACACACACACACACACACACACACACACACACACACACACCACATACAAGTGAGTACTCTGAAAATTTACTTAAATCCGTATTTTAACTTATAAAGTATTCTTGGTCATAGTTTACAGGTGAGATACTGCCTTAATGAGCTTCGTACATCTGCTACTTCCAGCTAACACACATGTAACACAGGAAACACTGTATTAAGCGCGCGGCCTGCATAAATAACTGGGCCTCCACCTCTCTCCCTCCGAATTATTCAAACCTGACACCTTAATTGTAAGCGACGCAATATCATCCCCAAATGTTCTAAACTCCATTATGTTTAAAGCCAGACACGAGCGTAAACAAGTGTTAAACCAATGGATCAGCTCAAAGACATCTGTTATAATTTTGTACAGTATACGAGCAGTCTGGGGATTATACGTTATATGCAAGACAGTGAAGAGAAATTGTACAGACCATTGACAGAGCAGAAGTGATATACAAGTGCTTTATTTACCGTGATACAGTGGTAAGATTTAAGACTTTGCTCCGAGAGGCCCATGAAACACCAGCACACCTCAGCCCAGATAGCTGACATGCCTGTTCCTATATCAACTCCGAAATAAGCAGCTTCAGTATTCAGGTATCAATACCTTTACAAATTAGCATCGTCTAACTGCAGCAACTATTTAATATTCTTTTTAGGTGTTAGTAACTGTAGTTATAAGGTGAATATGTTTTTAATAACTGTCATTGATGCTAATTCTATATGAATATATTCTGTTGTATTCTGAGTTATCCTGCCAGTGTATGTTTTTTCTCCACTCCACTCTCTATTAATTTGTTTTTCCTCTCTTACTATACCAACCTGCTATACTGTATATACACAGGCAACACATACTTTAGTGTCCCATGTATATAACAGTGACATAAACATGCGTGATCAACATGATATAATAAAAGCTTCACACAGAGCGAAACGTTGTCTCAACAAAAGCTTAATCAGCTGTGTGTGTGTGTGTGTGTTCACACAGACTCACTTTACTTCCAGCCACAGAGCTTGCACACATTCAATTGCTACTTCCGTTCATCGTTTAAGCTGCAAATACCTGAGGGAGATTTGACCCCCAGCTCATGTAAGTCTTACCACCAGAATTTCCCTCATATTTTATTATTATGAAGTTGAAAAAAAGTGCTTTACGGAGAATTCTTCTCGCATATTAATGTAAAAATAAAAACATAATGGAATTAATACGTAAAATGTCGTAAAAAATATTCCATATTTATCTATTATTACCACATAATTACCACCGTAATTTGTTCGACTCCCAAAATGCATTAAGGTTTTCTACTTCTTTTCATTGTAACAGTTTAAGTGTTTTTTTAGTTGATAATAATTCGTTTTTTTTTCACCCAGTGTTACTACGTTATTGTTGACAGTTGCTTCTCCTCGGTGCTTCCAAAATTATTTTATATACTTGTTGACCACTCTGACAGTCTCTTTCTTTTTCTCAGTCTGTCTTGATTGTCATAATGACTGTCCAGTTAACTGAAACTAACCGTGATACTGGCTCTTTAAATTAAATTGTTGACGTCTTCCATGGATCCCCTGAAGTGTTCTTGAACGAAGAATATATAGGTCATCTTCCCTTTCTTGGTTCGAACCTGACTGCCTCCCATTCCCCAAGGGCTGTGAAAACCCTTAGGGCTTACCTTTTCTCCCATCATCATAATAATAATAATAATAATTCGAGTATCGCCCCCTCGGCCCGGTCATAGAGTAAATAAAATTAGAACTGAAATATGATAGAAGCATTAACTGTCAAGGAACGCCTAAGAGAGTAAAGTGTTTAATGGATGTAAGCAGAGGTTGGTAAGATTTACCTGTCATCTCACGTGTTCACCAGAATACATGAGGAAAGGCCAGCAATCCTGCCAGAGTGCAAATAATTTAACAGGCTTCCTTTTTCACTCGCATGGCAGAACCGTAGTGCCTCCCTGGATGAGGATAAAGCCGCACGCTCCTGAAGAAGGTTTGGCCGAAACAGCTTTTCACTCTGCGGAGAGCATTTCGCTGTACACGGACAAAACGCTACTCAGAGGGCAAACGTTGCGCTAGTGAAATGTTTTCCAGAATCTTGTGTCTTTTCTTCTCCATTTCCCTCAGTACGACATTATGACCATCTCCCTGGAGTGTTGCTCTCTGCCTACCTATTATATACACTCTGAACTGATTAACAAATGCATTAAGGATAATTTCTCAACATGGGCAAACAAATTTACGTTTGTGTAATCAGCGTGAATCTATTTTTGGCTTATATAATCAAGTATGATAAATATTGTTATGAGAAGCATAAACTGACGTCCCCAAACACGTTTGGTATGCAAGTGCAGCTGCCTGTGTGTTAGTGAAGGGAATAACAGTGGTGTGTACTCACCTATTTGTGGTGGCAGGGGTCGAATCACTGTGTTGTGTGTGTGTGTGTGTGTGTGTGTGTGTATGTGTACTCACCTAATTGTGGTTGCAGGGCTCTAGACTCAGCTCCTGGCCCCTCCTAGTCTTAAAGCTATGTATGGTTCCTGCCTCCACTACATCACTTGCCACACTATTCCAATTCCTGACAGCTCTATGACTCTGTGTGTGTCTGTTCTCACCTATTTGTGGTTGCAGGGGTCTCATCTTAGCTCCTGGCCCTGGATCTCAGCGTGCAGCGTGCCAGATTTACTTCCTCCTAGCCACATGAGCCCTATCGTACCTGCTCTTAAAACTATGTATGGAGCCATGCCTCCGCCACTTATTCATCCATGTGATTCCACTTCCTGACCATCTTGAGGCTGAAGATGTGGTCCCTGCATGTGTAGTGTAGGGAAGGAATGTGTCGGTGAGGGTAAGGTATAAGGGGATGTGTGTGAGGCACGGTTGAGGGAGGTTGGAATTGTGTTGGTGGTGGGTGGAGCTTCGGTATGAGTTAGGGGGAGGGAGCTTGAGGTGGGGTTGGGGATGAGTGCTCAACAATTCATCACCTCGGGGGAAAGCTTCAAGCTGCTAGCGCTTTCCAAGCTACCTAGGTGGACCTGTGATTCCTCAGAGCAACACTCCACAACCACTGCCAAGCCTCCTCTTCACTCTCCAGACCGCTGAATGGCTCGCACGGACTTAGCGCTTTCTGTGAACTATAATTAATTTTCACTTCCACATAATCACTCCACGACTAGAATCAGAACACCACAACATTTTCGCCTTCATGATTGTCTTGTCACTTCGACTCTCGTGTAAGAGTCGCAGCATCCTCAGTGTTAGTGATCACTGAAACTTCTGTACCTGTTTTGTTTCCCCGTGATGATAATTTTCTGGATAGACTGCCACTTTCTCGTAAATGATGGGGACATTTTCCCTTTCTTATAAATTTAGTGTGACTTATAACCAATGACCTGGAACCAATTACGGAAATGGTTTGTGGCGAGTAATTAAATTACTTTGCTTGCCTTTTAATGTTTTCTTTAATATGAGAATAAATTAGACATGACAGTGACAAATTTCTGGTAACAGTAGTAGGTTGATTGTGACAGCAGTAGTCTGTTGGTGGTGGCAGTAGGAGGTTGATGGTGACACTAGCAAGTTGTTGTTGAATTGGTAATGAGAGAAGTTGTTGGTAATGAGAGTAGTAAGTTGTTGGTAATGGCAGTAGTAAGTAGATATTGATGCCAGCTGCCATTTGCTTTGACATGGCTCAGTAAGGACACACTTTGAGTTTTCTATATCAAAGAGCTTAGTCAATTCCAGCTCATGATGACGGGTTTTACCACTTAATATGATACCCATCCTGTGTGATGGAGAACTACAGGGAAACCCATCCTGTGTGATGGAGAACTACAGGGACAAATAGCAAGCTTCTATTACATACTGTATACAATAGTATAGTCATGCACTACTTACATTCCCTCTACCTAAGTCTTATAGAATAGTGTAGCCGCACTCTACGTGTGTTTCCACTATGTAACTATCATGCAGACTCGTGTAGCCTCACACTGCGTGTGTTTCCACTATGTAACTATCATGCAGACTAGTGTAGCCTCACACTGCGTGTGTTTCCACTATGTAACTATCATGCAGACTCGTGTAGCCTCACACTGCGTGTGTTTCCACTATAACTATCATGCAGACTAGTGTAGCCTCACACTGCGTGTGTTTCCACTATGTAACTATCATGCAGACTAGTGTAGCCTCACTCTACGTGTGTTCCCACTATGTAACTATCATGCAGACTAGTGTAGCCTCACACTGCGTGTGTTCCCACTATGTAATTATCATGCAGACTCGTGTAGCCTCACACTGCGTGTGTTCCCACTATGTAACTATCATGCAGACTAGTGTAGCCTCACTCTACGTGTGTTCCCACTATGTAACTATCATGCAGACTAGTGTAGCCTCAGTCTACGTGTGTTTCCACTATGTAACTATCATGCAGACTAGTGTAGCCTCACACTGCGTGTGTTCCCACTATGTAATTATCATGCAGACTAGTGTAGCCTCACAAGACTTGTATCAGTAGACTTCAAAAAAGTGCCTTTAATGATTTTTTTGAAGTTGATACAAGTGTTAGATACGAGTTAGACATGTCATGTACGAGTCTACAATTATTGTTATTAATATTATTCCCTTCAAGGGAGGTTCTTTGATACCAGTGAATGGCTTTTAATCCAAGAAATTGGAGTTGCCCTCCCTTTCCTTGGATCGATCCTAAATGCCTCCCAGGCACTATGTAACCCCTCCTGGTTTAATGCTTCCCCCAAAATATTTTATTATTATTATTATTATTATTATTATTATTATTATTATTATTATTATTATTATAAATAAAACTAGCGCTAAATCCATATGAGTTATAGTGCTATGAGTGAACTAGACATGAATATTAGAGAGGGAAAGTTACCTAGCTAGCTTTCACTGCTAGCAGCTGGACTTAGCTTGACGATCCCGGTTTGAACCTCGAACTTGACAAAGTTATTTGTAGCTCGCGGCACCACACTTTAAATTCCGGAATCGAGTTGCGGTTCCTGGGAATCAGATTTTGGCCCCTCAGCGGAGTCCCTCTAGGATGGCTCTCTGGTTGGCACTGTGAGGGTGGGAGTGCCATCGCTGGGGTGGATGAGGATGTGCCAGTTACCTGTGAGTATAAAGAGGGGGAAAAGGCTTACACATAATCCTGTTAATCAGCGTTTATAATTTCCAAGGGGAGCTCCACTTCCCTGGATCAAGAGTTCTACATCAGCATGAAGACAGGTTCCTTTGCCCTCCAAGTTAATCATGTTAAAAACGTTTTTTTATCTGATTGCTCGCTTTTCATTATTATTATTATTATTATTATTATTATTATTATTATTATTATATTATTATTATTATTATTGCTACTTTTGGTATATTAGAAAAGTGGTCTTTTTTCCATATTACTGTACAAGTGCTTCACATGTCTCATCTCCTTTCATACAAAAAAATTTAATTTTTGAGTCTCTTCCTTTCAGATTTTCTTCATGGCAGATTTTTCCTTGTGGCAGAGTTTTCTTCCTGGCAGATTTTCTCCCTGACATATTTTCTTCCTGACAGATTTTCTTCCTGGCAGATTTTCTCCCTGACATATTTTCCCTGACAGATTTTCTCCCTGGCAGATTTTCTCCCTGTACTTTCTAATTTTCCCTGACATATTTCCATTTTCCCCCTGGCAGATTTTCTCCCTGGCATATTTTCTCCCTGACAGATTTTCCCCCTGGCAGATTTTCCCCCTGGCAGATTTTCCCCCTGGCAGATTTTCTCCCTGACATATTTTCTTCTTGGCAGATTTTCTTCCTGACAAATTTTTGGAAATGTTCTTCCACCATTGATAATTCATTATTCCAATTTTAGCACGACAGATATCGTAATATTTTTTTTTACTGGGAAATATTAAAATCATAGTTTTCTTAAAGGAGGAGTATGGAAAAAAATGCCTCCAACTCCTTGAATCAAGAGACCTTTGCCGGCCTCGACAAATGGCGGGATTTTACGGAGATTGTGATGGTATTTTTTTCGTCAGGAAAGAGAAGTGTTAGTTGACTAGGTTTAAAGCCTGTCGACTACACGATGGTTATTAAGGCTGCATGTCACCTGTACACCGCCATTTTAGTATACTATAATCCTTAAAATAATGTTTAAGGTAAACTCAGGGTATTTACACTGAAATACGGATATCTCGGTTACGTACACAGGGATACACCTCCAGTATATATACACTCAGAGTCAAACACACCTCTTTGTATATACGTTGGTATATATACATTTCAATGTATACAATAGGTTGGTTAATGATGTTTAAAGTTTATTGGCAATACAGGATTTATATACATATTCCTAGCGTATATACACCGAGAGAGACGTGTATATATCCTGTATACATACTTAAAAAAACTCTGTTTATTTCATCTTATAGATTTCTCTAACATGATTTCTCTTAGACGTGACACCAAAACATTTAATATAGCATTTTTTCCTTTTTCCCAATAGTTTGTGAATATTTTAAAACTTTACATCTCTTTCAGTTTTCTTCGGTTATATATATCTATGGAATGGTGAGACCAGTGAAACCGTTGGTAGCAAAAGGTTTCGTTTTAATAAATGTCATGAACTATACACAAGTGAATTTTTTCCCAACGCTGCGCCTTTGTTCATTGGGGGGGGGGGGGGGTCGGCAGATTACGTATTTCTGGAAGGGTTCATCTGTGCAGTTTTCTTTGTCTCTTTCTCGACAAGCTGTATGTGTGTAAATGTTCGATTATTAAACTTAACATCTTGACAGATCTCTCGGGAAGAAGACAGTCTTTCAATTAGTAGTTAGTCTGCTCTTTACAGCAGACTACATGTGTGTGTGTGTGTGTGTGTCAGAACCTCCAACTAATGTATAGCTTTTCCTGCTTCTTGCGTAGCTTTCTTTGAACAGATCTCCTATTTGTCTGTACATCTAACTAATGTAGCTTTTCTTGCCTCTTGTTTCTCCGTGTGCAGGCTGCGCGTTTGTAAAGTACGGCTCACACACGGAGGCGCGGCGGCTATACCCCTAAGGAAGGTCATTGGCCGTTATGCTCTGTGTCACAATCAAAAATCCCA
>NC_069449.1:36006506-36109006 GCF_026875155.1 Cherax quadricarinatus | reverse complement strand
TACATATTACTATGTACTTGTCACAGATTACAATGCGAAAATCTCATCCAGCTCCTCAGAGCTGGGGCGCATACTTAGGATACAGAATTACCCCTCTGAACCGCAGCGCAGAGATGTTGGAATAGAAAACTAGCCACCCTGGTATCCCTAGTTACTCTGAGTCTTTTTCCTAACTCCTTAAGAAATTTAGATGCACTTTTTTCCCATGGGCCAAGGGTGTCTGAGTCTATGGGAACAAACATATAATGATGGGCAAGTTCACAATATTTTCTAGACTTCTGGGACTCCCTGAAGCTGGCAGTTGCCCCTCCTTCTTCTCTGGTGTATTGAAGATAGGTATCAGCCAGTGTGGATGCATGTGTGTAGTCCCACACCACCTGCTTGCCGTCTGTCCTGGCTTGAAGGGTGATACCATCTGGACGCTTTTGTTTGTCATACGATCTGCAAAGTTGAGGTGGTTCCCTTATTGCTGGGCATCCGGCTGTTGCGAGGCTTCTGATGATATTACTAACTGTATATACACTTGTGTTGAACGGGAATAGGGGTGACAAGGCGAAGGGGAACACCAGTGCGGATGGACTGTAGGTCGAGACTTGTACCAGGGAAGGAGTTGGGGACAGCCAACAGGAAGTCCCTTGCATGATGAGCTCTCACTGCTAAGAGGCGGGTTCTGTCCTTCCCCGACACACTCGGAATAATTGTCATGGTTATGTTCTCCACTACTGAGCCATCCCAGTATGACTGTTCGTAGTTGTTGGGGGGAGAAGGTCTGGTTTCAGAGCCCGTTAGGTTATCCCAGATCCCGGTTCCGTTAATGTTCAGGGAGAATCGCTGCGAACACCAATACCTTCTAGTCTGACTAGAAGTGTTGCTTGGTTCCACTGCCCATCTTCTGGAGTAAGGTTGAATGCTTTCGTAAAGATATGCCTGAGGATACTGTCATATAAAACTGCACTCAAGCACTTTGTGAGAAGGCACAAGACATCATGGGTGTCAAGATTGCCTATTCGTTGTTCCATCCTTCTCAACTCATCCAGTTACTTCCTGAGAATTGAATCAGTTTCATCAGTTCCCAGAGGTGCCCCAAGCAAGACGTTATTTGTAGGGGGCAATGATTGATGCACCTGGTAGTATTGCTCTCGCTGCATCGATCACTTGTTGATTGATTGAGATGATTTCACATTTAGATGGATTAAGGATGAGTCCCATTTCCTGTCCTCGTGTCATCACCTGGGCAAGATAATCTAGAAGAAACTCCTTTGTGCCCGCCAGTGTACCATCATCCAGGGCCCAGATATTTAGCTCTCTGGTCAACCTGACAGCGATTTCCCTAACTGCTATACAGAAGAAAAATGGGGCGAGAGGATCCCCTTGCTGGACACCCTCTGATGAAGTGATTTCATGCTTTCCAAACAGGAGCATTGATTCCTTGCTGTATCCAGCTGAAACAAAATGGAAAGCCCAGGGAAAATGTTCTCGTACAGTTGTTTATACGACGTCTCTCTTCAGAAGATTAAATAAATTCTTGTAATCTAATTTTACCACTCATTGTCCTCAGGCAAGTTGTTGATATACGCCATTGTTGAATGAACTGCAGTTTCGCTTCATTGAGGGACCCCAAAGCTAAGCTGGTTTGGTTGAAACACCATGGACATCTCTCTGTTTTGGACGGCAGCTTTGGAAACGAGGTGGCCTAATTCCTCCAGCCTTCTTTTTATGGGTACAAAGTGATGCACCAAAAAAGAAAGGTTTAATTTCATCAAGAACCAGACCAGCCAAAGCGTTGTTAATGAGCCTTGTGATCTCTGATAGCAGTGTCTCTGCAGTATTCCAATAACTGCATTAACCATTTCTTTTCAGTGCTGGGGGTCTGGGGCTCTTATTCCGGTGTAGCCCCAAGCAGAGCCACATGGGAACGACATAATTGTTTTGTAAACATCTGAGTCTTGCACAAACAGTGGTTCCACAGTGTAGACAGGGGTGTAAGAACCGCTGGTGCCCCTGGTTTCCCTGGCAGGGTGCTTTTCCCTACAGATCCTTTGAAATGTTCTGAAACAGTGCCCTTCACCGGTTTGCTGGATGCAATACACGAAGACAAGAAAGTGGGTAATGCTCTGTGTTGGCATGCAAGCTAATATTACCCCCGAGTTAGACTTTAAGAAACGCTTGATCCCATTGTGATTTTGAAAAGATAGTAGTTTCTTGAATACTGGTTTCATGAGTTCGTCATATCCACTCAAATTCTGTCTGTCAAAGGAGAGTGAGCACATCACGAAATACACATGTGAGAAGATAAAAGGAATCGTGAACCGCCAACTTGTTTTCTTTTTCTCCTCATCCTCATTCAATTTGCCTTCGAGGATTGTGAGGACCCCAAGGTGCTCTCAGTAGAATGCTGCCAGTGGGGGTGCTGGGTGAGGCTTCTGGTATGACGGATTTTGCAGCGGTTAATGATTGCCTATTTTGTCGACATTTCACATTCGAAAGGATGGAGGACGAGTACCATATCACTTCACCTCTCAATGATCTGCTACCAGGTATTCTTCTGTACCTGACAGAGTGCCATCACACAGGTACCAGATCTTAGAGTTCATTGGTCAGTGGCGCTTAGCGGTTTCTTACTTGCTGGATGCCATCTGGCAAGGTTACTTCATGACCGCCGAATAACTGAGTCGAATCTTTGCTAAAGACTAAGTAAATGTTCTCGAAGAGCTCCCGAAATCACGTCTCTATTTTAATTAAATTGAATGCATTTTTAATGTCTAGTTTAACTACTGCTTTTACTTCGGGAAAGTCCGTGATATAACCCCATTTTGTATAAGTCGCGGCTTCACTATCTTGACAGCTCCCCACCCAAGCCAAACTGGTTTGAGTGAAGCCAGCTGACTGCTGCTGTGTGAATATATCTAACTACCACTATGGCAACACGACGGAAGAGGGTATTACCAACAGTGATAAGTCTGATTCCCAATTCCTTCGTTTTCAAGGCACAATGATACGATGAATAAAAGAAAAACAGTTTAATTTCTTCCGATATCAGTAAAGCAAGAGAGGTGTTGACGAATGTTATTATCTCACAAAGGTGAATCTCTGAAGCTGCGCCAAGCACTGGATAAATCATCTCTAATGTACAGTGCTTGTATTCCGCTGTAACCCTCCGCAGAGCCTGCATGGAATGATATAATCGTTTTATGAACATCTGCCTCTTGTAAAATTAATGACCCTGGGATGGGGTCACTAGTAGAAATGTTGATAGTGACCACCCTGGGTGAGTGCAGATCTCTTAGTGTTTGAGCTGTGGCAGCATCTCTGTGGTGACTGTGTCATCGCTGGTAATTATTTTGCTTGTCCCAACAAGGCTGCTGCCTTCATTTTATTCTAACGTGAGCGCAAACTTTCTCGCTACCTGTGGTACTTTTCTTGAGTTTACCTCGGCGATTCTAAGTTCCTGGGGCAAATGAATCAAGTTATCCTCTCTAGAAAAGCTACGTTCTGCCTTGATAGCCTGATACAGAAATGGGTTGCCACGCGCCCTAACGGCGCCTCCATTTACTGCCTGAGAGAATTTACCAACAGTAGGCACACTAGCTAAATGAAGTAGATTAACTGCCACGAGGTCATCTCACCTGATAAGGCTGCCAATGAAGCATTCAACATCTTATTAGGAGTGTGATTTGTGATCTTTTCCTCGTCAAGAAACCGTTGTTTTCACCCTCCGCTCTTCCATCTGTGTCAGTGAATCCACGAATATGACATTTCTCGTTAATACTGCAAAACTTTTTATTTAGGAATTCATTCCCAGGTATCTCAATTAGATAGTTAAGCAAATATCTCCACCCAAACACTTCTTGTCATGTGCAAAATCCAGAGTGAAAACCACTTCCAGTATCGGGTCCTTGCTCGATCAAGATGAGACATGCACTCATGACAGTAATGAAATGATTGAATTTCTGAAGTATCAGTATGAGCTGTTAGTCAGACTGAAGGTTGACACTTCTAATGAATTTATCGTGAACGAGATTCAAAACTTTATCTCCAGAATTTCCGACATAACCTTAACCCCATTTGACTTCGAAAAAGCCATTGATGGCATGCCAGTGCACTCTTTCCCTGGCCTTGACTCTTGAAACTCCATATTCATCCAGAACTACAAGAAACCACTATCACGGCTTTCAGTATTCTTTTGAGAACTAACCACATGGACTCAATTGCACAAGCCAGGGCAGCATGGGTTTAGAGCAAGTTGCTCCTGTCTCAGAACTAATGGGCCATTGCAATATGGCCTTTTAATGCACCGGAAGATGGTGTAAAATATCCTAAATGAAAATCAGGGTTGCAGGAGTACGCTAAGAGATATAATAAGACTTTTAAATAGCCTCCCTTCATACCTTGGGAAAGTGTTACCAACAGACCCTTGGTTGTAATCAGGAGGGAACTTAATAAGTTCCATAATTCGTCCCAGATCAGTTGAGCTGTGCTTTGTACGTTGGACTACAATGCAGCCAGAACGCCTGGTATGGGACAGCGCCAACGGGACGCTGACCCTCGGTAACACATAAGAACATAAGAAAGGAGGAACACTGCAACAGGCCTGTTGGCCCATACTGGGCAGGTCCTTCACAAATCCAACACGCTTCAAGTATCCTTCAGGTATCCTTGTATCCTTCAGGTATTTTTCAAGTAATCTATAACAACTCACGAGTGTTCTGAAGATGAAAACATTTGATAAAGTTAAGTATATATGGAACCAAAACGAAAACTGAGATTAATGTTATGAATGTTAAGTATAAGAGCTGATTCAACATAATGGCGTCTGTGAAGGCTAGGAGAGTAACAGCAAAGGACCAGCTTATAGGGCGGCTGTGATCTCTAGTACGAGAGAAAATGGAGGAGTTGGTGTTAGCGAGGGAAATTTCTTGTGTGTTCAAGTCTGTCAGAAGGATCTCGTTAGTTTTAGCAAAGTGATGGAGATGGCAGGAGGAGTAGAAATCGGAGCAGAGACCAGTAGAAGGATGAGAAGTATGAACTATATTGCTGAAAAGTGTATTAGTTTGACGGGTGTTAAGATTTTGTAGATTGGAAATATAATAATAATAATAATAATAGTAATAATAATTTTTATTTCTACCAGTACATGTACAAGGTATACAGTCCTAGCTGATATCAACATACTGCTATATAGAAAGTCCCTTCATATGCAGAGCATTTCAGGCAAATTAGGTCAGTTTGTCCCAGGATGCGACCCACGCCAGTCGACTAACTCCCAGGTACCTATTTCACTGATTGGTGAACAGGGACAGCAGGTGTCTTAAGGAAATACGTCCTAATGTTTCCAACCATACCGGGGATCGACCCTCGGACCACAGTGTATAACACAAAGTACAGGAGTTTTCCTGGATTATGTTATATTTACTTGAGCACCCCCTTCCCCCCTTATTAAGGATCACACACAGATCTTGTTTAATGAGTAGTTGATGGGGAATGTTAAATGCAATTGATTTGTGGTCGCTGGCTCTAAGCTCCTCCGTAATCTCCAGATTATTAACATTAATTTCACAGTTCATCTGAACCGAATCTAGCAAGTAATTTCTCCCTCGTTGGTTCAGCCACAATCTATTTCCAAAACAGTCTTGTATAACCTCTAGGAAGCCGTTTGATTTTAGATTCCCATTCAAAGAATCTCAACCAATTTGGCTAAAGATAAAATCCAGAATTCCTAAGCTATCGTGCCTCGAAGCCTTAAAAATTTCCTTCCTCTATAGTCTTCCTTGGTCCTTATCTAGGTATAGTGGACGGTAGATCACACCTTCAATAAATTTTCCATGTCCCTTTGAAAATTCTGTCTAAACTGTGTGTGTGTGTGTGTGTGTGTGTGTGTACTCACCTAATTGTACTCACCTAATTGTGGTTGCAGGGGTCGAGACTCAGCTCCTGGCCCCGCCTCTTCACTGATCGCTACTGGGTCCTCTCTCTCTCTGCTTCCTGAGCTTTGTCATACCTCTTCTTAAAACTATGTATGGTTCCTGCCTCCACTACTTCACTTGCTAGGCTATTCCACTTGCTGACAACTCTATGACTGAAGAAATACTTCCTAACGTCCCTGTGACTCGTCTGAGTCTTCAGCTTCCAGTTGTGACCCCTTGTCCCTGTGTCCCCTCTCTGGAACATCCTATCTCTGTCCACCTTGTCTATTCCCCGCAGTATCTTGTATGTCGTTATCATGTCTCCCCTGACCCTTCTGTCCTCCAGTGTCGTCAGTCCGATTTCCCTTAACCTTTCCTCGTACGACTTTAACTTGAGCTCTGGGACTAGCCTTGTTGCAAACCTTTGTACTTTCTCTAACTTCTTGACGTGCTTGACCAGGTGTGGGTTCCAGACTGGTGCTGCATACTCCGGTATGGGCCTAACATACACAGTGTACAGTGTCTTGAACGATTCCTTATTAAGGTATCGGAACGCTATTCTCAGGTTTGCCAGGCGCCCGTATGCTGCAGCATTTATTTGGTTGATGTGTGCCTCCGGTGATGTGCTCGGTGTTATGGTCACCCCAAGGTCTTTCTCCCTGAGTGAGGTCTGTAGTCTTTGTCCACCTAGCCTATACTCTGTCTGCGGTCTTCTTTGCCCCTCCCCAATCTTCATGACTTTGCATTTGGCTGGATTGAACTCGAGAAGAAAGCTACTGGACCATATGTCCAGCCTGTCCAGGTCTCTTTGCAGTTCTGCCTCATCCTCGTCCGATTTAATTCTTCTCATCAACTTCACGTCATCTGCGAACAGGGACACTTCAGAGTCTATTCCTTCCATCATGTCGTTCACATATATCAAAAATAGCACTGGTCCTAGAACTGACCCCTGTGGGACCCCGCTCGTAACAGGCGCCCACTGTGATACCTCTTCACGTACCATGACTCGTTGTTGCCTCCCTGTCAGGTATTCCCTTATCCATTGCAGTGCCCTCCCTTTTACATGCGCCTGATCCTCCAGCTTCTGCACTAATCTCTTGTGGGGAACTGTGTCAAAGGCCTTCCTGCAGTCTAGGAAAACGCAATCTACCCACCCCTCTCTCTCGTGTCTTACTTCTGTTACCTTGTCATTAAACTCCAGGAGGTTTGTGATACAGGATTTGCCTTCCATGAACCCATGCTGGTTTTCATTTATAAACTTGTTCCTTTCCAGGTGTTCGACCACTCTCCTCCTGATAATCTTCTCCATGACTTTGCACACAATACATGTCAGAGACACAGGTCTATAGTTTAGTGCCTCGTTTCTGTTTCCTTTCTTAAATATGGGGACTACATTAGCTGTCTTCCATTTCTCAGGTAGTTGCCCAGTTTCAAGGGATGTGTTGAAGATTGTGGTTAGAGGCACGCACAGCATTTCTGCTCCTTCTCTAAGGACCCATGGGGAGATGTTGTCCGGTCACATCGCCTTTGAGGTGTCAAGGTCACTTAAGAGCTTCTTCACCTCCTCCTCAGTTGTTCGTATGTCATCCAACACTTGTTGGTATATTCCCTCTTGATGTTCCCTTCTTTGCTGTCTTCCCACAGCCCTTCCTGTCTCTACTGTAAAAACTTCCTTAAATCTCCTGTTCAGCTCCTCACATACCTCCTGATCATTTCTTGTGAGTTCTCCACCTTCTGTCCTTAATCTGATCACCTGGTCTTTGACTGTTGTCTTCCTCCTGATGTGGCTATACAACAGTTTTGGGTCAGTCTTGATTCTCGATGCTATGTCATTTTCATACTGTCGATGGGCCTCCCTCCTTACCTGTGCATACTCATTCCTGGCTCTGCGACTGATCTCCCTATTTTCGTGTGTTCTCTGCCTTCTGTACTTTTTCCATTCTCTATTGCACTTTGTTTTTGCCTCCTTACACCGTCGGGTAAACCAGGGGCTCGTTCTGGTCTTCCCGTTGTTACTGTTGCCCTTGGGAATTAACTTTTCCACTGCCTCCTTGCATTTTGTTGTTACATATTCCATCATTTCATTTACTGGCTTTCCTGCCAGTTCTCTGTCCCACTGGACCTCCCGCAGGAAGTTCTTCAACCCTATGTAGTCCCCTCTTTTATAGTCAGGCTTTTCCCATTCAACTCCTGTTATTCTCTCCACTTGCAGCCCTACTATGTATTCAAAGCACAGAACCACGTGGTCGCTAGCTCCTAGGGGACTCTCATACTTGATGTCCTCAATGTCTGAGCTGCCCAGGGTGAACACAAGGTCCAATCTTGCTGGTTCATCCTCCCCTCTCACTCTGGTAGTGTCCTTAACATGTTGGTGCATGAGGTTTTCCAGCACCACGTCCAACATCCTGGCTCTCCATGTTTCGGGACCCCCATGTGGCTCCAGGTTTTCCCAGTCGATCTCCCTGTGGTTGAAATCCCCCATAACCAGCAACTTTGCTCTGCTGGAATGAGCTCTTCTTGCCACCTCAGCAAGTGTGTCCACCATTGCTCTGTTGCTCTCTTCATATTCCTCTCTTGGCCTCCTGCAGTTCTGTGGTGGATTATACATCACTGCAATGACCACTTTGTGTACCCCAGACTGAAGTGTACCCGTCTCATCTCCCGTCTCATCTATCTGTGTGTGTGTGTGTGTGTGTGTGTGTGTATGAGGCTCAGGTTATACAGGCGAGAGGTATTTTTTAATACAGTAGGCCTTAAATGAGCATGTGTAATGTCACCAGTTTTATATGTTAATAAATGGTACAAAAAAAGGTAAAAGTGAGTGTTTATCGAAAGGTATGCGGAGAGAGAATCTGATAAGAAGTGTTACATGTCGAGGTTGCTCTTTGCCAATGACACAGTTCTTTTGGGAGATTCTGAATAGAAGTTACAAACGCTGGTGTTGGAGTCTGGTAGGTTGCTTCAGTCAAGGAAGTTAAACGTGAATGTAAGAAAGAGAAAGATTAGTAAAAGAAAAAATCTAGGCAGTAAAAGAGTGGATGTCACATTAGAGGAAGCCTTTATAGGAAAAAAAATGGTTAATGTATTTAGACATTTGTGAGTGAATGTCACCAGATGAGTATATGAAAGACGAGAGGAATCATAGAGAAGAGATAATAAAGGGTTAGTGTTAAGGCGTGTGTGAAAAGAATGAATTTTGTCAATGAAACCAGAGAGGGGAATCCCAGAGAACATTTAGACCAACACTTTTGCATGAACGTGAGACGTGGTCTTTGAATGTTACACCGAAATGGTGGGTGAAGGAAGTAGAGATGCAATGTTTGAGAGTAACGTGTGGTGTGAAAGTTAAATGATTGGGAGGGAAGGGGGTATAGAAGGAATAATTCAGAGAACAGAGAGAGAGGGGTAAATGAGATTATTTGGTGTCAGAAAAGATGGAACAGAATATCGTGTTTAAAATATTTAACCAATACAGGATACTCAGCAGTAGATTTGAGCTGGACAAATTTTGATTTAGGAAGGATATGGGAAGGTATTCTTTTTGGCAGTAGGGTTGTAGATGAACGGGGAAAAAAACTGAGGAGAGATTTTGGGTAGTCTTAAATATAGGTTAGACGGTTAGATGAGTGGGAGGGGGTGGTTGTGATTTTGGCCTATCTAACATGGGCTGGTAGGCCTACTGCAGTATATTATAAATGGTATACAATATCGACAAGTTGAGTAACACAATTACAACACTAGATATCTTTGCTGACGAAACTTTTCCCCTATAATGCAGACTTCATAAGTTGAATACAAAGATCATATATAATCCTAGACATAGACCAAGGGGATAAGTAGCTTAAGGTAATATATCAGTCAGCCTTGTGGGAAATAAACAGCTTGGAGATGGTCACTGGTGGAAGTGAGTCATACTAAACATTTCTTACCGGTAGAGTTGTTGAAGACATCTCTTGCATCAAAATGCCACGGTGTTGCTGCGTCAGACAAGGATATTATAAATGATCTACAATTCCGATAAGTCGTGAGTAAGACGTATATTCAACACTAGGTATCTGTTGCAGCTTCGTTAGTCGAATACAAATATGAATTACACTCCTAGAGACAAACAAACTAGAGAGGACATTGCATACTGCAATGTCTTCATTCTTGTGTTCTTATTTTCTGAAGATTCCCCCCTCGTTCACGGCGAGGAACGTAATATGCATCTTCCGCTTCGCTCCTGCGATTTTCGCTGGAGAGCGAAATTTTCCACTGTGATGCAAGCACATCGGGTGAAGATCAAACCTCTCAGAGAGCTGGATTGCAAACACAACGACACTTAACGTGAGATTCTCGATCCTGACACTCACTGAGGAAGACATCACCGCCGAGTATATCAGTGAGGAAGATGCAGACAAGATCATGGCGACTCCCGCTATGAAGAGAATCAAGAACAAGAAATGTGGAGTCATTCCACCACCACCTCTGAAGCCTGCGAAGACAATGTTCATCAGGAGGCTCGACCAGAATCTAACAAAATAACCAATAAGCCACCTTAAAGCCGAGATAGAAAGTCAGAACTCATGGGCCTCCGTCGATGAAATCACTAAGGTACCACACTCCTACCCATTGCTCGAAGTACCTTTTCAAGAGATGCATGGCATAACGGCCTACTCAAGATAGTTTTAGGATGTCCTACTACCACATTAGCCCCAGGGATATGGAGAAGGAATGCTATTACCACATCACACCATGCTGGATCTCCTTTGGCTACGAACTCTACGCAATAAAAAATTCCTAGTGAAGAAAAAACATTACTTCTTTGTGTGTGGCCAGGAACACCGCACCTTCAGAGACTGCAGACCAAAATTCTACTGTCATGCCTCAACGGCATTCTGGTTGTCAAGTGTCTTAAGAGGAAGAATGTAATCAATATGAAAAAAGAAGAAACAACTTCAAGAATACTACAAATGCAGCAATAATCCGAATCCAGGAAACACTCGGTAAATCCTGCAACTTACTCAAGAGCCTATCTTCACTACTACTGTACCTGTACTACAACTACTGCTACTACATCTTCTGTATCTTCAAATGACTCATCGTCAACCTTTAATGCTGGAACGTCTAAGAAGATATTCACCTGCAAAATCTTTGCTTATATACAAAATGCTGCTAACCAAGGAACCCTTAACGCAGCTTCCAGTGAACTATTCCTTCTCAGCAATCTCCCACCTCGAGATTATCAACATTAAGGTACTCATCTCAAAGTCAGCCAGGACAATCACTAGCATCGAGTCCACAACTACAATAACAACTGCAGCTACCTGCTGTATGTAACAAAAATGACTGACATAGAATACACTGAAGACGTAACAGTCATTAGTAATATTATGAACTACACTTGCACTAACTATGACCACCGCATGAACTCCCCTGAATTCTGTCAAGGATTACGAAACGTCACTGCGAGATTCAAGATATCCATGGTGATACCATCTCACAATTAAGGACGTAGTGTACA
Organism: Cherax quadricarinatus; assembly: GCF_026875155.1. Taxonomy (NCBI): domain Eukaryota; kingdom Metazoa; phylum Arthropoda; class Malacostraca; order Decapoda; family Parastacidae; genus Cherax; species Cherax quadricarinatus. The sequence goes on along the minus strand of NC_069449.1, from coordinate 36,097,600 downwards.
TCTTCGTAACACGCTGTCCCATAGAAGGAATTTCACCGTTTCGCGCGAGCACCAAGACCTCAAACAAGAAAATCAACGGATCCATAGTCCAGCTCAGAAAGAAGAAAAAAAGACACGACTCTCAAGGGTCAAGATACACCTGTTGAGTCCTTTGTACCTACCTGCCGAGACAACGTTCTGACTGCTGATTGCAGTCATTCTGCGCTAAACTGCTGGGCCAAGCTTCTGGCCTTTTCTCTCCATCTCGAGATTCTCCAAAAATAAATTTGACCCTTCGCCTGTTCCCACTTCCATGCTCACCCTCGACAGGGTCTTTTCTGAACATATCCATTCCTCAATGAGAGTGTAAAAATCCAGTATGGATGAAGTGTGTAGGAAACTGTTAAGAAGGGTTAAAGGTAGTGTGTGGATGATGTTTTGACAGAATCTAACACTCTTACACGTGAAGACACATGTAAGTGTATTAGATCGGAGTGGGGGAAGACAATGTTCTTCGTATTTAGGAGCTGTTTAAGTGTGAGCAAGGTAACATCTACGAAGGGATTCAATAAGAGTAGTAGTAGTTTAAAATAAAATACTACCAAAATCTTGATTTAACTTGCAATATATTTGACTGTAGTACACATGATCATACACTTCTGCACGACACTACACTCTACACGCTCCTTTCAACTTTATTTTATTACAAATTTTCATGAATTGATATTATAAATGTTGAAATACTTTTTATTAAACTGGTACTTCAGATTTGCATATTGCACATGTTGACTCTCTCTTCCTCCGGCAGGGAGCATCCTCGAGTCTGGTGGTCAAGTTCGCAGACACAGAGAAAGAAAGGCAGTTGCGACGGATGCAACAAATGGCTGGAAACATGGGACTCCTCAACCCTTTCGTCTTTAACCAGTTCGGCGCCTATGGGGCCTACGCTCAAGTAAATGTCTCGGAGGTTAGTGGCGGATTAATTACCGTATTTTCCTGCATATAAGGCGCGCTTCTTCCCCTTCCCCCTTCCCTACCAAAAGTTTTTGAAAAAATCAGCCTGCGCTTTATATGCTCAAGATCAGAGTCAAGGGTTACGCTTTAGCAGTTGTTTACTAACGTTCCGTCACAACTGCTTCAAAACCGTCTTATTCGTTAGTGCGCCTTATATGTCGGAAAATATGATTACAAACAAAACAAGGAACGGGTGGGGAGGGGGGGAGCTGACCCCACTTACCTGAGAGTTTCAAGACTCGCCTCTCATGGGTTCAAAACCTTCACCCGTTCCTTGGTTTAATTAGTTGTGTTTTGCCATTGGCTTGGGCATCCAGGAGTGTGTGAGCGTATTAATTCAGAGTGGAGACGAGTGGGTTTTAAGACTTGACCTGCTGTTGGAGTGTAGGTATAGTAACGTCAAGGAGTTTCGGGGAAATTGGTTAGCCGAGTTTGAGTTCAAGAGGTGGGAAGTACAGTACCCGCACTCTGAAGGCAGGGTGGAGGTGGGAAGTACAGTACCCGCACTCTGAAAGCAGGGTGGAGGTGGGAAGTACAGTACCCGCACTCTGAAGGCAGGGTGGAGGTGGGAAGTACAGTACCCGCACTCTGAAGGCAGGGTGGAGGTGGGAAGTACAGTACCCGCACTCTGAAGGCAGGGTGGAGGTGGGAAGTACAGTACCCGCACTCTGAAGGAAAGGTGGAGGTGGGAAGTACAGTACCCGCACTCTGAAGGCAGGGTGGAGGTGGGAAGTACAGTACCCGCACTCTGAAGGCAGAGTGGAGGTGGGAAGTACAGTACCCGCACTCTGAAGGCAGAGTGGAGATGGGAAGTACAGTACCCGCACCCTGAAGGCAGGGTGGAGGTGAGAAGTACAGTACCCGCACTCTGAAGGCAGAGTGGAGGTGGGAAGTACAGTACCCGCACTCTGAAGGCAGAGTGGGGATGGGAAGTACAGTACCCGCACTCTGAAGGCAGGGTGGAGGTGGGAAGTACAGTACCCGCACTCTGAAGGCAAAGTGGAGGTGGGAAGTACAGTACCCGCACTCTGAAGGCAGAGTGGAGGTGGGAAGTACAGTACCCGCACTCTGAAGGCAGGGTGGAGGTGGGAAGTACAGTACCCGCACTCTGAAGGCAGAGTGGAGATGGGAAGTACAGTACCCGCACTCTGAAGGCAGGGTGGAGGTGGGAAGTACAGTACCCGCACCCTGAAGGCAGGGTGGAGTTGGGAAGTACAGTACCCGCACTCTGAAGGCAGAGTGGAGATGGGAAGTACAGTACCCGCACTCTGAAGGCAGTGTGGAGGTGGGAAGTACAGTACCCGCACCCTGAAGGCAGGGTGGAGTTGGGAAGTACAGTACCCGCACTCTGAAGGCAGAGTGGAGGTGAGAAGTACAGTACCCGCACTCTGAAGGCAGGGTGGAGGTGAGAAGTACAATACCCGCACTCTGAAGGCAGGGTGGAGGTGAGAAGTACAATACCCGCACTCTGAAGGCAGGGTGGAGGTGGGAAGTACAGTACTCGCACCCTGAAGGTAGGGTGGAGGTGGGAAGTACAGTACCCGCACTCTGAACGCAGGGTGGAGGTGAGAAGTACAGTACCTGCACTCTGAAGGCAGGGTGGAGGTGAGAAGTACAGTACCTGCACTCTGAAGGCAGGGTGGAGGTGGGAAGTACAGTACCCGCACTCTGAAGGCAGGGTGGAGGTGAGAAGTACAGTACCCGCACTCTGAAGGCAGGGTGGAGGTGAGAAGTACAGTACCTGCACTCTGAAGGCAGGGTGGAGGTGGGAAGTACAGTACCCGCACTCTGAAGGCAGGGTAGAGGTGAGAAGTACAGTACCCGCACTCTGAAGGCAGGGTGGAGGTGAGAAGTACAGTACCCGCACTCTGAAGGCAGGGTGGAGGTGAGAAGTACAGTACCCGCACTCTGAAGGCAGGGTGGAGGTGAGAATACAGTACCTGCACTCTGAAGGCAGGGTGGAGGTGGGAAGTACAGTACCCGCACTCTGAAGGCAGGGTGGAGGTGGGAAGTACAGTACCCTCACCCTGAAGGCAGGGTGGAGGTGAGAAGTACAGTACCCGCACTCTGAAGGCAGGGTGGAGGTGGGAAGTACAGTACCCGCACTCTGAAGGCAGGGTGGAGGTGGGAAGTACAGTACCCTCACCCTGAAGGCAGGGTGGAGTGAGAAGTACAGTACCCGCACTCTGAAGGCAGGGTGGAGGTGGGAAGTACAGTACCCGCACTCTGAAGGCAGGGTGGAGGTGAGAAGTACAGTACCCGCACTCTGAAGGCAGGGTGGAGGTGAGAAGTACAGTACCCGCACTCTGAAGGCAGGGTGGAGGTGGGAAGTACAGTACCCGCACTCTGAAGGCAGGGTGGAGGTGGGAAGTACAGTACCCGCACTCTGAAGGCAGGGTGGAGGTGGGAAGTACAGTACCGCACTCTGAAGGCAGGGTGGAGGTGGGAAGTACAGTACCCGCACTCTGAAGGCAGGGTGGAGGTGGGAAGTACAGTACCCGCACTCTGAAGGCAGGGTGGAGGTGGGAAGTACAGTACCCGCACTCTGAAGGCAGTGTGGAGGTGGGAAGTATAGTACCCGCACTCTGAAGGCAGGGTGGAGGTGGGAAGTACAGTACCCGCACTCTGAAGGCAGGGTGGAGGTATTAACCTTCGTAAGTGGTACCAACAAATTGGTTTAACAAGACACGTGAGCAGAGAATGTGACATATTTACCACACAAAGGTTCGGTCTTGGTACCTTGATCACTTCTGGCACACAGATGAAAATCTCTGTGTTAGAGAAGATCAAGATCCCAAGACCGAAACTTTTCCAATAAATATATCCCAGTATTTGCTCACATGTGATATATTTGGCAAGACAGCTGTTGGGTGAATGATGGAGAATATGTTTTCATTTCTTTGGGTCAAAGTAACTTGGTGGGAACGACCTGTGTGTGAACAAAAATAATTCAGAGTCGTAATTTATACTATAAAAAATCATAGCTTAAGTGCATATAAAACCGTAATTATTTCACTGAATTTGAAGAGTTGAATTATATAAGAAACTTGTCAACAAGCAGGACAAGTTGCTGACACTAGTTCAATCTTTTTATAAATCATCTAAATAGAGGAAATTTCTTAGATTTGTGATTGGAAGTCGACTACATAATGGATGTCACTTACAATGTATGCTGGATAATACAGATATATGTATAAAAGAGATATGCATGCTACGTTAAGTAACTTTATAGGGAAAACGTTTCTCCTACCAGAGAGTTTTTATCAGTTCATTTGGTTTCATAAAGTCAATAGTGGGCGAAACGTCAGAGCAAAGTTGATAAATAAGGCACTTGTGCAACACTTTAGTGGGAATCTTTATTCTGGAAACGTTTTCACAGTGAGTTCCTAAGTCCAATGTAAAGAAACTGTAGAAAATGAAGAGTCTAAGGCAATCAGTCCCTCAGGCTGGAGTCGATGTGATCAGTCCATCAGTTTTGATGGAAGTTTCTAATTTCTTAAACAAAATAGCTTTCTCCCACTGTAGTAGAGTGATCGAAAAAGTGGAAACATTTCACCGTCATTCATTCACTGTCTTACCAGCACGTTGACAATACTCTCCATAATGCAACATCCCTTCCTCCCCTTCCAAAAACCCTACTAAGTGCAGGCATTGTACTTCCCACCTCCAGGACCCAAGTCCGGGTAACCGGTTTCCCTGAATCCACTTATGTTACCTTGCTCACAGTCCAACAGCACGTCAAGTCATAAAACACCCCGTCTCCACTCACTCCGACGTTACGCACTCATGCAAGCTTGTTGAGTGTCAAAGCTACTATCACTCAAAACTTCTCTTGCCTCCCTCTCTTCCCTCAAACCTTTCCTGAGACAAACCCAACTCTCCCTATTCTTCTTCTTCTTCTTCTTCTTATAATTATTATTATTATTATTATTATTATTATTATTATTATTATTATTATTATTATTATTATTATATAATTACGGGAAAGCACTGTACCCGTGGGGGTTATACAGCATCTGGGAACCGGGAAGCCAACAGATTTGACTCGAGGAAGGGGAGGCTAGCCCTAGTTCCTCGCCTCAAGAACCCTCCACTAACACTAAGGTACATCTCCCTGAAGGAGAAGTGAATATTTAATCTGTTGTGAGAATACAAAACAAATTTCAGTCTGCATTAACTTACATTTTCACAAATTATTACAAATTTTGGTTTGGGTAATTGCGAGAAACCTCCTGAAATTATTAAGCAATTTGTTTATCTTCACAGATAGTTATGTTGCATAGTATCTGTTGTCATGTCTTGATTTTTTGATAATGTATTTTCAGTGTCAATAAATTATAATGAAAATAGTGCATTGTATATGATAAATAAATCGCTTGGAATTTCCTCTTATTTTTTTTTCTAGTATGTTAATGTACTCTTCAAACTTGGTCTTTGTAGTTAAGTAACATTGTAATGGCGTTCTTAGATTGTAAAGCTTTACAAATGTACTTTTGTTAAGAAGACCCAGTGTGTAGTTTACAGTTTTATAAACTACTCAGTATGTTGTTTACAGTTTTGTAAACGACTCACTGTACAGTTTACAACTTCGTTAAGCCCCAGTATACAGTTTACGGCAGTTAGTGAGAAGTTTCCTCCACCGTAATCCTCATACTGTGTCTTACACACTTGTCAACATATTTCATCATTGTTATACATATATAACCTTTTACCTAATTCCTGTAAACAAGAACTGAATACAGTATTTACGTACATTTGTCAACAGCAGCAGTTCATGCAGCAGCAGGCAGCATTGATGGCAGCTGCCTCACAGGGTACCTACATCAACCCCATGGCAGCCCTGGCTACCCAGATGCCCCATGCTGCTGCCCCCTTGGCCAATGGCATCACCAGTCCAGTTGTCCCACCCACTTCTGGTAAGATCGGCGATGTTCATTTTCTATTTAGTTCTGTTTTTGGTGCTGTTGATGGCTGTTGATGGCTGTTGACTGGTTCTTCTCAATGTCAGATTTTATTATGGCTCTAGGGATGGTCTTGTTGGATAGTCGTTGAGCTTGTGTGCGGTCATCACCTTTGATGAGTTAGCTGTCTGTATGTGGTAGTTAGTGTGCATGTCCATGGTCATTCATCTCTCAACTCTTCATAGGTGTGAGGGGCTAAGCTCTAGCCTTGATAATTATATATTGAGAGGGAGGGGAGGAAATATTTCCCTGATTAATAATAGAATGGATCCTGATACCTATCGTAGAACTGAATTTCACAATGCATAAAAATATATTCATTATACATACATTGCAACGGTACAGTAATTCAAAACAACAGTCGTTGATTATAACAAAGTCACGATTTGCAAAATAAGCTTTTATTGGGAGAACATTTTGCTCTAAGAGATTTATTGTTGTAGGTAACGCAAAATGTTGCTTCAGTGAAATATTTCTCTGTAACAAGATATTAAAAGCAGCAGTCACGGTGATCACTTAACACGGGACTCTTGACTGGTGCTCATCGCATGTCAAACATCATGATGCTATGATGAGCGATCTCCGAGGTATTATATATATATATATATATATATATATATATATATATATATATATATATATATATATATATATATATATATATATATATATATGCAATAAGGTCACCGTAAATAGGTGATATCACAACATGCAAGACAACCGCTGTGAAAAATTGTGAAATTCGAAGCGTTTTCGTGATGTCTTTTATGTTCTAGTCTTAAATTGTATGGTCGAAGACCATTTCTTTGTCAGTTGGAAATACCCTAATTACAAAAAAGTGCTGAATTGTGTTAGGTGGAATCCAGTTCTGAATTATGTACAGTCAGGTCTCTTATGCAGCTCCTCTATATAGTGTGACTCTTTTTGTGGGAACGCGAGTGAAAAGGTGTAATCAAAATTGAGTAGCGAGTGGAAAGGCCTTCATAGTAGAGGTTCAGTTTTGAATCCATTTTCTCAATCTCATTTCGTAAAATATCATAGAATATCTTCATCGAGAAGTGGAGAAAAAACCTTCCTCCGTTAGCCATCCGTGTAATACAAGGCAACTAAAATGCCGAGAGCAAGGTGCTAGTAACCCCTTCTCTGTAAATTACTACATGTAAAAAAATAGCGCTTCCTCTTTTTAAGGTTCCCCTGCCTCAGTGGAAGATGGCTGATGTGTTAAAAAAATCACAAAATATAGAAGGGCTTTATAATTTTGGTATTCATGCCATCAATCAAAATAAGGGATCACACTCTCATGATAAAAACTGCTTTACCTGTGGCTCCTCACCTGAGATACCAGGTGAACAGCATCCCTACGACCTAGGATTAACCCTTGGCTGTGTTCAGTTGTACTCCTCTCTGCAGAGTCTTGTGGCCTGTAAAACTTAAAGTAGAAGCTTATTATTTTAATGAAAATCATTTAGTCCATTAGCAAAAGTAACCTGTGCCACCTTCTCAAAAATTATAAAAAAAAATTTGTGTCTAACTTAAAGAAAGGATGATTAGTGAAATCTAGATTTTTCTCAAAGCAGAATATTGGATGAAACTGTAACTTATTTGAGAGGCTGCAAATTTACTAGACAGTGAGTATACAGTTACTTTACTGTGGATGTGGAAATGTTACGTTGGAAAAGTATGAATGTGGATGAAATGAAGGTAGAAATGTTGATCTTAAGGGGAGGAAGACTGTGATAGTCTGGTGCACAGGCGAAACTTTGTCATAATAAAGTCTCTAGCTTCTGCAATTTGTGTGTGACACAATTATCCTCAAAGATTTGTTAAGTTATACCATGAATTAAGGAAAGATTCTAGACTTCACCTTACGAAACAAAGCAAATGCAATAGTAATTATGGACAAGGTAGATTATAGTGGAAAAATGAACATATTATTAGAAGACGGAGGAAGTTACGTGCCGCATAATGGCCCTTATATTGTGGATAGATTTTAAAGCAAGTAATGCAACCAACCACTGTGGCGAGTAAGGAAACGTATGGAATGGCGTGACAGGTAAATGTTACTGTGTACATTCAGTAATGGAAGTACTCTTCAGTAAATTTGTCTCTGTCAGAAAGAAGAGATGAAGGAATCTAGAGAATTTATTAAGGAGCTAAAATGAAGAGAAAGATATACATGAAGGAACTCGAGGGAGGTGGGGGGGGATCTGTTAGAAGTGAACACTCGAGGATGGAAAAGAGAGTGCAGCACCTGCACTCTGGCATAGAACAGTAAGGTGAAGTACCTGTACTCTAAAACCGATCAAGAATTTTGTGATTTTGCGAGTCTGGCGTGGTGGGGGGACTGTTTTTCCTGCCCCATTGGGAAAGGAAGCTACAGAGCGAGTGATGGTGAATGTGTTTCTTCCTTTAGGTCACCCTGTCTTCAGGAAAATGTGCAGCTTATAAAAAAATATTTCTAATAACTTTTCATAATAGATTTTTCTTATTTTATATATATATATATATATATATATATATATATATATATATATATATATATATATATATATATATATATATATTATTATATGTCGTGCCGAATATGTAAAACTGGTCAGTTAGCAAGAACTCATTTAAAATTAATTCCTTTCTGAAATTTTCTCTTATACGTTGTAAGATACATTTTTCTCATTAATGTTAATGTAAAAATTTTTAATTTTGCACCAAAAGAATCTTAGAAAACTTACCTAACCTTATTATAACAAGAGCAATTTATTTTAGCCTAACCCAACTAAATATATTTTAGATTTCTTTACAATAATTTAATATTAAACACAGTGAAATATATTTTTTTCGTTAGGTTCAGAATGATTTTGGCGAAATTATTGCATACACAAATTTTCACTTGTCTTATATGGCAAGATGAGCGTTGCTTTTTAAGCCAAGATCGCAAGTTCTGCCTATTCGGCACGACATATATATATATATATATATATATATATATATATATATATATATATATATATATATATATATATATATATATAATGAATATAAAGTCTTTGATAAATATTTGACAATATTTATGCTCTTAAATTCATTATTTGTGTCATGTTGTAATTTTCTCGTCTGACGAGATAGTTCTGATAGTGCGTCCTGGAGCTTCATGAAGCACAGCGTATAGCCACTGTAAGGCAGTCACTGTAAGACAGTCACTGTAAGATAGTCACTGTAAGATAGTCACTGTAAGACAGTCACTGTAAGACAGTCACTGTAAGACAGTCACTGTAAGATAGTCACTCTCTTGTAGCCCCTAAAACTCTCCTTGATGCTGCCCCCCCCCCTTCCACCCCATGTCCTTCTCTTCCCTGCCCTACCTCCATACCCCTCCCCCTACCTGCAACACCCTTCCTCACAGAAACTTCGTTCTGTGGTACAATGGGGCCAAAAAATAAGGCCGAGAGATGGGAAGGATGATTGGGAAGCAGAGCTCAAAAAATGGGAGGAAGACTGGGGAAGGAAGCTAGAAGAGCTTGGATGGAGGATAGAGGAGATGATAGCTGCAGAGAGAAGAAATTGGGAGCAACATGCCTTAGTAGCAGAATCCAAGATACAGTGCTTAGAAGAAGAACTGAGCAATCTGAAACAGCCTAAAGAAAGAAATAACAGTACAGACATAACATCAGGAACTTCTACATCAGACACAGGCAAGGAGACTGGATGGAGCAAGGAAGCTATACTGTATGCAAAGGAACGGTCAGACCCACACGGGGCCAAGGCAATGACCAGGAGCACACTAGGAACAAATGAGAGACATTGAAGGAGCTAGGATATATGCAGGGACTCTACCAGACTCCTGCAGGGGCCAGGAGCAGCTGAGCAGGAAAGACAGGCCAATGAGCAATGGAGCCTCAGCTAGGGAAAGGATTGAAAGAAGGAACACTCAAAGGGAAGGAACTAAAACACTTCAGAGGACGCAGTGGGAGACACAGTGGGAGGAAGAAAGTGAGAGATCAGTTTTTGTCCATGGGCTCCAGGAAGCCGATGGGGAAACTTACGAGGAAAGAAAACAGGAGGAAATAAAAGTGACTGAAGGTATCATGAAGGCAATAAGCGAGGGCAATATGACCCAGGTGGAAAATTTTCGGAGAATTGGGTGGTTCACAAGGAGAAGGAAGCTGCCTCTCAAAGTAATTTTCAAGGCAGAATCAACTAGAATCATGATCCTGCAGGAGAAAACACGGCTGAGAGACAAACTGGAATTCCAGAGTGTGTACCTCGACCGAGACAGAATGCAAGAGGAAAGGAGGATACTGAAAGAGAGAGTGCAAAAACGAAAGGAGGATTGGGAGGAAGAGACAAAGAGAAGCAGTATAACCAAGACACAGGTAGGAGGGCAAACACACCCCCTAGAAACACCCGCATAAGGAATCCAACCACGACAACCCCAAGACAACTGAACAATCTAAGCCACCAGTCACACACCGATCCCTCTGTCCCCACCCCCCACACCACAAACCCCAACCCTACAGCAACCCCCTATGGGAACTCTACCCCCTCCACAACCCCCCATAGGCCCCAGCCAGGGCTCCTGCTCTCCTCACCCAATATCCTCCCAGGACCACAGTTTTGGAACAGAAGTTGAAGGTTTGGTACATGAATTCTGATGGCATAACGAACAAATATGAGGAGTGGCATGAAAGAATCAATGAGAAGTCCCCAGACATAGCATTCACAGAAACAAAACTCATTGAGACAATAACAGATGCAGTCTTCCCACCAGGATATCAGATCCTGAGGAAAGACAGAAGGAGCAGAGGGGAAGGAGGGATAACACTGCTCGTAAAACACCAATGAAAATTTGAGAAAATGGGAGGCATGGACGAGATTGGAGGAAGAAATACATAGCAGGTACACTTCAGTCTGGGAAGCACAAAGTAGTTATTGCAGTGATGTATAATCCACCACTGAACTGCAGGAGGCCAAGAGAGGAATACGAAGAGAGTAACAGAGCAATGGTGGACACACTGATTGAGGTGGCAAAAAGAGCTCACTCAAGCAGAGCAAAATTACTGGTTATGGGCGATTTCAATCACAGAGAGATCAATTGGGAAAACCTGGAACCACACGGGGGTCCCGAAACATGGAGAGCCAAGATGATGGATGTGGCACTGGAAAACCTCATGCATCAACATGTTAAGGATACTACCAGAGAGAGAGAGGGAAGAATGAACCAGCAACACTGGACCTTGTGTTCACCCTGAGCAGTTCAGACATTGAGGACATCATATATGAGAGACCCCTAGGAGCTAGTGACCACGTGGTTCTGTGCTTTGAATACATAGTAGAGCTATAAGTGGAGAGGGTAACAGGAGACAAACGGGAAAAGCCACACTATAAACGGGAGGACTACATAGGTTTGAGGAACTCCCTGCAAGAGGTTCAGTGGGACAGAGAACTTGTAGGAAAGTCGGTAAATGAAATGATGGAATTCGTAACAACAAAATGTAAGGAGGTAGAGGAAAGGTTTGTTCCCAATGGTAACAGAAATACTGGAAAGACCAGAACGAGCCCCTGGTTTACCCGACGGTGTAAGGAGGCAAAAACCAAGTGCAATAGAGCATGGAAAAAAGTACAGAAGGCAAAGAACACAGGAAAATAAGGAGATTAGTCGAAGAGCCGCCAGAAACGAGTATGCACAGGTAAGAAGGGAAGCCCAGCAACAGTATCAAAATAACATAGCATCGAAAGTCAAGTCAGACCCGAAACTGCTGTACAGCCACATCAGGAGGAAGACAACAGTCAAAGACCAGGTAATCAGGCTGAGGAAAGAAGGTGGGGAACTCACAAGTAACGATCACAAGGTATGCGAGGAGTCTGGACATCATCTCCCCATGGGTCCTTAGAGAAGGAGTAGGCCTGCTGAGTGTGCCACTAACCACAATCTTCAATACATCCCTTGAAACTGGGCAACTACCTGAGGTATGGAAGATGGGAAATGTAGTCCCCATATTTAAGAAAGGAGACAGAAACGAGGCACTAAACTACAGACCAGTAACTCTGACGTGAATAGTATGCAAAGTCATGGAGAAGATTATCAGGAGAGTGAAGGAGCTCCTGGAACGAAACACGATTATAAACAACAACCAGCACGGATTCATGGAAGGCAAATCCTGTGTCACAAACCTTCTGGAGTTTTATGACAAGGTAACAGAAGTAAGAAACGAGAGAGAGGGGTGGGTTGATTGCATTTTCCTGGACTGCAGGAAGGCCTTCGACACAGTTCCTCACAGGAGATTAGTGCAGAAGCTGGAGGATCAGGCACGTCTGACAGGAAGGGCACTGCAATGGATCAGAGAATACCTGACAGGGAGGCAACAACGGGTCATGATACGTTATGAGGTATCACAGTGGGCTCCTGTGACGAGCTGGGTACCACAGGGATCAGTCCAAGGACCAGTGCTATTTTTAATATATGTGAATGACATGGTGGAAAGGATAGACTCAGAAGTGTCCCTGTTCGCAGATGATGTGAAGCTAATGAGAAGGATTAAATCGGATGAGGATCAGGCAGGACTATAAAGAGACCTGGATAGGCTGGACACGTGGTCCAACAACTGACTTCTCGATCTCAGCCCTGCCAAATACAAAGTCATGAAGATTGGGGAAGGGCAAAGAAGACCGCAGACAGAGTATAGGCTAGGTGGACAAAGGCTGCAAACCTCACTCAAGGAGAGAGATCTTGGGGTGACCATAACACCGAGCATGTCTCCGGAGGCACACATCAACCAGATAACGGCTGCAGCATATGGGAGCCTGGCAAACCTGAGAATAGCGTTCCGATACCTTAGTAAAGAATCGTTCAAGACACTGTACACTGTGTACGTCAGGCCCATACAGGAGTATGCAGCACCAGTTTGGAACCCAAACCTGGTCAAGCACGTCAAGAAATTAGAGAAAGTACAAAGGTTTGCAACAAGGCTAGTTCCAGAGCTGAGGATAATGTCCTATGAAGAAAGGTTGAGGAAAATCGGACTGACGACACTGGAGGATAGGAGGGTCAGGGGGGACATGATAACAACATACAAAATACTGCGTGAAATAGGCAAGGTGGACAGAGACAGGATGTTCCAGAGAGGGAACACAGAAACAAGGGGTCGCAATTGGAAGCTGAAGACTCAGACGAGTCACAGGGATATTTGGAAGTATTTCTTCAGTCACAGAGTCGTCAGGAAGTGGAACAGCCTAGCAAGTTATGTAGTGGAGGCAGGAACCATACATAGCTTTAAGACGAGGTATGATAAACCTCAAGAAGCAGAGAGAGAGGACCTAGTAGCAATCAGTGAAGAGGCGGAACCAGGAGGTGAGTCTCGACCCCTGCAGCCACAATTAGGTGAGTACGCACACACACGCGAGTATTAGTGGCGTACATACATTAAGAAGTCCTCGCCCTTCCTTCCTGTAATGTGTATTGTATTATGGAAGAAAAAAAGATCCCATCTTTTGTGACTAGTTCCATCAACTAATAATTAACAACTAAGTTGTCTTGTATATTCATGAGTCTCAATAAACGGTTTACGGCCATTTTATTGAGACGATTTTTGTCCACCTGTTAATTTAATGTGTGTGTGTGTGTATATATATATAATATATATATATATATATATATATATATATATATATATATATATATATATATATATATATATATATATATATATACATATATACATACACACAGTGCAATATGCCGGGTGAGCACCCCGGCATAATGCCGTGACGAGAATCAAAGGCTTACCATATAAGGGGGTCTTTTTTCGTCAGCGCATTATGCCGGGTAGCAGCCGTTAGCACGACGTCACGTCCTGCCGCCACACTCCACAGTGACTCCTCAGTGCTCACGTGGCTGCCATGGTGAGAGGAAGTGTTGCGCTTTTGTCTCTCATCCACCCCATCTTTTGCCCGGTGTTTCCTTTAGTTTTTGGGCTATACATGTTTGATTATGGGTAAAAGGAAGTCTTTAACACCTGAAACTATAGTTCAAATCATAGGGCTTCACAAAGCTGGGCACCAGACAAAAGAAATAGTGGAGAATGTTGGTGTGTGTGAGCGTTCAGTGAGAGACTGGGTGCAGTGTTTCAAGGCTGGTGGCGGTGTTGAGTTACCGTCTGCCAAACCTCGGCCTGGCCCCTCGAAGAAGACATCTGTGTTAAAGAAACAGTTAGAGAGTACACCTAAGATAACTGCTAGAGAACTGAAAGACAAGAACCCACATCTTTTCTCAGGTGTCTGTAAGAACTGTTAACAGACGTGTGTCAGAACTGGGCTACAGTAGTCACCGCCAGGTTAAGAAACCGATCCTCTCCAAGCCACAGAAGAAACTTAAGCTGGATTATGCAAAGAAATATCTTCACTGGAATCCTCAACAGTGATCTGAAGTACTTTGGAGTGATGAAGCAACTTTCACTGTCACCTGTAACCGTGAGGGACATGAACCGGCCCAGAGATAGTGACCTGCTAGATCCAGGCTACACCTGTGGGACCACCAAAAACCCAGACTTGCTCATGGTTTGGGGGTGTTTCAGTGCTCACAGTGTTGGTGAACTCATTGTGCTTCACAAAAACCAGTATATGAACCAGTATAATTATCCGGAGTTATTGTGTGACAATTTACCTGAGGCGTTTGACAAGTGTGGGGCTACGGTGTTTATGAAGGACGATGCACCGTGCCATACCACCAAATCTGAAGTTCAGTGGCTTAAGGACTGTGAGGTGAGGTTCTGTAATGACTGGCCAGGTAATTCCCCAGACCTAAACCCTACTGAGAACTTCTGGAAAATAGTGAAACAAAGTTTACTGGGCAAGGATATCAGTTCCATCCTGCAGCTGGAGGCTGCTCTACATGAGGCATGAAATAATATACCTCCCCAAACCTTCAAGAATTTGTGTGAGACTCTTCCTACATTGCTGAGGGACGTAATTAAGCGTAAAGGACGCTGCACCAAGTATTTAAACCTCAGTAAGTGTGCAAATATATATATTACATCTTTCGTGGTATGTGTTTGTGTTTTGGTACGTGTGAGGGGGAGTGGCGGCATAATGCCGTGACTAGCACTATATATTCTGTGAGAATTGATAAAGTCCAGGGAGGACGAAACGTCCTCTTAATGTTTTGCCACAAACCGCGTATTGTCTCTTACTAACATACTTGTCAGTATTTAATATTTCTGAGATACATAGTGTGTCTGGTAAGATAAGAGACTAATAAGAGGTGTAGCTCTTTACTTCATACTCTTATGTGACTCTTAACTTGAGAGCAATATTTTTTTTTTTTTTTTACAAAATATATACAAGTAATCATCGGGAAGCGCTAAGAGCACATGGATTATACACCGCATAAAGAATGGGGAAGGTAGTTAAGTTGGATTTAAGGAAGGGGGAGGTTAGGTACGTTCCCTTGGATCAAGAGCCCCTGGCAGGCATCAAGGCACCGCTCTTGAGGGGAGGTCCTTGCATAATGAATGCTAATCATGAGTCACACTGTGTATGATGATGTGGTCTAGCCTAGCCTTGGTTCCTCAGATCCATCTGTCTTCAGTGATTAGAAAATATGATTAGAAATATCTCATATTACACCCTTTGATATAGAGATAGATGTGTGTGTGTTGATATTATTAAGCAGTGGGATATATCACAGATACTTTTGGAAAAAAATACTACTTTTCTTTTGTATTCGTCACTGATTTGAATGACAAAAAAAAAAAAAAAATTTTTTATGCTACTGAATTCTAGCATATTAGAATTTTATACCACGTAGTTTTTTCTACATTTTTCAAAGTTAGTAGCAGTAATTTTAAAATAATTGAACAATTATTGAAACCAGTGATTAATTATTTTACCCAAAGTTAAGCCATTTTTTCCCACATGATTCACTGTACGAGCGCCGGATTAAAGAAAAGGGTTGGGAGTCACCGGGCAGTAAGTCACTCTTAATCCGGCCTGTACTGTATCATTTAACCGGGATATAAACATGAAATAATGGTAAATAACTTAACTATAGAAGAGCTTAGTACTTCACTGTCATGGTAGGAAATGTACTTCATAACCATTGGTTATAAGTTCATGGAAATATTAGCTATAATGCCCAAATCATTAAGATCTTCGCATTACACTACTGACATCATTCATTTTATGCGTAAGTTGTAAGTTATAATTAAAGCTCAAACATTTTTTTTTTGTTATTTTTCATTATCTACAAACATCAGTAGTATCAAGCTCAACTGACATCATAGACCTTCAAGACAGGTCATACATTACCGACGCTAACAGACATCATTCCATCTTTGCAGCATCTGTGCCACTGGTGTGGGACTTACAGAGTTCAAAAGTTGGTAAGTTAGTAGAGAATGAGTCCCCAGACGACCCCCTAGTTTAGCTAATGATTGTGCGCCCGAATTCTATAACATTGTTGGAAGATTGGCAGAAACCTGACACACAGCAATTCAGAGACACGGGCAAAGCGAGAATTTGTTAAAAATGACGTTTCGCACTGCGACTTGATGAAGTTACTCGATAAAAATGTTCTCACTGAGCGAAACATCGTTTTTAGTGAGGGTTTGCTGTCTGTCTGTCTCTGTGAATTTCTCAAGTGTTGTTTAAAGATGCACACACTGTTCCTCATCATTATGTTCAACTCTGATTGTCAGTTGGTTGGTTCCTTTCTCCATTGTTTTGCTTTCAGAGACAACCAACTGCCATTCACAGTTGTCTTAACCTTATCTCCATGTTGCATAAACTCTAAGAATTCGGGCTCTGCTTACATTGCTTTAGAGTAGTATCTGGAAATGACTAAGTTATATTGGACTAAGCTCACCCCATCATCACATTTATACATATTTGGTTGGTAGGAGATAATGCTGGGTCATGAACTTTGCAGGATCAAAATTGTGTGGAAGAATAGAGATTCCTGATTAAATTCCTTAGGTCAGAAGTAAGATTGAGCTTCGAAAGTATTCTTTCTGAAATTTTTGATACTCGTGACTTTTATTAAGCTATGAATTCCCATAATTTTGTATATTTTTTGCTGAAATAGGCATATCTTATAGGTTAGCCTCGATGAAAAAAAAGCATAAAGTATTGTTGTATATATCAAAAAAAAATATTAAATTATACTTATCAGTTGAGTAAATAAATGCAGATCCTTGTTCGTTCATTTTAAACTTGGCTTTCTCCTAAAATCCACGTTCAATCATCTAAACCTTCCTTGTCCTCCTAGTCTGTTTCTTTGTGTACTGACGCCTTTACAATGTTTGTGGCACCTTTGTGATTCTCATCTTGATTGTTAGTCCAGACGGCGTTTGCAAAGTTTGTGTCAGATCAGGTTCACATCAACATACTTATAAAAGTTGTATATGTTTGGACACTAGGCATTAAATTTTGTAATTATTTACGTATTTTGTTTGAATAAATTACAGTACTTAGTTAACGCCGTTTAAATGTTCATCGCAACTTCGGTGTTGTTAGTGTTGCAAAGTTCCAGTGCTATAATTGTGTTTGTAATTGTCTGTTTATGTTAACAAAAGAAAGTGTTGATATCAGTATGCTGCTTTCTTATTAAAGCATTACACCTCTAGACTTGTTTTTACGCAAGTTTAACAACCATACTTGTATTACATTAATTAGAAGAGTTTTAGAAGAGGCTTTTGATCTCAGGTTAGAGAATCCTACTTGATAAAGAATGCCATTGACTCAAGAATTCAGTATACTATTTACTGACACTTTCTTTCTCTTGTGAGATGTCTGGGGGTGCAACGTCCTGTCAAAGTGACTGCTGTAATCTCACTACTTTTAACTTTAGCATTTTGTTTTCTCTTTCCCCCAAAGCCATTTTCCTTTGACAGGATGCTTACTAACCATTCAGTTCTTTTAATTAAATCTGTGCATTAATTTCAGGATTAAATGGGCCATAGGTATGTGGGTGAACATAACTGTTGACAGCATAGGACCCCTTTTCTTGCACTTGTAGGCTAAATAGAAATCTAATGCACAGACCTCTGTGATCTGTGGTTAAAAAAGGGACACTATGTACAGAGCAAACCTTGATGTACAGACAACATTTTGCTCTAAGTAGAGCAAAATGACTTGATGAATCTCTACTTAGAGCAAAAGATGGTAAAGATTTGTTTGGCACTTAGTGTCTCTTGCTATACTTGCTTTAGCTGGTATATCATTGGCCCTGTTAGTTATTATTGAATTGAGTTTATCATTTAATGAGTTTTGAGTGTTTAATTTTCAGAAGATAGTTTTAAGCATAGTAATATTGAGATTAAACTCTCATGAATACAGAACAACTTTTTTAAAGTTAATAGAAAGGGAAATAGCAGTTGCAATCATCTGGTTGTAAGAAATGTATCAACTTCAATATATTGAAGTTCAATGCTGAATATATAAGCAATTCTCCCCTAGAATTAAATGGGATACCAGGTATTTGTTTAATTGTGACTTTGGCTCTCTCTCAGCTCTAAGTGGATTCCATATCCATCGAGCCCTGACTTAGGTGGCTCTGTCCACCACCTGGTGCCTTGCATTTCCCAGACTGGTCCCAACCACAGGTTGTTCCCTACCCCAGGTGGCTGTATCCAACAGGCGCACTCTGCCCCTGGCGGACATTGTACCACCTACTTTGCGCCTCATAAGTGTTGCAATGTCTCCCCAGGTGCCAGTCAAGCTCAGCCAGTAAACGGCGCCTTGCCCTCCATGCCTTCCCCTACGATGCAGAATTTCAATATAGCTCCTCAGCCAGGGCCCAATAGCCAGCCAGGTGGGAGCGAGGGGGCTGTGTTTGCCAATGGCCTCCCTCAAACCTTTGCTGCACGTAAGAACTTTTCTAAAAACTTTCCACCAACAGTATCTCTATACATATGTTACTAGCCTGCTATATACAGATGCATTGCCAAGATTGACTTTTTTTTCTCCCTCTTTTGTTTTTGAAAGCTCGGCCTAATATATTATTTTTGAATTGTGACATAGCTTGTTGATTCCTGAGAAACAGAGACTGGAATATTTTCAAAGAAAATAGGACAGGAAAAATGTAGAGTGGATCAGATACCTAGTTCGTGAGCTGTAAGCTTATTTAATTGTAAGTTAAGACAAGTTCTGAAGAAAACATACAGAGGCACACGCACACACGCACTCATTCACTTGCATACTGAGAAAAAGAAATATGTATTAAAAAAGAATATTAAAATACACCTCTTTAGAAACAGTGGTTGACTGCTAAAATTGGATCCAAAAAAAGAAAGAATTTTATTTGGATGATTAATAATCAACACAGGATAACCCAAGAAAGCCAAGTATTGTAACTTATTTCTAGAAAGACCCTCTGTCCTCTTCCTCCAGGGACGACAGCAAGTATTCGGCTAACACCCAGAAACATATCTAATTACTGTTAGGTGAACAGGGACAGCAGGAGCAGGGAAACACCGCAGACAGTTTCAACTTGCCGATGACCAGACGCAGGTCCTTCACAACCAACCACTGACCACACAAGAGGTGGTTCTTCCTCTGTTAGATAAGACAATTGTGTACAGTTTAAGATATTTCTTAAAGGAAGGTTTGGCTCTGAGTGGCTTTACTATGTGGCTTTGAAACTACGTAAGTAATAACGAGTACATTATCTCTCGTTCACACACAGGGTAGACAGTACGTTATCTCTCGCTAACACACAGGGTAGACAGTACATTATCTCTCGCTCACACACAGGGTAGACAGTACGTTATCTCTCGCTCACACACAGGGTAGACAGTACGTTATCTCTCGCTCACACTCAGGGTAGACTACGTTATCTCTCGCTCACACACAGGGTAGACAGTACGTTATCTCTCGCTCACACACAGGGTAGACAGTACATTATCTCTCGCTCACACACAGGGTAGACAGTACATTATCTCTCGCTCACACAGGGTAGAAAGTACATTATCTCTCGCTCACACACAGGGTAGACAGTACATTATCTCTCGCTCACGCACACAGGGTAGACAGAACATTATCTCTCGCTCACACACAGGGTAGACAGACATTATCTCTCGCTCACACACAGGGTAGACAGTACATTATCTCTCGCTCACACACAGGGTAGACAGTACATTATCTCTCGCTACACACAGGGTAGACAGTACATTATCTCTCGCTCACACACAGGGTAGACAGTACATTATCTCTCGCTCACACACAGGGTAGACAGTACATTATCTCTCGCTCACACACAGGGTAGACAGTACATTATCTCTCGCTCACGCACACAGGGTAGACAGAACATTATCTCTCGCTCACACACAGGGTAGACAGTACATTATCTCTCGCTCACACACAGGGTAGACAGTACATTATCTCTCGCTCACACAGGGTAGACAGTAACATTATCTCTCGCTCACACACAGGGTAGACAGTACATTATCTCTCGCTCACACACAGGGTAGACAGTACATTATCTCTCGCTCACACAGGGTAGACAGTACATTATCTCTCGCTCACACACAGGGTAGACAGTACATTATCTCTCGCTCACACACAGGGTAGACAGTACATTATCTCTCGCTCACGCACACAGGGTAGACAGAACATTATCTCTCGCTCACACACAGGGTAGACAGTACATTATCTCTCGCTCACACACAGGGTAGACAGTACATTATCTCTCGCTCACACACAGGGTAGACAGTACATTATCTCTCGCTCACACACAGGGTAGACAGTACATTATCTCTCGCTCACACACAGGGTAGACAGTACATTATCTCTCGCTCACACACAGGGTAGACAGTACATTATCTCTCGCTCACACACAGGGTAGACAGTACATTATCTCTCGCTCACCACACAGGGTAGACAGAACATATCTCTCGCTCACACACAGGGTAGACAGTACATTATCTCTCGCTCACACACAGGGTAGACAGTACATTATCTCTCGCTC
The DNA here is from genome assembly GCF_026875155.1 of Cherax quadricarinatus. Lineage (NCBI taxonomy): Eukaryota > Metazoa > Arthropoda > Malacostraca > Decapoda > Parastacidae > Cherax > Cherax quadricarinatus. The sequence goes on along the minus strand of NC_069449.1, from coordinate 36,076,690 downwards.
ACACAGGGTAGACAGTACATTATCTCTCGCTCACACACAGGGTAGACAGTACATTATCTCTCGCTCACACACAGGGTAGACAGTACATTATCTCTCGCTCACACAGGGTAGACAGTACATTATCTCTCGCTCACACACAGGGTAGACAGTACATTATCTCTCGCTCACACACAGGGTAGACAGTACATTATCTCTCGCTCACACACAGGGTAGACAGTACATTATCTCTCGCTCACGCACACAGGGTAGACAGAACATTATCTCTCGCTCACACACAGGGTAGACAGTACATTATCTCTCGCTCACACACAGGGTAGACAGTACATTATCTCTCGCTCACATACAGGGTAGACAGTACATTATCTCTCGCTCACACACAGGGTAGACAGTACATTATCTCTCGCTCACACACAGGGTAGACAGTACATTATCTCTCGCTCACACACACAGGGTAGACAGTACATTATCTCTCGCTCACACACAGGGTAGACAGTACATTATCTCTCGCTCACACACAGGGTAGACAGTACATTATCTCTCGCTCACACACAGGGTAGACAGTACATTATCTCTCGCTCACACACAGGGTAGACAGTACATTATCTCTCGCTCACGCACACAGGGTAGACAGAACATTATCTCTCGCTCACACACAGGGTAGACAGTACATTATCTCTCGCTCACACACGGGTAGACAGTACATTATCTCTCGCTCACAACAGGGTAGACAGTACATTATCTCTCGCTCACACACAGGGTAGACAGTACATTATCTCTCGCTCACACACAGGGTAGACAGTACATTATCTCTCGCTCACACACAGGGTAGACAGTACATTATCTCTCGCTCACACACAGGGTAGACAGTACATTATCTCTCGCTCACACACAGGGTAGACAGTACATTATCTCTCGCTCACACACAGGGTAGACAGTACATTATCTCTCGCTCACACACAGGGTAAACTGGGAGAGCAAACATTATCTCTCGCTCACACACAGGGTAAACTGGGAGAGAAAAAATCCGTAGTTATGCATAGCATTTTGGACTAATAGTAATGGCAATAATAATAGTTACTGGATAATATTTGTAAGTGCAATATATACTAAACTTCATTTCATTTTGAAAAGGATTAAAAAGACAATAAAAAAATGATATAATGATCACAGGTATTAAAAATAAAAAAATAAGGAAGATGGTGAAATTTATGACACAGATGTAAAAGTTTAATGACAATAAGAGAGTGACATCAGATATTTTGTTTAAGGAACAACATTAAGCACCGAAAAAAAAAAGTTTTTGTTTGAATTCAGTAAGTTATAATTTTGAGATTCATTTGGGTAGTTATTCCCTTTACGAAAATCAGAAATCATAATTAATAAAGAGCTTGATTTTGATTTTATAAGTCTTGCCAGAGGAGATAAAAATTATGTGAGTGTACAATAAATCCCTTCAAAATAAAACTGGCAAAAGTTATTAAATACATCGACAGACAGGTGGTGGAATTTATTGTCGACAAATGTCAAGTAATAAAAATGACAAAAAAAAAAAGATAGCATACCACCTGCATATTATAAGAAATAAAATATAGAAGAGGCAGAAAGAGGCACCTAGGGGCACTTATGGACAAAAATATTGTCTCCGGATCATACAAGTAAATTAATGAGAAATAAACTCTCTTATCTGCCAGACTTCACAGTTGCCTTCAGATATAAGGAGAGACGTGTTTAAAAACTGCATACACTGTGTGTTATTCCAAAATCTACTAAACCACTGCTATATACAACTCTCACAGAATTTGTACAGAAAAGAAACAGATGGCAGACTGCATCTATTTTAATTTTAAAAGTAATTATAATAATTATTATTATTGGGATTTTATAATTTCTGAGTGCCAGTTCTTTTGAAAAATTCACACACACTGTCTCACATCAAATTACAAATATTGTACAATAAAAAAAAATGCTAAAGTTTATATTGAAGAATGAGAATACCATCACCAGAAACATCAACTCGAAAAAAGAAACGTCTTCAACCGAGACTTGAAAGCATAAACAGATTCATGACTTAAATACTGGTAACCTCTTATACAGTCTGGCCCCTCAAGGGAGGTTCCTTGATGCTGGTAAGGGGCTCTTGATCTAGGGAATTGATCTATGCTCCGGCTTCCTGAATTGAGCCTGAATACCTTCTATCTCCCCCCCACACATGCGCTGTATAATTCTAGGGTTTAGCGTAGGGTTTTGAGTACGAGGCTCAGAAACATTCCAGAGTCTGATGTAAAAATAACAAGCACATCAGTAAAATACTTTGGAACTTAATACCTTGAAATATTAACAAACATTGTTTAAATTCAATTCTTGTGCTGATAAAGAGCCAGTGCGGCTGACACAAGTAGGGACTAGCGGGAACTCCAGGTGGGAGCATAAAAATACCAATATAGCTGAATGGTTCAGTTCAGACTGAAGTATTTTATGCAAGTAATTCGACAAATCCACAAACAAACGACAGCAAAAAAATCAACTCGAGAGGAAACAAACACGAAGATGAGGACGAAGACACACTGAATCATGATTCTGTCCAAATGCAGATCGTGAATATGAATGATAATTGCGACATTTAATTATCTGCTTTTGATAACCTACCAAAGCAAAAATAGCAACAAGTGGATTACATAGTTAAAGTCCAAAAACGTGCAACAAAATGGCTGCCAAAGATGTGACGCGCCGACCAAGAATGATGAAAAACAATGTTCTTGTTAGTTCACAAGAGAGAAGATCATGAATAAAATCATTAAAGAATGATAACATAGATAAAAGATGGTTTCTTGGCAGAAACAACAGGGAAAAATAAGAGACTATAATTTTGAAGTGAGGAAGGATTATTAGGTTATGGGATCTAAGAGGAAGGTAGTGTGTGCTACACCAGTGGAATGGGATCCAAGAAGGATGTAGCACATGCTTCTACCACTTGAATGCGATCCAGGAAAGAGGTAGTTCATGCTACAACCATTGGAATGGAATTTAAGAGGACGCCAATGACTGCTACAACCACTAGAATGGGTTCAAGAGGTGTTCCTGTGCGCTAAGTCCTTGGGAGGCATATACAGTTTAATGACAGAATCCACACTTGAAGCAGCGACACCAAAACAATATCTCTACTCCTATAAACAGCAACTCTTCTCTTATAAACACTAACTCTACTCCTGTAAACAAAGCTAAGCACAGTATTTGCGATACGAAATCATTTGCACTCGTGAAACGCATCACTGCACACTTTACTGGACTTAATACTGAGGACAGGACACAATGAACTCTATTGTACCTACAAACACTGAAGACATGACACAACCATTATACCTACAAACACTGAAGACATGACACAACCATTATACCTACAAACACTGAAGACATGACACAACCATTATACCTACAAACACTGAAGACATGACACAACACTTTATACCTACAAACACTGAAGACATGACACAACCAATATTACCTACAAACACTGAAGACATGACACAACCATTATACCTACAAACACTGAAGACATGACACAACATTATACCTACAAACACTGAAGACATGACACAACGAACTATTATACCTATAACACTTAAGACATGACACAACGAACTATTGTACCTATAAACACTGAAGACATGACACAACCAACTATTGTACCTACAAACACTGAAGATATGACACAACCAACTATTGTACCTACAAACACTGAAGACATGACTTAACCAACTATTGTACCTACAAACACTGAAGCCATGACACAATGAACTATTGTACCTACAAACACTGAAGACATGACACAACGAACTATTGTATCTACAAACACTGAAGACATGACACAACGAACTATTGTATCTACAAACACTGAAGACATGACACAACCAACTATTGTACCTACAAACACTGAAGACATGACACAACCAACTATTGTACCTACAAACACTGAAGACATGACACGACCAACTATTGTACCTACAAACACTGAAGACATGACACAACCAACTATTGTACCTACAAACACTGAAGACATGACATAACCAACTATTGTACCTACAAACACTGAAGACATGACACAACCAACTATTGTACCTACAAACACTGAAGACATGACACAACCAACTATTGTACCTACAAACACTGAAGACATGACATAACCAACTATTGTACCTACAAACACTGAAGACATGACACAACCAACTATTGTACCTACAAACACTGAAGACATGACACAACCAACTATTGTACCTACAAACACTGAAGACATGACATAACCAACTATTGTACCTACAAACACTGAAGACATGACACAACCAACTATTGTACCTACAAACACTGAAGACATGACACAACCAACTATTGTACCTACAAACACTGAAGACATGACACAATGAACTATTGTACCTACAAATACTGAAGATATGACACAACCAACTATTGTACCTACAAACACTGAAGACATGACATAACCAACTACTGTACCTACAAACACTGAAGACATGACACAATGAACTATTGTACCTACAAACACTGAAGACATGACACAACCAACTATTGTACCTACAAACAATGAAGACATGACATAACCAACTACTGTACCTACAAACACTGAAGACATGACACAATGAACTACTGTACCTACAAACACTGAAGACATGACACAACCAACTATTGTACCTACAAACACTGAAGACATGACACAATGAACTATTGTACCTACAAACACTGAAGACATGACACAACCAACTATTGTACCTACAAACACTGAAGACATGACACAATGAACTATTGTACCTACAAACACTGAAGACATGACACTAATTCGACTCTGCTACAGTAGCTACGAACAGACGAGTACAACTGAAGAGGGATTATGGAACTGAGGATGAAGCCTCTACTGTTCCTTACGCTGAATGACCTATGTGTGTTTAGCGCTTCATATACTACATTATTATTATTATTATTATTATTATTATTATTGTAGGTACGAATAGGTAATTACAAATGTGTAATCATGCATGCATACATGCATAAATGAGCTGCATACGTTTGAGCATGAGCATTAATGTATGCCAGTGTATGCACACACACACACACACACACACACACACACACACACACACACACACACACACACACACACACACACACACACACACACACACATGTACCATTTAATTAACATACTGTACTTCAAAATACAGAAGCCTTTCGATGTAATTTATAGTACAGTAATGCACAAACACTTGGCAAAAGAAAAGTATCATATTACTATTGCTATATTTTGATAAAAAGGCTGTTTATATTTTTTCGTTTATGGAATTTGGTTGTGTGCATGGGTAATTTTACTGCTAATTTTTTTTAAGTGCACAACATGCTAAGTAATTTAGAGATAAATACAAATCTTAATATCTTTAGGATATTTAAAATGAACAGTTTAAGTAGATTATTTTTGTAATCAATATTAATTTCTAATCCTAAATTTCTTCTTGTTTTTGTCGCCATGTCTTAACACTTATAAAGTAGAGTTATTTTTAGAGAACGATAGATACTGTACTTAACAATCAACATGGAATCGTGCTGAGCCTAAAGTAATTACTTGCAGGAACAAAAACCACAGCATTCTGCCATATATATATATATATATATATATATATATATATATATATATATATATATATATATATATATATATATATATATATATAGGTCTTTTGAAAGTTTAATTATTTTTTTTTTTGCATAGATTTTGCGTGATTTTTGTTCTGTAGAAGTTTTAAGCTTGATATCCCTCTCTTCTTCCACTTTTTGTCCATTAGAACATTAGTTCCTTGCTAGATAGGATTTCTTATACATTACTAATATGTAGTGAAAGAACTGAAGCTTGTTTGGGGAAAAGATGCTTGGATCCACTTGGCATACAGCCGAAACAGTGAAGAAAAGGGACACATTACAGAACACGCTCTCAATGGGACAACGTTTTGCTCTGTGTAGAGCTTTATCAAGTAATAATAACATTTGATAAAGCTCTAGAGAGAGAGTAAAACGTCGCAATGAAAGTTCGTCTTGCAATGTGTGTCTTTCCTACACATAAGATGCTTGCAATTCTCATCCTAGGCGAAGGTTGTGTCTAAATTGCTCGCTGGTGTGTAGCTCTGGCTTAGCTTCTGCTAGGAAGCATTACTGTCTATTTTGTACCAGTCATCCATTATATGTTAGCTTATATGTCATCATATGCTTCTTTCTTACTTGTCTCTTAACCTTCTTTTATTGTTCTCATCCATATTTTACTCCTTAGACATTTCGTATGTTGATATGGTTTTCCGTTTGTAATGTGGATACATGTTTTACCATATCAGTTTTTTTATGATTGTATTTCAATAACTTAAAACACATTTCAAGATATATTTAAATATATTTTTTTTATATTCTTTAGGTAATATAAATGTTCAAATATCGAATTAATATAAATCATTATAGTTAGTGCTACTCCGTTTTAGGTACAGTGTACATTTTAATATAGGAATCTATATAATTTATATTGCAGACAATTTTGCCACTTTAAATTTGTACATATTTCTGAAATCAACTATTGTGACATATCTTAAATTTATCGTAAATGATAAAGTAGCACATAAGATGGTAGTACATGTACATGTGCGCCCAAACTGCTTCGCATAACATCCAGACTTCCTTTATATATTGTACAAAAAAAAAAACGTTATCCCTCAAACAAATCTTCTCACTGTCAAACTGATTTTCATTGAGGCTAAACAAGCTATATTTGGTTTATGATGTTTCGTATTTGTGACAATTTTCTGTTATGCTAGTAATAGCCAGATAGTTATTTTAAACAATAGCCTCCAAAGCGCGATAAAGTAGGAAAGTAATAAGAAGGGTAAATTATTTTCTTGTGAGGAAAACTCTATTTATTTTCATATTTTTTTAGTCATATTATGTGTCAAAAAAATGGTAAATGGAAAGACAAAAAAAAAAAAACTTAAGTCACTGTCTGATACTTATAAGACTTAGATTAAGCTGTTAGTGGAAGACGACGCTGACTGTCAGCAAATGTTAAGTGTTTCAGTGTATTAATAGCTTCATACAGAGTATAAGAAAAATATTTTTGCCGTACATTATACGACATACGCTGACAAAAAAAAATACCTTCTATAATATCCACCTAACATTTCTCAGAGTACGCTAAAAGCTTGTGAAGTGTTTAGCGCGTACGTCTAACCTTGACACTTCACTCCAACAGCCCAGCCAATCCCTAATGGTGAAGCAGCGACACTGCAAGCTTCAGCAACCTATCCTGGCATGCCTTACTCAGGTGTTGGTAAGTACTTCCTTTAACTACTTGAAGTTTTTCTATGTTTACAATGCAGTCCTGATCATTTTTTTTATGTCGATGTTGTTTTTAGGATATGGATTTTGTCCGGTATCTGATGGTATATTTTTTGTATAGAGAAGTTTAGATTTTTTTATATTATCAAAAAATTTTTATTGGTGTATTAAATTCAGTACAATACTAATAATTCTTCAGAAAATAGTTATAATTTTTTTGACATGCTATCAGATATCTTTTAGTAATGGGAGAAGTACGCTGCAGCTCCCATAATTCTTAGTAATACATATATATTTAAATTGTTTGATATTCTTTCCCTATGCTTTTTGTGTGGCTTTGTTGTTCACTTACAAAATTATTGTATTTTTTTGCATGCTTTCTATATATTTTGGTTGGTGTTCACCCCCTGTGTGGCCTCTTGTTCAAAATCTTGTTCAGTGCTGGAATTATCAGCAAGTCGCCTTCCATTCATACTCCACCCTCAACCTCCTCACTAAAAGCTTCTTAGATGTTGGCAGAATTTACTTTAAAAATGTTAAAACTGTTTCTTGTTTATTAAATATTTGCTATACTCACACAGACACATATACATAGATACACACATAAATACACACACCACACACATGCATACACAGACACACACGCATACACAGACACATACACGCATATACAGACACACACACACGCATACACAGACACACACACATGAACGTATACACAGACACACACACACGTATACACAGACACACATAACACAGACACACACAGCATACACAGACACAACACACACACACACAGCATACACACACACACACACACACACACACACACACACAACACACACACAAACACACACAACACACACACACACACACACACACACCACACCACACACACGCACACACTACGCGCACACACCGCACACACCACACATACACACACACACACACACACACACACACACACACACACACACACACACACACCACACACACGCAACACACGCACACATACCGACGACACACACACACACACACACACACACACACACACACACACACACACACACACACACACACACACACACAACACAACACAACACCACGCACAACTACGGCACACTAGCACACGTAACACAACAACACACACACACAACACACACACACACACACACACACACACACACAGCATACACGCACACGCAACCACAAACACACAACACACACACACACACACACACACACACACACACACACACACACACACACACACACACACATGCCTGTAGCACAGATGCCCAAGACACATCCTCATAATGCAGGGTATAACATCAGTATAACATACAGGTTTATCAAACACATTGATAGTTTACGGTAAAAAAAAATCTGAGGCTGGACACCACCACCATAACTCTGCTCCTGAACCTACAAATAAGAAATAGATAATTGAAACTAGGAATGCATAGGACCTGTGACTCAACTCCTGCAACCACACACACACACACACACACACACACACACAACACACACACACCACACACACACACACACACACACACAACACACCCACACACACACACACACACACACCTACACACACACAAGCATTTCCTACATGTGTAAGACATTAAACACAAACTTGTAGCGTGTGTGCATAAAAGCTAATACCTTGGATACATACAGATTAATGCCCTAAATAACATATTGAAAAACGGTGGTTATTGAATAAAACCAATGATGAGGCTACTAACAAAAACAAGAAAAGAAACAGACAAACTAAAGATGACACCTTCGATCTGCAAGGCATCAACACATGGGTTACCCATTGTGGAAAAATACTTTTCCCTTTTCTACGAGAAATGATGCACATTCTGCTCATACTTAAAAAAAAAATGACGGGTGAGAACCTTTGAAGTATAGGGCAGTCTTGTTGACGAGAGTTGTGAAAATATTGGAAAATGCATTTGAGAAAAGCTGATAAAACAGACGTTGATAAGGGGTAAAATGTCCTCTTGGGACAATATGACCAGCGGAGTGCAGCAAGGATTAGTACTTGTCAAATAATGGCCCAGAAGGAATAAAAACTACATGGGTATGTTTGCTGACTCAAAAATTTTATGTAAAAATAAGCAATAAAAATTACTATATCTTTCCACGAAGGTGTTGATAAGTCGAGCAACTGAGGTGACAGATGGTGGAATTTAATGTGAACAATAGTTCTGCTGTAATAGAAACAACAAAATGCAAAAAAAAAAATAATAATAATAAATAAATAAAGGAAAAAAGAGTATACATGGATTATGGAAAACAATATTTACTGTACTGGAAGATATTCTAAAATAATCGTCAAAAAAATATTCGCAAGCTTCTCTGGCAAACTTTAAAATGCCTTTAGTAATACAAAGGTAATCTTTCTATTAAACATAAATAGAAGTTACCGTAGTTAGATATATATATTTGGTTACAGTTTTAATAATTATGACACAAATATAATTTGATATAAATGTATTTACAAAATAAAGTCGATAATTATACAAAGTATTTCAGGCAAATTAATCCTAGAACTTTCATAATACTTAATTCTAGTCAGATAGCAGAGTAAGATAGCAAAGATAGTACAATGAAAAAAGGACACAAATGCAGTGTAATACGACTCTTTATTGACTACATTTCGCCCACACAATGGGTTTTATCAAGTCACAAACAGATCTATTTGTGACTTGATGAAGCCCATTGTGTGGGCGAAACGTTGTCAATAAAGGATCGCATTATGCAGTAAGTCCTCACTTAACGTCGTAGATAGGTTCTTGGAAACTGCAGCTTTAAGCGAAACGACGTGTAAAGAAACCAGTTTTACCATAGGCTAATAGATGTAAACATTGGCTCACATTGCACCTTTAGCACTCATTCCAACAGTGTTAAATCAAAGAATAAATGTCTGTAAAGCGAAAACTGTAAGAAGCGCCACCTCCCAGCAGGCAGCTCAACAACGAACGTGCAGAATTAAGACACTCATGTAACATATGGGAATCTTTATCTTTGTCTTCAGTAAAGATTCCCATATGTTGCATAAGTGTCTCAATTCTTCAAGCTGTCGGGTTTCACAACCATTTATCACAACGAACGTGCAAACTCCATAAAGACAGTAGTCCCGGCTAGGAATCAATTTTTTTCCCCTCAACGTTATAACGAAACAATGTTAAGTGAGAACTTACTGTAATGCATTTGTGCCTATTTTTCCATCGTGTCGATATTTTTTACCATTTATCTCCCAGATAGCATAGTGCTGAATGAGCGGAATGTTTAAAAATATTGTTCACAACGTATGTTAAACCAAAACTGAAATAAGTGGCAGTGGTCTCGGCACTGTAATCACTGCTTAAGCAAAAAAATAAGTTGGAAGCTACAAACTGATTTCTGGAGCTAAAAGAAAATAGTAGCAAAGAAAGGCTAAAAACATTACATTAAATCCACCTTGTCAGAAAAGAGAAATAGACGGTGAATTAAAACCATATGTAAGATTATGGAAACATGAACGAATAAATATGGATTTTTTTTAATCATCACCAGGAAGAAAGAAGATTCATGGTTATAAACTGAGGAAGAAGAAAGTCTATAAGAAACCTATAAAAAATCACCAGTTGGTAGAGAGTAATATGATACAAAAGAAGTTGTGAATAAACGGTTTAGAAAAACAACAAGTTGCTGAATTAGACAATTGTGCAACATCTGGGTATCTTTATTCTGGAAACGTCTCGCCACGCAGTAGCTTCTTCAGTCCAATGCGTGGCGAAACGTTCCCAGAATAAAGAAACCAGATGTCTCACAAGCGTCTCATTTAACAAGAGGAAATAGCAAGTGCAACAACCTATAGAAATATTGTTCTTGTATCCTGTGTGCTGACTGAATTAAACTTCAGGACGTCACCGACATTGTTCTGCTCCTCTAGCTACAAATAAATCATTACAATGTATATGATACACACACACAAAACACAAACACAAAGCACACACACAAAACACATGCAAAACACACGAAAACATAACAAATGAGTATGACACAACTCACTTCATGGGTAAACATCGTCATTGGGATCCAACAAGGACCAGTACTTGCTCTCATAATATATTTTACTTATATGAATGAAAACAAAGTGTGGGTGTAAATATTGTGCAGAGAATTCAGAGAATGGAGATTAGAAAATTGTGCTGGATTAACAGAATTGTTAATTCAGGAGAGTGAGGAGTGATTGTTGATGTTTGATTATTTCGAGAGGATGGAAAAAATTAAGATCACTGAGAGAGAATATATATATCTGGTGTGAAAGAAACGAGGGGGAGGGGTTGTCAAAGGAAGGGTTGTTTCAGGAAAGGTTGTCCCAGAAAGAGTTATCCAAGAAATGGTTGTTCCAGGATGGGTTGCCACAGGAAGGGTTCTCCCAGGAAGAGTTTTCCCAGAAAGAGTTCTCTCAGAATGGGTTGTCCCAGGATGGGTTGTCCCAAGAAGAGTTGTTCCAGAAAAAGTTGCCCCAGGATGGGTTGTCCCAGTAAGGGTTGTCCCAGGAAAGGTTGCAGGGAAGCGGTAAAGGAGGTTTCGAGTATTATAGGCTTGAACATCCAACAAGCTTGTGTAAGCATGTTAGATCGGAGTGGAGACAAGTAGTTATGACTTGACGTGCTGTTGGAGTGTGAACAAAGAAATATTTATGAAGGGATTCTTGGAAACCAGTTAGCCTTACTTGAGTCCTGGAGGTGGAAAGTATAGTGCCAGCACTCTGAAGGAGGAGTGAGGATACTGCAGTTCAAAGGATCATCCAAATACACTTGTCAGCACATTTCTGGCAAGACAGCAATTGAATGAATGATGGTGAATGTGTGTGTCTTATTAAATCACCCTACCACGTGGGAGACTAGCGTGCTAAAAAATACAACAATTAAAGGATCAGAATGGGACGCCATGGACATTGTTCCACTCCTGCAGCTGCAAATAAATCATTACAAATAGGTATTCAAATCAGAAGGCATCACGCATATTATGTATACGAACAGGCACAATCACCTACAAAAGCATTATTCGTAATAATATACATGTACACTGCGCACACAAATCACCTCGTGTGGAAATGCCATCAGAGGCGTCTAGCAAGGTTAGGTTAGCCGAGATTCGTCAGGAAACAGAACACGTATTTGCTGACGCGGATCTTAGTCATATGATGACCAACAGCTACAGTTCTTGGTCACCCGACTGAGTATATCTAAGAAGGATTAATACTTGCCGATAATATATATATTTATAAAAGATTTGCTGGGATTAAAGTGCAAAATTCGTATGCTAGATAAATAAAAAAAAATCTGTAAATTCGTGCAAGTAAATGAAGTTTAGATATAGGTGATGGAATATAATGTATATTTGGTGCCATGGAATGAAAACTGGGAAAATAAAAAACCGGTCATGTGAAGAATATAGATTATGTGATAAAATGTGGAAAGTGATAGAAAAGGGAACCTGAGTGCAATATAAAGCTAAACATCACCAGAACTTAACATAAATAAAGAACACCGGTGAGGAATTCACACGGCACAAGGCACACGGCACACGGCACACGGCACACGGCACACGGCACACGGCACACGGCACACGGCACACGGCACGCGGCACGCGGCACACGGCACACGGCACACGGCACACGGCACACGGCAGACTTCAGAGTAACATTCACACATATAGTATAGACAACAGAATGCTAAAAGATAGCTGTTTACAACATAATTTAAACCAAAATTGAAATATGTAGCAATTATGTGCTGTATGTCCCTATAAAAAAAAAAGGAAATACTGTGCTGGGATTTAAAAAGTAATCACAGATGTTTTAGAAAAACAAGAACAAGAAGCCACAATTGAAAACCAAGATAAATAAATAGCAAAAGGACACTAGGAAATATTTTTTTCACTCATACAAGTAGTAGATGAGTAGAATGGTATACAAGAGACGGCAACAAGTATGAAAAATTAATGAGTGCAATACCGGCCAAATTAAAAATAGCCATGAGATATATTCATGAGAAAATTCTGTAAAAAGCTGTAAACAATATGTTAGAGCAAAATTAGAATAAGTAGCTGTGTCATGATTCCCACACTTACAAAAAACTAGTGGAAGAACAAGAACGTTCAAAAAGTCAAGAACTGAAGTTTATGAGAAGCCAAAAGCAACGGACATGCACTCTTGGACGGTGTGTATAAGTGGATAATTTGTGTGATGATCTATAATGTAGCTACAGTAGCAGAGCTAAACTCGTGGTGTCCCTTCTTCGGTATTAGGCATAGTGTAAAAAAAAATTAATGTCCACGATAGTTACAGCGATTTCTGCTTCCTCTTGTAGATCTACCATTCCCTTGATCTACCACTCTGTGTGTGTGTGTGTGTGTGTGTGTGTGTGTGTGTGTGTGCGTGCGTGCGTGCGTGCGTGGTGTGTGTGTGTGTGTGTGTGTGTGTGTGTGTGTGTGTGTGTGTGTGTGTATTTGTAGCTATAAGAGCAGAGTTATATTTGTGGTGTCCGGTCTTCAGTAATTAATTCATCATATATATTTTATATAATTTACAAGGGTTGTTGGTCTTGCTACGTCCTGTTTTATATTCTATTACATTGTTCCATCACTCTGACAAAAAGACTTTCTATTATCCTGTTTCCCTTTCTTTTCCCTGATTATATAACTCTTCTCTTGTTTTTTCCTATTGAAGGTACTAATCATTTTTGCCTCTTATTGTGATATCCTTTTTGTGATCTTGTGTGTGGTTATCGTGTGTATCTATTTTTTCCTCTGTTTATCAGAGATTTATTATAACTTATATTTTAATATATATATATATATATATATATATATATATATATATATATATATATATATATATATATATATATATATATATATATATATATATAGCTCAGGAAGCCATTGTATAGTTCTCTGATAGACGTATCCTTTATTCACTACATTTATTTTAGGTGTGGACACCACACAACCACAGTACATTCCAGTTTTGGCCTAAAATACATTATGTACAGCTTTTTATAGCCTTCCTCCATCCATATATCCGAAAGCTACAATATAGCTTGCTAGCATAGAGTATGAGTTTCCAACAGTTTCGTTTAATATGACCTTCCAGTGACAATCTTGTGTTGTGTGATGACTCCTGGGTCACCTCTCTCTCTGATGTCCTTAATATCTTGTCAGTCACAGTCACATTGTGTGTCTGTAAGTGTGCATGTGCGTGTGTGTGTATAAATGCACTGTGTGTGTTTTACCTACATGTACACTCACACAAATGATTAACTAGACTGTCTAGAAAATTTTCAATATCCTTTTCCTCTGGTGCAAAAAAAAAAGTTAAAATGTATAGATGTAAATAAAAGGTAAATAGATAAGAGTAAACAAAAGCATTATAGATGTACTGTATATAAATACTTCATATAGTACAGTATATGTATATATATTATATATATATATTCGGTAAATTTTTTTAAGAGGACTTAATTTTTTAGTGGCAACCTCACCTTTATATATGAAGCAAGCATTATTTTTTTTCACTTAGAGATAAACAGTAAGGCAGCGTGCACTGTATCGTGTAGTGTATTACACTTATTGATTAAGCTTTACAGATGTAAGTTTTCCTCTCCTCTGGAAATATCAGAGTTTGTAAATTTTTTGTTAAATTGATAAAGGACTTGGGATGTCATAATTTACACTAAAACCTGCACTAAACTCATGTCTAAGTATTGAGTCACAGGTAGAGAGTAAGATTGTAGATACTGGTTCAGAGAACCGACAGGCTGACGAATTAGACACTCGTGCAACACTTGGGTATCTTTCCCGTGGAAACGTTTCGCCATCCAGTGGCTTCCTCAGTCCAGTACAGAGAAGAGTGGTTGAAGATCGGAAGGAGTTCAGTCCTTCTGCCTGGAGTCCATATATTCAGTCCTGCAATCATGAAGGACCGAACACACAGACTCCAGGCTGAGGGACTTACTACCTCAAACTCCTTCTGATCATCAACCACTCTTCTCTGTATTGGACTGAGGAAGCCGCTGGTGGGCGAAACGTTTCCACAATAAAGATACACCCAAGTGTTGTACAAGTATATAATTCATCAAAAAGTAAGATTGTTCTCTTTAATGGTCCTACTACTATTACTACGTTTGTAACCTTAATTAATGTTAATATTTAATGGTGATCTGTCCATGTGGAGTGTTGTCTAGTGTTGTCTTTTTTATGTTAATATTATTTGTTCAGAAGCTAGTGTTGACAGTAACGATTTTAAAAGAAGCATAAAGTGTATAAACACTCTTGTTTTCATTAATCTATCTTTATAATTTTGTATCAGAGTGGTGCATTATTGGCTTATAATACAACTTACATTGTATATATATATATTATATATAATATATATAATATATATATATATATATATATATATATATATATATATATATATATATTATATATATATATATATATATATATAATATAAATATATAATATATATATATATAATATAATATAAATATATATATTATAAATGTTTTGTTTTGTTTAATGTACACAAAAAGTCACTAAGTGATGATTTTGCAGTATTGAAAATAGTAAAAAAATGTTGCCTTTCTTTTTAAAATGGCTTTTGTTATTTTAACATTTCAAAGTAGCGGCAGAGTGTTTGTGTCAGCTTATAAATCAATAGACCTCAGTCCTTGTGCCATTTAATATTTATTAGTTTTGACTCTTTGTAAAAGATCTTGTATTACTAATTAATTAAGTACTCTCTTATTCTTTAATTTTAGAGAATTTTTTTTCTTGTGTAAATTAAGGATCATGGATGATTTTTGTTTGATTTATAGAATTTCTTATTACAGATTAAGTATTACATGTTTTTCTAAAACAGCCATTATTGATGAATCAAAGAATTAAGGGAGTAGTGGTGTTGATTAAGGCGTTGATGTATTGGTAGCTATATAACTGATGATGTAGTGAAGGGCAGAGTAGAGTTGGTGCAGTAGTGTTCATTATGTAGCGATGGCATGTGTGTGTGTGTATGTGTGTGTGTGTGTGTGTGTGTGTGTGTGTGTGTGTGTGTGTGTGTGTGTGTGTGTGTGTGTGTGTGTGTGTGTGTGTGTGTGTGTGTGGCTGACAGTGTCCACCCCACCCTCTTGCAGCTGTGTATCCTGCTCCCGTGTATGGCCAGTACGCCCAGGCGCCCTCACCCCAGCTGGCGCCCATCCCTCACAACAAGGTTGAAGGTAAGACAACCACATGTCCACCCACCCAAGTCCACGCCCTTATCTCATTCTTATCTTGTGTAATTCTTAAGAAAATTATTAAATTGAGCGCTTTCCTGGATGACACGGTAATTCAAAGATCTTATAAAATTAGTTTTGCAATTTAACACTATTTTAATGATCCTGGAAGGAATTGGGTGAAGGTTGTGGATTGGGAAGATAGTAATTGTTAGTTAATGAGCTGGTGCCTCTTCCTGCCCAACTGAATGAGCTGGTGCATGACTTATATGCCCATATATCTTCCCACCTGCATGACCCATGCATGTCTGAAATGCTGTGTGTGTCTTGTCCCTTGTTCTTTGTATATGGAGACGTGTTTTATTTACCGAATGTGTTTTTTTTTTTTTTTGCTCAAACCATAAGATATTCTGAGTGGTGAGGTTGATGTTAGTTAAGTTAGCCACACAGAAACACCTGAAATCAGGTTCAGTTATATGCACATTCCTAGTTATGTCCTTCCCGTGGGCAAAACATTCTCATTTTAAAAATCTGCAATTAGGAATAGCATTAAAATACCACTTAAAATATATGTTACAGAAGTACCCCCTCCCCCTCATTTTAATTTTGAAACCATTTCTTGTATAATGTAAGAGAAGTGGGTGATGTTTGTGCATGATACCGTAAAGCACTGACTTGCATGGTTAGTTAAACTACAGTCCATGGGATGTGCCAATTGATTTATATTTTTATGTTTAATTTTCAGTACTAAAGGACTAGATTATTCCTAATTAATTTTCTACTCCAGAAATCCTTTTTTTAATTATTGTCATTCAGATTTCCCACTTGCCAAAATATCCTTGTACAAATAAAAGATTTCTCTGTGGCATAGAAAGGGGATCATCTTTCATTGCAAGTGAGTAATGCTTTCACAAATGTTAATGAATTCTTTAATGTATTCAAAATACTGATGACCTTTATATTTGCAGTTTTAATTCCCTCCTGTGTATAGTTTAGTTTTGACATATCGGATTACTTCTCCATGCTGTACATTAGTGTCCCTTAAAACTCTTGGTTTATTATATATATTTGCTTTGTACATAATGTTTCTATAAGCAGCTGTATTATTAATGTGAAATACTGGCAACAGATGACAATTAGTAGAACATTTAAGAAAACAAGAACCTGTAGGGTTATACGATGCATCGCTCACGTGTATTGAACTTTCTAGTGTGAATCCAGGAAATTAATGGCATTTGGGCCCCCATATCCACATCCTACTGAACAGAACAACGTCAAGCTAACACACCTGGGTAACTAAATATCGACATTCTCTGGGTAGGTGAGCACTGCAGGAGGTCCACCGTCCCTACCACACTTGATTCACCAGTCATCTCTCCAACCTCACCAGACGCACTCCTCTTCTTCCTAAATAATTAAAAACTTATCTTTGATATTCTGTTCACTTGAGAAAATTCACTAAGAGTGATCGAAATATTGTGTACTTCTATAAATTAGGATAGTTCACTTTTATAACCCTCTCGTCATTGTCTTAATAGTTTTCCTGCAGGTATTACTATTATTATAATATTATTATTATTATTATTATTATTATTATTATTATTATTATTATTATTACTTTTATAAATTATTATTATTATTATTATTATTATTATTATTATTATTATTATTATTATTATTATTATTATTATTATTATTATTATTATTTTTATTATTATTATTATTATATTATCATTATTATTATTATTATTATTATTATAATATTAAATTTTTATATAAAATTATTATTATATAATAAATATTATAAAATTATTATTATTATTATTAAATTATATTAGTGTTGTATTAGCATCATAATAATTATTATCAGTGAAACAGTATAGTCATCATTAACCCGGAAATAGCGACAATAGTCTCGACAACAATTAAATACAGTTTTATTATTTTACAAGACCATAACATAAATTAGTTCGAACAGTATTAATGAGCGACGGTAATTTAGAAATTCATGAAATTCACTATAGCAGTTAAGACCCAGTCATGCACTGCAGCAGTTACGACCCAGTCATGCACTGTAGCAGTTAAGACCCAGTCATGCACTGCAGCAGTTACGACCCAGTCATGCACTGCAGCAGTTAAGACCCAGTCATGCACTACAGCAGTTACGACCCAGTCATGCACTGCAGCAGTTACGACCCAGTCATGCACTACAGCAGTTACGACCCAGTCATGCACTGCAGCAGTTACGACCCAGTCATGCACTACAGCAGTTACGACCCAGTCATGCACTGCAGCAGTTACGACCCAGTCATGCACTACAGCAGTTACGACCCATCATGCACTGCAGCAGTTACGACCCAGTCATGCACTACAGCAGTTACGACCCAGTCATGCACTGCAGCAGTTACGACCCAGTCATGCACTGCAGCAGTTACGACCCAGTCATGCACTGCAGCAGTTACGACCCAGATCATGCACTGCAGCAGTTACGACCCAGTCATGCACTGCAGCAGTTTTCGGACCCAGTCATGCACTGCAGAAGTTTCGACCCATTCATGCACTGCAGCAGTTACGGCCCAGTCATGCACTGCAGCAGTTACGACCCAGTCATGCACTGCAGAAGTTACGACCCAGTCATGCACTGCAGCAGTTACGACCCAGTCATGCACTGCAGCAGTCACGGGCCCAGTCATGCACTGCAGCAGTTACGACCCAGTCATGCACTGCAGCAGTTACACCCATCATGCCCCTGAGCAGTTACGACCCAGTCATGCACTGCAGCAGTTACGACCCAGTCATACACTGCAGCAGTTACGACCCAGTCATACACTGCAGCAGTTACGACCCAATCATGCACTGCAGCAGTTACGACCCAGTCATGCACTGCAGCAGTCACGACCCAGTCATACACTGCAGCAGTTACTGACCCAGTCATGCACTGCAGCAGTTACGACCCAGTCATGCATGCAGCAGTTACGACCCAGTCAGCACTGCAGCAGTTACGACCCAGTCATGCACTCAAGCAGTTACGGCCCAGTCAATGCACTGCAGCAGTTACGACCCAGTCATGCACTGCAGCAGTTACGACCCAGTCATGCACTGCAGAAGTTACGACCCAGTCATGCACTGCAGCAGTTACGGACCCAGTCATGCACTGCAGCAGTTACGACCCAGTCATGCACTGCAGCATTACGACCCAGTCATGCACTGCAGCATTACGACCCAGTCATGCACTGCAGCAGTTACGACCCAGTCATACACTGCAGCAGTTACGACCCAGTCATACACTGCAGCAGTTACGACCCAGTCATACACTGCAGCAGTTACGACCCAGTCATGCACTACAGCAAGTTAACCCAGTTCATGCACTGCAGCAGTTACGACCAGTCATACACTGCAGCAGTTACGACCCAGTCATGCACTGCAGCAGTTACGACCCAGTCATGCACTGCAGCAGTTACGACCCAGTCATGCACTGCAGCAGTTACGACCCAGTCATGCACTGCAGCAGTTACGACCCAGTCATGCACTGCAGCAAATTACGACCCAGTCATGCACTGCAGATTACGACCCAGTCATGCACTGCAGCAGTTACGACCCAGTCATACACTTAGCAGTTTCGACCAGTCATGCACTGCAGCATTACGACCCAGTCATGCACTGCAGCAGTTACGACCCAGTCCCTGCACTGCAGCAGTTACGACCCAGTCATGCACTGCAGCAGTTACGACCCAGTCATGCACTGCAGCAGTTACGACCCAGTCATGCACTGCAGAAGTTACGACCCAGTCATGCACTGCTGCAGTTACGACCCAGTCATGCACTGCAGCAGTTACGACGAGTCATACACTGCAGCAGTTACGACCCAGTCATGCACTGCAGAAGTTACGACCCAGTCATGCACTGCAGCAGTTACGACCCAGTCATGCACTGCAGCAGTTACGACCCAGTCATGCACTGCAGCAGTTACGACCCAGTCATGCACTGCAGCAGTTACGACCCAGTCATGCACTGTAGCAGTTACGACCCAGTCATGCACTGCAGCAGTTACGACCCAGTCATGCACTGCAGCAATTACTGACCCAGTCATGCACTGCAGCAGTTACGACCCAGTCATGCACTGCAGCAGTTACGACCCAGTCATGCACTGCAGCAGTTACGACCCAGTCATGCACTGCAGCAGTTACGACGAGTCATACACTGCTGCAGTTACGACCCAGTCATGCAAATGCAGCAGTTACGACCCAGTCATGCACTGCAGCAGTTTTCGACCCCAGTCATGCACTGCAGCAGTTACGACCCAGTCATGCACTGCAGCAGTTACGACCCAGTCATGCACTGCAGCAGTTACGACCCAGTCATGCAATGTAGCAGTTACGACCCAGTCATGCACTGCAGCAGTTACGACCCAGTCATCACTGCAGCAGTTACGACCCAGTCAAAGCACTGCAGCAGTTACGACCCAGTCATGCACTGCAGCAGTTACGGGCCCAGTCATGCACTGCAGCAGTTACGACCCAGTCATGCACTGTAGCAGTTACGACCCAGTCATGCACGAGCAGTTACGACCCAGTCATAGCGACCAGTACACAGTCAATGCACTAGCACGTTAGCGACCAGTCATGCACTGCAGCAGTTAGCGACCCAGTCATGCACTGCAGCAGTTAGCGACCCAGTCATGCACTGCAGCAGTTAGCGACCCAGTCATGCACTGCAGCAGTTAGCGACCAGTCATGCACTGCAGCAGTTAGCGACCCAGTCATGCACTGCAGCAGTTAGCGACCCAGTCATGCACTGCAGCAGTTAGCGACCCAGTCATGCACTGCAGCAGTTAGCGACCCAGTCATGCACTGCAGCAGTTAGCGACCCAGTCATGCACTGCAGCAGTTAGGACCAGTCATGCACTGCAGCAGTTAGCGACCAGTCATGCACTGCAGCAGTTAGCGACCCAGTCATACACTGCAGAAGCTAGCGACACAGTCATGCACTGCAACAGTTAGCGACACAGTCATGCACTGCAGCAGTTAGGGACACAGTCATGCACTGCAGCAGTTAGCGACCCAGTCATGCACTGCAGCAGTTAGGGACACAGTCATGCACTGCAGCAGTTAGGGACACAGTCATGCACTGCAGCAGTTAGCGACCCAGTCATGCACTGCAGCAGTTAGGGACACAGTCATGCACTGCAGCAGTTAGGGACACAGTCATGCACTGCAGCAGTTAGCGACACAGTCATGCACAGCAGCAGTTAGGGACACAGTCATGCACTGCAGCAGTTAGGGACACAGTCATGCACTGCAGCAGTTAGGGACCCAGACAGTCATGCACTGCAGCAGTTAGCGACACAGTCATGCACTGCAGCAGTTAGGGACCCAGTCAAGCACTGCAGCAAGTTAGGCTCAGTCATGCACGCAGCAGTTAGCTCCACAGTCATTCCACTGCAGCAGTTTACGACCCAGTCATGCCTGCAGCAGTTAGCGCACAGTCATGCCCCTGCAGGCAGTTTCGACATCAGGCATCACTGCAGAGTAGCGACACAGTCATGCACGCAACAGTTAGCGGACACAGTCATGCACTGCAGCAGTTAGGGACACAGTCATGCACTGCAGCAGTTAGGGACACAGTCATGCACTGCAGCAGTTAGGGACACAGTCATGCACTGCAGCAGTTAGGGACACAGTCATGCACTGCAGCAGTTAGGGACACAGTCATGCACTGCAGTGCCGCCAGCAATACAGTATTTACATCACAGTAATTCACTTACTTGTTTTAAAAATTTTAAACTAAAACACATGGAGTTTTCTCCATCAAGGCTGAGTGTTCTCCATCAAGGCTGAGTGTTCTCCATCAAGGCTGAGTGTTCTCCATCAAGGCTGAGTGTTCTCCATCAAGGCTGAGTGTTCTCCATCAAGGCTGAGTGTTCTCCATCAAGGCTGAGTGTTCTCCATCAAGGCTGAGTGTTCTCCATCAAGGCTGAGTGTTCTCCATCAAGGCTGAGTGTTCTCCATCAAGGCTGAGTATTCTCCATCAAGGCTGAGTGTTCTCCATCAAGGCTGAGTGTTCTCCATCAAGGCTGAGTATTCTCCATCAAGGCTGAGTGTTCTCCATCAAGGCTGAGTGTTCTCCATCAAGGCTGAGTGTTCTCCATCAAGGCTGAGTGTTCTCCATCAAGGCTAGTGTTCTCCATCAAGGCTGAGTGTTCTCCATCAAGGCTGAGTGTTCTCCATCAAGGCTGAGTGTTCTCCATCAAGACTGAGTGTTCTCCATCAAGGCTGAGTGTTCTCCATCAAGGCTGAGTGTTCTCCATCAAGGACTGAGTGTTCTCCATCAAGACTGGTGTATCTCCATCAAGGCTGAGTTTTCTACATCAAGGCTGAGTGTTCTCCATCAAGGCTGGATATTCTCCAACAAGGCAGGGTGTACTCCATCAAGGCTGGATATTCTCCATCAAGGCAGGGTGTTCTCCATCAAGGCTGGATATTCTCCATCAAGGCTGAGTGTTTTCCATCAAGGCTGAGTGTTCTCCATCAAGGCTGAGTGTTCTCCATCAAGGCTGGAATCTAATCAAGCATGTCCTCCATCAAGGCTGAGTATTCTCCATCAAGGCTGGATATTCTCCATCAAGGCTGAGTGTTCTCCATTAAGGCTGGATATTCTCCATCAAGGCAGGGTGTTCTCCATCAAGGCTGGGTGTTCTCCATCAAGGCTGGATATTCTCCATCAAGGCTGGGTGTTCTCCATCAAGGCAGGGTGTTCTCCATCAAGGCTGGATATTCTCCATCAAGACAGGGTGTTCTCCATCAAGCTGGTTTCTCATCAAGGCAGGGTGTTCTCCATCAAGCGGATTTCTCCATCAAGGTGATCTCTAGGCGGTGTTCTCCATCAAGGCTGGATATTCTCCATCAAGGCAGGGTGTTCTCCATCAAGGCAGGGTGTTCTTCATCAAGAAAGGGTGTTCTCCATCAAGGCAGGGTGTTCTCCATCAAGGCAGGGTGTTCTCCATCAAGGCTGGATATTCTCCATCAAGGCAGGGTGTTCTCCATCAAGGGAGGGTGTTCTCCATCAAGGCTGGGTGTTCTCCATCAAGGCTGGGTGTTCTCCATCAAGGCTAGGTGTTCTCCATCAAGGCAGGGTTCTCCATCAAGGCTGGGTGTTCTCATCAAGGCTGGGTGTTCTCCATCAAGGCAGGGTGTTCTCCATCAAGGCTGGGTGTTCTCCATCAAGGCTGGATGTTCTCCATCAAGGCTGGGTATTCTCCATCAAGGCTGGGTGTTCTCCATCAAGGCAGGGTGTTCTCTCAGGCAAGGCTGGTTTCTCCATCAAGGCTGGGTGTTCTCCATCAAGGCTGGGTGTTCTCCATCAAGGCTGGATATTCTCCATCAAGGCTGAGTATTCTCCATAAAGGCTGGTTATTCTCCATCAAGGCTGGATATTCTCCATCAAGGCAGGGTGTTCTCCATCAAGGCATGGTGTTCTCCATTAAGACTGGATATTCTCCATCAAGGCAGGTTGTTCTCCATCAAGGAAGGGTGTTCTCCATCAAGGCTGGATATTCTTCATCAAGGCAGGGTGTTCTCCATCAAGGCTGGATATTCTTCATCAAGGCAGGGTGTTCTCCATCAAGGCAGGGTGTTCTCCATCAAGGCTGGGTGTTCTCCATCAAGGCTGGATGTTCTCCATCAAGGCAGGGTGTTCTCCATCAAGGCAGGTGTTGCTCCATCAAGGGGTGTTCTCCATCAAGGCTGGGTGTTTCCATCAAGGCATGGTGCTCTCCATCAAGGCAGGGTTTGCTCATCAAGGCGGGTGTTCCCATCAAGGCAGGGTGTTCTCCACCAAGGCTGGGTGTTTCATCAAGGCATGGTGTTCTCCATCAAGGCTAGGTGTTGTCCATCAAGGCTGGGTGTTGCTCCATCAAGCGTGTTGTAGACAGGCGTTTCTCCATCAGGTAGGGTGTTGTCCATCAAGACTGGGTGTTCTCCATCAAGGCTGGATGTTCTCCATCAAGGCTGGGTGTTCTCCATCAAGGCTGGGTGTTGTCCATCAAGGATGGGTGTTCTCCATCAAGGCTGGGTGTTCTCCATCAAGGCTGGGTGTTGTCCAATCAAGGCTGGGTGTTTGTCCATCAAGCTGATTGTTGTCCATCAAGGCATGGGTGTTGTCCATCAAGGTGGGTGTTGTCCATCAAGGCTGGGTGTTGTCCATCAAGGCTGGTGTTTGTCCATCAAGGCTGGGTATCTTCCATCAAGGCTGGTATTGTCCATCAAGGCATGTGCACAGCATGTGTTGTCCATCAAGGCAGGGTGTTGTCCATCAAGGAAGGGTGTTGTCCTTCAAGGCTGGGTGTTGTCCATCAAGGCTGGGTGTTGTCCATCAAGGCTGGGTGTTGTCCATCAAGGCTGATTGTTGTCCATCAAGGCTGTGTGTTGTCCATCAAGGCTGGGTGTTGTCCATCAAGGCTGGGTGTTGTCCATCAAGGCTGGGTGTTGTCCATCAAGGCTGGGTGTTGTCCATCAAGGCTGGGTGTTGTCCATCAAGGCTGGGTATTCTCCATCAAGGCAGGTTGTTGTCCATCAAGGCAGGGTGGTGTCCATCAAGGCTGGGTGTTGTCCATCAAGGTTGGGTGTTGTCCATCAAGGCTGGGTGTTGTCCATCAAGGCTGGGTGTTGTCTTCAAGGCAGGGTGTCGTCCATCAAGGCTGTGTGTTGTCCATCAAGGCTGTGTGTTCTCCATCAAGGCTGGGTGTTGTTCATCAAGGCTGGGTGTTCTCCATCAAGGCTGGGTGTTCTCCATCAAGGCTGGGTGTTGTCCATCAAGGCTGGGTGTTCTCCATCAAGGCAGGGTGTTATCCATCAAGGCTGGGTGTTTTCCATCAAGGCTGGGTGTTCTCCATCAAGGCAGGGTGTTCTCCATCAAGGCTGGGTGTTGTCTATCAAGGCTGGGTATTCTCCATCAAGGCTGGGTATTCTCCATCAAGGCAGGGTGTTGTCCATCAAGGCTGGGTGTTGTCCATCAAGGTTGGGTGTTGTCCATCAAAGAAGGGTGTTGCTCATCAAGGCTGTGTGTTGTCTTCAAGACAGGGTGTTGTCCATCAAGGCTGTGTGTTGTCCATCAAGGCTGGGTGTTGTCCATCAAAGAAGGGTGTTGTTCATCAAGGCTGTTTGTTGTTCATCAAGGCTGGGTGTTGTCCATCAAGGCTGGGTATTCTCCATCAAGGCTGGGTATTCTCCATCAAGGCAGGGTGTTGTCCATCAAGGCTTGGTGTTGTCCATCAAGGCTGGGTGTTGTCCATCAATGCTGGGTGTTGTCCTTCAAGGCTGGGTGTTGTCCATCAAGGCTGGGTGTTGTCCATCAAGGCTGGTGTTGTCCATCAAGGCTGGTGTTCGTCCATCAAGGCTGGGTGTTGTCCTTCAAGGCTGGGTGTTGTCCATCAAGGCTGGGTGTTGTCCATCAATGCTGGGTGTTGTCCTTCAAGGCTGGGTGTTGTCCATCAAGGTTGGGTGTTGTCCATCAAGGCTGGGTGTTGTCCATCAAGGCTGGGTGTTGTCTTCAAGGCAGGGTGTCGTCCATCAAGGCTGTGTGTTGTCCATCAAGGCTGTGTGTTCTCCATCAAGGCTGGGTGTTGTTCATCAAGGCTGGGTGTTCTCCATCAAGGCTGGGTGTTCTCCATCAAGGCTGGGTGTTGTCCATCAAGGCTGGTGTTTCCATCAAGGCAGGGTGTTATCCATCAAGGCTGGGTGTTTTCCATCAAGGCTGGGTGTTCTCCATCAAGGCAGGGTGTTCTCCATCAAGGCTGGGTGTTGTCTATCAAGGCTGGGTATTCTCCATCAAGGCTGGGTATTCTCCATCAAGGCAGGGTGTTGTCCATCAAGGCTGGGTGTTGTCCATCAAGGTTGGGTGTCCACAAAAAGGTGTGCCATCAAGGCTGTGTGTTGTCTTCAAGACAGGGTGTTGTCCATCAAGGCTGTGTGTTGTCCATCAAGGCTGGGTGTTGTCCATCAAAGAAGGGTGTTGTTCATCAAGGCTGTTTGTTGTTCATCAAGGCTGGGTGTTGTCCATCAAGGCTGTATCCCTCAGGGTGTATTCTCCATTCAAGGCATGGGTGTTGTCCATCAAGGCTTGGTGTTGTCCATCAAGGCTGGGTGTTGTCCATCAATGCTGGGTGTTGTCCTTCAAGGCTGGGTGTTGTCCATCAAGGCTGGGTGTTGTCCATCAAGGCTGGTGTTGTCCATCAAGGCTGGGTGTTGTCCATCAATGCTGGGTGTTGTCCTTCAAGGCTGGTGTTGTCCATCAAGGCTGGGTGTTGTCCATCAATGCTGGGTGTTGTCCTTCAAGGCTGGGTGTTGTCCATCAAGGCTGGGTGTTGTCCATCAAGGCTGAGTGTTGTCCATCAAGGCTGGGTGTTGTCCATCAAGAGGGAATATATATTCACTAACACATATTCACCCGACTCTTCATAATATCACGGACGATACAGTTCTAATGATCCACTGAAGTGCAACTTCCCTACTTACCTTCCGAGTGCTGGCACTGCATTTTTCCACTTTAAGAACATCTAACCAGTTTCTCCGAATCAATTCACGGAGAAAAATTAGACAAGTGTGCATATTTGTTGCATATATGTCAAATTTTCATCTTATCGTTATTGTCGACCACTCGTGGGCAGGTGTTACCTTCCTCACATGACAGCAACTAAAATCTCAAAAAAATGTCGTAGCTCACACAAGCTTAATAAACACTGGTCAGTGGAGCAAATGAAGCAATATTTAGATTTTACAACGTTTGAGAGGAGCGAAACGCTTGAGACACGCTTGAAGGAATAAGTAATTTTAGGGCCATGGCAGTTATAGTATCAGGTTTCCAATGGCCTTGCGAAATGTTTGGATCATGACGTAACTGAGGTGTGCTAGTTTATACATAGTTTTTGTTTCTGTACTGTATATAATGGAAGCAGAATTATACTTAATATTATGGATGTGATTCTGAACATAGACACTTGCTGAACAGTGCTGTGTCCATCTAATAGGTCTCTTGTATTAAGTAGTTACTGTTGTGCTTGTCAGGACAACAGGTACATTTGTGTACTTAGACACAACTAGTTTCTCATGCCTCTGTCATTTAGGACCATCACTAATAAATGGACCATTTAATGTGCAAAACCTTCATCAGAAGATTTTCCCTGACAAATGAACCAGCAACCAACCCCTTTTTTTGAGCCCCTGCACTTTCATCATCCCTTTTGTGAGTTGTTTGTGTCAGTGAGCAGTATTTGTTGCACAGTTGTGTATATGGATTTATATAAGATGACGCCTCTCATTACTTCCTCGAGTCAGCACTTGGACTTCAACACACACTGTCAATATGAAGCTGGGCTCACTTAAGTTCTTAAGAAGAACCATCACGAGACCCCCATGGGTTTAGCGCTTTGTTATGATTATAATAATAAGAACCAGCCAGACTTCCACAAGAGATTCCTCCAACAGCAAGTGTGTCTCACAAGATTCTGCTTCAGCATATTCATTTTCTTAATCGAAGAGGGAAAAAAATAATTGGAGAATATGTGGCTTATTTTCTACGGAAGAAAAGCCATGGAACCACCAGCGAGATTGAACAAGTATCGTATTTTCTAGACTGAGGATTGCTAGCAGTAATATGAAGTGGTTCTTGGCTGCTGAAAGTTGCCGTAACCCGGTAAGCTTTGTGTAATGCTAATTGCATTTCATGGCGCCCACTAAATTAACCTGAAAATAATTGGGTTAAGTTGTCTCTCGGAAAATGTTGACTTATCCGACTCACAGCTTAGAAATAATAAGTTTTATTATTATTATTATTATTATTATTATTATTATTATCATTATTATTATGATGATGATGGGAGAGCGATAATCATGGCTTAGTTCAGGTTTCTCATGATTTTGACAATAGTTTTACCATAAATTTGTCTGTCATAAAGCGTATGATGTTTGACGTTATTAAAAATTACCCCAACAATTCAGTTATGCAAAGACAACAACAACAACAACAACAACAAAAACAACAATAACAACAACAACAATAATAATAACTTTGAAACAACCATTGATATTACATTTAATGGGCTAACAATTTGCTTGTATACACATCAGATATAAAACAGCTCAGAAATTCCTACTATTTGCACAACAAAAGTCTGTTAAGTACAGCATTACAGGCACCAACTACTTAGGGATTTAGATAAGGATTATCCCGTTTAAGTTTTATGCAAGAGGTAAGTATAAATATTTTCTGTAAATAATCAAATGGTAAATATTTCCCTGGAAATGTAGTAGTGGAATGAGCTAGCAGTTTTAGATATGACTGGCATAGGAAATGTGTGACCATTTCATAAAGAATTACATCAATTTCAAGAGGCCTTTTTGATAGTGGTTTCGAGTCTGTTAGTCTGTTGGAAGACATGATCTTTTCTATCTTTTAGGGAAGGCTATTCCAAAGTTTGCTTATTTTTATTTCCATGGAACATTTGCTCACGTTGAACTGTACCTGTGGAACATCAGTACTGAACACATTATTATGTAATGTGCACAGTACTTTGTACATTAAATAGGTTCGTCTCTCTTAATATTATGAGGGGGAAGTAGAGATGTCTACAGCCAGATTGAGTAATTATTATAATGGCAGATTTTTGCTGGGATACGATTGGATTTAGATTATTTTTGCTACTATAGATTGCCATGCAAATATACCATAGGTAACATAAGGGTGGATTAAATAGTACAGAGTAAGTAGTGTTGACTATAGTATGTAGTAGTAGTGTATTCTGGTAATGATGCCCAGTATGTTGAAATTATTTTTAATATATGTTGGATGAGTGAATACCCAGAAAGTTCTCTGTCATGACTTAAAATATATGTATTATTTATCTCCATAGTTAAATGTTTTTGCTTTATTCTCAGTCATATATTAGATATCAAACTGAGTGTTAATTTAACGGCATCCTTGATGCATTTTTTAATTCAATATTGCCCATGTTGAGTTCATCCGGATATGACTTATAGATGAATTATTACCTAAGTAAAAATCTCAGAAGAATGCGAGTACATATTTTAAAACGAAAGTAGAGAAAAAAAGATGAGATTCTTGAAAAAGTTGAGGTTACCAACTGATGTTGACCTTGTTTTCACTGCCTCCCAAAATCTCAAATGGAAAAAATTCCTTGAGGCTCATATTTAGTACTCTAGTTAACTATTAATGATTCCCGGGATCGTTGCCTCCATGACCCAGTCTCAGAGTAAAGCTTATAGTTGGAAAAGAAAGAAAGATTGCAGTAATACAAGTATTAAAAAAAATGTATATAGTGAATTCTCATATTTCACATTCCTCTGCCCTTCCTAAAACCTCCTTGTTCATCTGCGTTCCTACTTTGTCTTACCCTTAATTCTTTCAATAATAACTGCCATACACTTTACCTGGTATACTTAACACTTTTATTACCCTATAATTCCTACACATTTTTTACTCTCATTTTTCATTATATAAAGGAACTGTGCATGTTCTCTGCTAATCCCTAGGTACACTCCTCTCCTTTCATGCATATATTGAACAAATGCGCAAACCATACCAAAACTGTATTCCCACCTACTTTTAACATTTCTGTCTTAATGCATCTATCCTACTTTACCCCCTTTCATTCTACCTACCGCCTCACACACTTCTCCCCCACACTCACATCTGGATCATCCTCACTTCTACAGGAGGCTGTACCTTCCTGCTCCATGCATAAAATTCCTGCCTCCCTTTCTTCATTATCACTTAGCAACTGATCATATTCCCTCCATCTCAATACTTCCAACTCAACGTCTAATAAATCTCATTTTTTTTTAAGTGCTAAATCAATTTGCTTCGCTAAGCTCTTTCAGCTTTTTAATCTAACTACAAATGTTTTTTCATGTTCTCAGCAATTTTTTTTTATAAGACTTTACCCAATCTCTCAGTGCCACTCTTTTAACCTCCCACTTACTCTCCATATTCTTCTCCATCTGAATATCCTGCATATCATATCACTTCTTCATTTGTAAAAGCCTCTCACATGCTAACTTTTCCTCCCTTACCAGCCTTTTTACCTCATTCCACCAATCACTCCTCTTCTCACTCATAACCACTCTCCTACACTCACATGCTAATACTGCACACTAACGCTACATTCTTAAATCTCCAACATGCCTTTTCAACTCCTCTCCTCATTACCTGCACTCTAGCCCACCTTCCTTTCTTCCCTTGAGTATAACATGAAGGCTTCCCATTCCCCAGATATTGTTTATTCCCAGTTGGTTGGGCACTTTCCCCTAATTAAAATAAATGATATTGCATGGTACTACATTGTTAATTCTTTACCATAAAAGACATGTCCAAGAATAATGTAAATTACACTCTCACGAAAACTGTTCCTCATTATCACAGCAAAGTAGGTAATTGTGTAAATTGTGCATTAAAAACGTAACCACATATGATGTGGTTCAATTTACAAATCTATCAGCACCAGCGGTCTGTAAATTGTGCACGAGACAGTTCATCAGTTTTCGAGTGTGTTAAGAATTATAATAGCAATAATAACCGAAAGGCTACTTTCATTGTGCAGTACTTCATATAGAAAAAAAATTATATATAATATGAATGCATACTTGTCTGACTGTTTATGATTCAGATTCACAGTCTTTATTTTAGCATGATACAATGTAGAGAGATTGATGACATGTATACATGCAGAAAACACCTTAAAATACAGAGCATTTCGGGCAAACTTAAGCCTGTCTTTAGACTATTAAGGCAAATATTTTACTGTACCTTGTATGGGAGGTTATTAGATTACTTTCTTTGAAAGTTTATAAGTCATTCAGTTAGATGACTATCCATAATTAAATACGACTATTGATGTATTTTTCTTTATCAATTCAAGATATGCTACATTATGTAGCAAATTTTGATGAAATATGAAATAAAAAATAGTTTTCGTTTAGGTTTTTTCCTTCCACTTGAAAATCTACAAAATATGTATATAATTTACTTATTGGTCTTGTTCAGCTTCATAAACTTGATCTTTGGTACTGTGCAGCAGCGAAACAGCAGCATCGTGGCAACAGCATAACCGTAACTATTACTACACACACAGTACCTAAGATCTGCCATTCTCTTGATGAGTAAGACAGATGTGCAACAGTTGGGTATCTTTATCAAAATACCCAACTGTTGCACATGTGTCTTACTCATCAGCTTGTTGGTATTTTTTGCCATCTTCAAATCTTCCCTGTGTGGTGG
The DNA here is from genome assembly GCF_026875155.1 of Cherax quadricarinatus. NCBI lineage: Eukaryota > Metazoa > Arthropoda > Malacostraca > Decapoda > Parastacidae > Cherax > Cherax quadricarinatus. Next base: position 36,044,744 of record NC_069449.1, on the reverse strand, counting down.
GTTTGGCTCTGTTCCAATATTGTTCACAATGATCACAGTGCATCCACCTGCCTAACTCTTAGGTCCTTCTCCTCCAGGTTTCACTAACTTGCTGAGTGGAGTGTTCGTATCTTCAGTTCTAATAAAATCTAATTCTTGCCTATTACCTGTTATACTGTATTAAACTGTGTTCACTTTCACGACGCTGCAAATCCTAATTGATCTTTTAAAGCAAAGAGTAGTGAGAGGTTCCGTCCTCTGTTCAATAGTTAATTAGCTCCCAATATCTGGGTCCTGATCTCTGGTTTCCTTTTCTGGTTAGTTAACTTGGTTTAAAACGGGAACTGAAAGTAAACTCTCAATGTATATATACCGAGAGAAACAACCCTCTCCTGCCTCCTGTTACGTGCATTAAAGACACTCTTAATTATTTTTTCTATAAAAAAATGTCATTTTGAACCTTATTACTCTATTATTATTATTATTATTATTATTATTATTATTTTTTATTGGAAGTGTTAAATCAGTAGAGGTCACACAGCATTTTTACACAGTTAATTTTTTTCATGTACACTTATATGGTACCAGCTTTTTATAGCTTTTTTTAATTGTATTCAGAGCATTGTGATATGAGCTTAAGACATTTGACTTCTCCAAGTTATTCTTTTCAATGTACGGTATACGGGAGGACAAACTGTGAAATGTAAAAAAAAAAAAATATGCGCGTATGATATGATATATAATTTTCCTCGGGGTGGACTGGTAAACCAGCGGAACGCCATGATCCAATGATGGAAAGTTCCACTGAGTGGACTATATGGCTAAAACAAGCGTAACACGAATCTTAATATTTCTGGGAAAGTAAAAAAAAAAGCCTACAGGGGTCATCCATCATTTGGGGAATGAGAGGCAATCAAGTCTTACCAAGGGCAGTGTAGGGTTGGAGAAAATTTCCCATATATCGTCAAAAAATCCATTTTCTTCACATAGACCCTGCAAGCCATCATTTATTTAATTCTCTCTTGCGAAAATTATAACACAAGACGGAAGAAGACAAACCTTTCTTAAATTATAAATAAACATGTGAGAACCACATGACTGGAATTATTAGTATGTACCACATATACCATGGAACGGGTGGATTTGAACCCATGGCGAGTGAGTCTTAAAACTCCAGGCCAGTGCGTAAACCACTGGGCCAGCTGGCTACAATAAGATACATCTAACTGGGTGAAGATTCATTTGTAAAAACTTGCATTTGTGGTCACAATGTAGCCCATGTTAACTTCTCTATGGTGTATAAATATTCTTAGTTGGATGAATCTTATTGTAGCCAGCTGGCTCAACGGTTTACACACTGACCTGGAGTTTTACGTCTCACTCGCCATGGTGTTCAAAGCCCACCCGTTCCCTGGTTTGTTTACAATCTTGTTATTACAATTTCGTGAGTCATGTACCACATGTAAACAACTCGATTTTCCAGTACAGGTGACAGTTATAGCATTTAAGGCTCTTATTCACTGGGACTCTTGAATTATGTGTTGTAGTACTTTAATATTGCATATGTGCTTATTGCTCTTTTCTGAGCCATTTTCTGGAAATTATGAAGCATTTCTTCAAGCTTTTTTTTTTATGGTAGACGTAATAGAGCTTTAGGTAAAATTGATTCAATAATATTTTGTGTAACTTGTTGCTTTATTGTACTGGTTTAATAGAGATAAATTATTTTGTATAAAGAGCACACAAGATTTTAATTTAGTTTGATGTCGACACTTGATAGGTACCTTTTGCCCCCTTTAAGTTCTTTTAATTGTTTTATTGTGAAGAGAAGATGCCATTTTCAAAGCCATCCTTCACAATCCTTTTCTGATTCAGCTTCTGTGAACTAGCACATGCTTCGGCACTCACTTTGTATGCCATGTTACTCATCAGAGAATTGTCAAAACAATCATTTTTTGTACAACTATACTTCTGTACACCAAATTTCAGTGTACTAGCAGTCTTTGTCTCCTGTTATGTATCTCAACTTTTTTTCATGTTACAGTTATGTAACCCTGTCCCCTTCCCCCCCAAAAAAAATTGTACCCTAAACTTTGATTCCTTAAATATATATACTTAACAGGTTAGATCATATATGCTTACAGTATATTCTTACATCACATGTAATTAAATGTTTAGTAAAATAAAATATGTGAATATTAACTATACATATAACAGAGTAATTCATAAAACCTCAATTAAAACTAGAAATTTCTCTTAACTATCTGTCTAACGACTTAGCTGGCCTGTCACCATAACCTAGTGACACTTTCTAATCAGTTTTCCTCCTTCAACGAAAAAGATCTTAACTGTATTATCACTCAACTACTAAATAATCTCGCCTTCTTATACTTAACTCATCGTGTTCCTCCAACATTCCCTTCTATAGATTGGCTCACGCTAGCAGTCTGAATTTAATTTGGTTGTTTTGGCAGGCTGCTCCATCTCTGGACCCGAGGGCTGCAACCTCTTCATTTATCACCTGCCACAGGAGTTTGGCGATGCCGAGCTTATGCAGATGTTTCTCCCTTTTGGAAATGTGATCTCCTCCAAGGTGTTCATCGACAGAGCTACTAATCAGAGCAAGTGCTTTGGTGAGATCTCCTTCATATATGTTTTTCCTTTTGAAGTTGGCATGCTAGTTGACTTGAAAAACGCATACAGCAAAGAGGAGACCTTTATTTATACGATATTTCATCTACATGAGGCTACTTATAGCATTATTACAAATACGACTGCACCAAATTTCAGCTTATTGACTTCACTTCAGAATTTCTTAAGGGATTTAGTTGAAGTCAGTCTGCGTTTTTTTGTACCAATGAATTATTATTTTTCATGGGAATGCGCTAAACCTGTAAGGATGATATACCTGGAAATGGGACGAAATTATTTGCCATCCAAGGAAGGAGAGAGTAGCTCTATTTCCTTGGATCAAGATCTCCTCAGCTTCAATATGACCCTCTTGTAGGACTTCTATATATAAATAGTGACTTCTTTATATTAATTATATTTTTCCAATTTCAGTTATTTTATATAGCATTTTTGTTAATTGTTTTGACAGAAAATGAAAGGGATATATTATTTAAACGAGAGAAAATGCCTGGGAGAATGGTAAGCAATCAGGTTCGATCCACGGAAAAGGAAGTAAAGTATAATTCCTTGGATCAAGACCCCATACCCCTCGCCTTGAAACACTTGAGTCACATGATTAAGTTGCTTAGCAGCAGTTTTTGTTACATATTACAAGTCTTATATAATATCTTTGAAGATTTGTTTTTCCCTGTAGGATTTTTGGCATATATCAAACTTATTTATTTTTCTACTCATCAAAAATAATTTGACTTCTTCTCAGAGGCGGCCATAAGAGTGGATGAAAGAGGGGGGACCAGGGGACTTAAAACATTATTATTTGGAGGACTAGATTTTCGGGTGGCTTCCACCTCCCCTTGGCACTTCCACTATTCTTGTTTAGAGTGAGATGCAAATGTTTGTTAATGGAACAAGGCTTGCTAGCATTTGTAAGTGGAAATATTGGAGAGAAGCGGACACTGGTAGTAAAGCCTAGTAAAAGTTAAAATAATGAGAAAAGTGTTATAGAAGGCAATATGGATTATTATTATTCCTGGGGAACCAGTACACCTGTTGGGGTCATAAAGCAGCTATGGAATGCGAGAAAATCAGGTTTGATATGAGGAAGGGAAGGTTGGTTCCAGTTCTCTAAAGAGTTCTTCACCACATTATTAATAATCAAATTAAGTGCTATACCTAAAAGGTTTGTATAGCATCACTACTATTAAGATACTCCCCATAAAGGGAGTGGAAGAAAAACAATATCTGGATTGACTCTAAAAGATTTGCTGCTACAGTTATGTATTCTTTTTTACCTAGAGTTAGATATTGCCATCACAGATGTGACTGTCAGTCAACAATTTTATATATTTATAGGTTTTGTGAGCTTTGACAACCCTGCATCAGCTCAGGCTGCTATCCAGGCGATGAATGGCTTCCAGATTGGCATGAAGCGCCTAAAGGTTCAACTCAAGCGACCAAAGGATGCCAACAGACCCTACTAACAGCCACACTCAGTAGGGGAGACCAGGTACTACACTTTTAAATTATTATTATTTTTATTGTACAATTAATGTCGCAAGCCTCGCTTTTGCACCATATTAAAATAATTAATTACAGTATTAAACTATTTATAACCAGACACTCAGTAGATTATTATTATAATCAAGGGGGAAGCGCTAAACCCGGAGGATTATACAGCGCCTGGGGGGGGGATATGGAAGGCATTCAGGCTTAATTCGGGGAACTGGAGCACAGATCCAATTCCCTAAATCAAGAGCCCCTCACCAACATCAAGGAACTTTCCTTGAGGGGACACTCAGTAGAGCATCCTATAACAGCACCAGTGTAATAGTTACACTAAGTCCTTAACGTGTGCGGGTCCCAGTATATACCTCATAACTTTGCTTGGTATACTTTCTCTTTCATCCCTTAAACTGTTTCTGACGTACACTGTATGTCTGAGACCAGACTGTGTACGATATGTGCTGTATGCTTTCACATATGCTACCTCCCATTATTTTAGGATTCAGGTTTATTGTTTGGGTTGCCTACCACTTCCTCACACCTGGTGGGGGAAAACAATTTAGGATAATGTAGTCCATGCAGTGTATCAGTAGTAAAAACTGCTTCAGTAGCACATATTGGTAACAAGCAAGACTTGCCATGCCACCACTAGTTTCCTTATCAACGAATAGGGTGTGGAGCTGACAGACAGATAGATGCCTTATTTCAGACTTATTACAATTGTATAATGCTAAAAGTGGAATTCATCCAAAAAACAATGTAGATTACTCTTCAAAACATGGAAATATTATGAAGAGTATTTTGCCTTGACACAATTGTAATACTGTATCACAAGATCTCATTGTACATAGTATTAATTAAACTGAGTGTGACAAGAATATACCTGTACTATAGTGCAGTATATGTAGACAAATAAGTGGCATAATTATCATGGGGATGTGCTAACTCTGCTAGGGTTATACAGCACCTGGGGAATGGGGGGGAATCACATTTGAGCCAAGGAAGAGCAGCAGCAGCTCCAGTCCCTTTGATAAAGAGGCCTTCACCAGCATCCAGGTTCCTCCCTAGAGAGCATTAACTTCTGCATATATTTGGTTCACACATCATGTACAGCATTTAAATTTCATCATTATTTTTATATGGCCAAAAATGTTTAAAGGCCACTGAAAGGTGAAATTTCCTGTTATGTATCTGCAACATGGTGATCATGTCCCCTCCAGCAACCTAGCCCCTGTGAATTACAAGGTTTAACTGTGTTAACAAAAACACTAAACTGAAATACGTATCCCAGGCATTACTTACGAATTGATAAAATTTATTTTTATTACACGGTGGAACCTTGGTTTTCGTGAAATTCGTTCCAGAGAGGCTGACGAAAACTAAAGCAATAATTCCCATAAGAAATAATGTAAATCCAATTAATACGTTCCAGATACCCAAAAATATTAACAAAAAATACTCATTCTATGAGTGCTTTCTTGAATTCTATCAGTGTTTCTCACCTTCTTATCAAAGAACTCGGAACTTTCTTTGGCCCCACAGCTTATTTAGCAGTTGCACTCAATAAGCACAAAACACAATCAATTATTATGAAAAGTTTCATATGAACACCCAGGGTAATGTTCACTAGACAAGAAACAAAGCCAGACTGACTCGGAATGCATACGTGAGATGCTTTGTGTGGGCACGGGCATGTGGGCACATTCTGTACAGCAGACGGAAACCAAGGTGAATGAAAACTGGGACAATATTTTGATGAAAAAAAGTCCTCAAAAACCAAATTTGACAAAAACCAGGGCAAACGAAAACCAAGGTTCCAGTGCATTCACGTTATTTTTATTTTTTAATATATTACACAGTATACAATACTATGAAAACACAAAAAAAATCTGTATCAAAATAGATAATAACCTTTGCCGTCATTTAATTTGGTTCTTAATTATTTGTTTTATATTTTGCAGGGGTATCTGATGGTGAAGCTATTCTTGAAGAAGATGGTTTCGTGTTTATCATAGCTTGAATATGACATTTGTATGAAGTATTAGGAATCCAAAGCCTAGGTTGTAAGTAAAAAAAACAGAGAAGAAAATACTTGAAAAATATAACTTCCTCTGCAAGATGAACATTAATCCCATATTTCTATACTACAAGTGCTACATATACGAGTCCAGAGAGCTTGAGTTGCTACACAGGCTGCGGGAGGCCTCAGAGGTGGCGAGAAAGGACGGTAACTATAAAAACAGATCAGATTTTTTCTTATTTTTTTGATAGAGAGAGAGAGATATTGAAAGAAGTCCACAATTGAGGCCTGTGCTACTGTGTACACAAACTGTATATACGCTGTACCGAGCAATTGCACGGTACTAAAAAAAAAAAAAAAAGGATTTGGGACTAAAGGTCCCTCTCCTCTCACATGTTGATAGCCATGTTATTACTGAGAGTATGGAAACAATATTTTTAATATTAATAAGCCTTCTGTTAAAGTTATATTACGTATCATAATATTTCAACTATATCATATTGTTAAGAATAGTAGTACAGTATACTTAAGACGTGCTCTATCAGCTCTACGCCATTTTGTGCGAGTTGGCCGGGTGATGTGGATCTCCCAGCACCGGATGTGTCCTAACCCGCCCCGCTGACGGGTTGCTCCTTCAGGGTACTAAGTGTTGCGTGTCTCGTGTCTGTTGCCTCACGCCCTGTGCTGTGCCCGGGCGCCCACGCAGCTGCCACCCCCTTGGCTGTCGTCTTAGGGCTCAGTAAATGCCCATGTTTTTACCTGGTAGTCTGTGGGTGTACTGTCCACAAGTGCTTAGCTTCAAACTGGGCCGCTGTAGCAGTGATGCCACGTGCACTGGTGCTCCTCACGCCATTTTGCGTGCCGTGTGGCCGGGCGGGGCACGACCCAACCTACCAGACCAGGGCGCTAAGGTCTCTTCCCAGCTCCACAGTTGGACAACCAAAGTGATGGCCTCAAAGGGTTTAGAGGCCCCTAGTCTAGTGTCAAACTAGAGGATTAGCTTCTCTATACCTGTAGATGCCTATAGATATATAGATTAAAGCGCTAGATAGCTTTCAAGTATAGAGGAAGTCTCATGAAGACATTGTATATATGCTGAAGGTAACTTGGTAGGACTATTGACCCTGCATTTGATCATATGTACAGTGGATAGCATATTCACTAGACTAAGGGTACCAACGCTTATCTCCAGTCAATTTTATATCATGATATATTTTTAAATCATTTGTATCCAATGGTTTAATAAGATTTGTGCATTTCTTTGTGGCTTAGATTTTTAGACATCTGTATGTTTGTCAGATCAAAGTGGCATTATTTTCTAGTCAAGGTGTACTTGTTATTTTTTTAAAAGATTACAGTTTTTGCAGCGATCTTTCATCTATGATCTCAGACATTCCATCTAGTCATTATTATTGTTTTCTCCACCTTCTTGGGAACTTAATTCCCTTCCCCTCCCCTTATTAATATCCTATATGTCATCCACATAACTTTTGAACCATTGACAGAAATGTGCCAAGAGAGTTCAAGATGATTTCTCCATTACCTGGTCTATTTTATTTGTTTCATATATTTACATGTTATACACCCTTGTGGTTTAGGAGTAAGAATTACTCATTTCTGAAAGAATGAAGCTGTTTCTCTGACATAGCATATCTAGTCCAATATGTACATACGCACCACTGTCAGGCTGCATTATGTTAAGGCTGCTGTGTAAAAGAGACTGCTTTTATTTGGACATTTACTAGACTGACTGCTTTTTAATAGTTGAATTGTGACTTAACAGCAAAGTTCTAGTACTGCGAAACTGTGACTGGGATCAAAAAGTATATGTATAGACATAGTAAGGACTATATATTCTTGCTATAAAATAATTATCTTCAGCATGATGATGTCAGAAATCAGTCCTGAATATAAGAATAGATGGTTTAGAAGTATGGTGTAGCAGGGAAAACAAAAATCTCTTTTCCACAGCAGACTAATTTAATAAGTCTGCGCCACTGTAATATTACATAGGCCCTATTGCCTTGCTCATGTTGGCATCTTGTTTAAAGTGAGATTCGGATTTGTGTCATGCTTTACTCAGCATTTCATAATTATACCAAAGTTACTTCTTTATAATGTAAACAAGATGGCAGTAAATGAGTACAACAGGGATATTATTAAGGATTGTAAGGAGATAGCCACACCAAAGAAATAAGAGAAAAATACTTAAAGAATAGTTTTAGTACATCACGTTTAGGAACTGCGTAGCATATAATTTATTATCATTTATTTATTTATTGCTTATAATTTATTAATACAATTGCCTAAAGGAGAGTGTACTCTGCAATGGTTAGTTTTCAAGGCAGTATGAAATCTAGTTGTTTTGGGACCAATTTAGGTGTCTTTTGGTCAATTCGTGTAATATGGTGTCGTTCAGTGACGTGTTGTATTCGTTTGAAACTTCCAATCCATTTTTGAGGTATGTTTTAAAGCCCTTGGACTACCATAAGATACACTCTCTAATATATTGCTAATACTTAGCCCCTATAAATTTTAAGGATATTGGTAAATGCCGCATATTATAAAGTATTCATTTTCGTAGTAATGGAGGATATCAGGAGGCCTATACCTGCTACTATGAGTTGATTTTTCAGCAAAATGTCAGATGTGTTGAAGAGATAAAATGGTAAAATTTTGTGGACAAGCACCTCATTGGCTCAGGAGCCAAGAGTACTTGTGCATTATATAGCAATTATGAATATGTGGATTCACATCCACCAGAATGGTATAAAGTGTTTCCAGTGAAGACGGCTGGTGACCTTTGATGTTGACTGCCTTTGGTGACTTGTATAACTAGTGGTTAGCAGGGCCCCAGCATATCAGTGTTGCGCCCCCTTTGGCCTTGCCCGGTCCTTGACCCTGGTCCTGGCGGAACTGGCTGCCTGCACGGTCTCTCGTCTTGCGCCTTGCCTTCACTGACCCCACCCCGTGCCAGGAGCCGGCAGGCCCCTTTCTGCCGGCCACATTGCCCTCGCCCGTCGGCCACTTCTGGCCCTTCTGCACTGCTGCAGCCCACCTTTCCTCATCACCCCTGCCGTTAGACGGACCTTAAAGTAGGAGGCCGTACACAGGTTATGGGAACGAGAGTGCGCTGTCCCATGGTGTATACCAGGGCAGGATAGGCGGACGGGGGCGAGGGCAAGGCTGGACCTGGCGCGCCGCTTGTGTCTAACACAGCGCCTGCCCCTGGCCTCCTCCATGCCATATCTCACCACAAGTTGCGGGACTCACCCCTCCATGGGACGCCGGGTCCTGTTAAGCTATATGGTTGTTCATCAAGATGGCAAGCTCTGTAAGCTTTTATATTGTAATTTTCTAGACCCCAGATTCTTCTCCTTCCAAGAGAATTTAATAGCATGGTAAAAAGTAGTTAACCATTTGAAGTAGTTTGATAGGAGCATAATTTATATCTGATTTGCCATAGTTAAGAGTAGATGGCTTGATCTGGCCTAAGGTGCCATGGGATAGCCAGTATCCTTAATTATCCACAGGCTCATGAGTCAAACCTTGTGAGTCACTTGTGCTGGACAGGCTTGTGACCCACCACCAGCTGTGCTCCATTATCGCCAAAACCATAGCCAGGAGTTGCTGGCACAAATGGCCTGGGCAAGTTTTCCATCAAGCAAATATACCAGATCAGCTAGGACAGGGCCTTGTGGTACACACTCCAGTTGAACTATGGCATAGTGCCCACCATTTGTCAGCTTTGTGTATAAAATTTGTAAGGAAAACTTTTTTAGATTTTTATGAAAATTCAATACATATTTGTGATCTTTAATAACTGAGTTAATAAACCGTGTCATGCTGGCTATGCCTTTGTGTGACATTAATAGTTGATTTTAAATATGTATGTTAAATTTTAATTAGACATAGATTTAACATATATGAATTTTAAAAACCATACATTGCAACAAATTGTATATTTTATTAGGTATTACAGCATTTAAATGTAACCTATATAACAGGAACAGATTAACGTCCTTTTAAATTGTTGCTAAGTGCACAAATATATACATTGTTAAAATGCACACAATATTGTCATTGAAAAATTTAACATTTGATTGTATTTTACTCTCAAATACAGTACATGAAATTAGTTGTAAAGTATCACAAGTAGGGAGAATCTAGGTTGTGTAATGGTTCAAGAGGGTTGACATACACCCTCAATGGGTCAATTGTGAGTGTGTAGCACTCTTGCCCTTGTAAAAGTGATACTTTGTAATGAAATAAACATCCAATATATATATCTTAATTTTTAACCTATTTATAAGTGCCAAGTAAACCAATAAGTGCGAAGAAGAACTTGTTTTTGACAAATGAATTATAAGACCATTAGCTGGCATTTTTTGTAATAGGATGGAACAAAATAGAATGACTTCAAGAGTGTATAATTCTGTAGTGGAGGGAAGGCAGGGAAAGGTTGGAGGGAGGGGGTAAAGGAGGTTTTGTGTGCAAGGAGCTTGGACTTCCAGCAAGCATGCATAAGCGTGTTAGATACGAGCGAATGGAGACAAATGGTTTTTAGGGCTTGACGTGCTGTTGGAGTGTGAGTAGGGTAATGTTTATGAAGGGATTCAGGGAAACCAGCAGGCCAGACTTGAGTCCTGGAGATGGGAAGTACAGTGCCTGCACTCTGAAGGAGGGTAAGTAAGTTAGTTTATGCAGGTATACACAAATAGTTACATAGATTATCATACATAGCAGCATATGTGTAAAGAACCTAGGATAACCCAAAAAAGTCAAACAGTGACTTATTTACATTGGGGTGTTAATGTTGCAGTGTTATAACTGCAGTGTAAGTGTGCCTCTGGCAAGACAGTGAATGAATGAATGATAGTGAAAGTTTTTCTTTTTTGGGCCACCCTACCTTGGTGGGAAATAGTCAATGTGTTAATAAAAAAAAAAATTATTGTGAAGAAAAATCAATCTTTAAAACTTTATAACGATATATCATTCTTGATAAAGGAATTTACAAGTCCTCTCAATACACCATTATGTAGTGAAATTTTCAATTATGATAAATATATGCACACCCAAAATTACAAAAGCCTTCAGTATCAACATGAAATTCTTGATCTTTCACATTCCAATTGACTAATAGGAATTCATGATTTCTCTTCAATGAATAGAATCTATAGATGGATGGGGCACAACTATGACAAATATTGTGGTTATTCATAATTTATGTTTATTTAAATATACACACATCCTATTCATCATCCCTAAAGTTTTGTTCATTTACTTGACCTGTTAATGTTCATTTTACATTTGTTTGCATTCATTCAGCAATAAATTCAGCATCAATATTTACACTGGTATAATGAGAGATGCACTAACTTCCAGATAAGCAAAACCAGTTTCACATCTGTTTCTTCCATTTACAATCATAATATTTTTCATATTCCAAAGTTACACTCATTAATATCAAATTTAAACAAAATTCTAACTTAGTATCTTAAAATCCATTATCAATCATTTCAAAAATAGAGCTTGAATGACATATGCAAAAAATTGCCATCTCTTTTCCTTGTTCTATGTGAATTTCTGAAACAATAATACACACAATGCTCACCTAGCCAAATACAAGCAAAATACAAAAAAAAAAAAAAAAAAAAAAAAAAAAAAAATCCATAGGTATGCAACCAGGCTGCCATCCAGGTTGAGAGAACTGAACTGTACAGAAACTGCACACAGCATTTGTGGTGGGCCTAAGGTTAAGTCCTTGGCCTTCCACACATTGTCCAGTACAAATATTTTAATTATAAGCAGCCTTCAGCTGGGACAAAGATTATTATGTTTTTGTCAGATGATGCTAATGCACAAGTGGAGAACTGTGTTTGTACAATACAATTTACAATACACAAGTGATACTTTATGAAAAGTCCAGATTATATGCAATATTTTGAGCTGAATTCATTGGATTAAAACTAAATAATGCTAAAACATGCACAGTAGTAGAGCTGTTTTAGCATAAGTAATATGCAATGATGGAAGCTTACTGTATTACAATAACAGTATAATTAGTTATAATAAATATAATGATCAAAATAATAATAATAATTTAATTTCCAAGTTATAAAGATTGCCTTGCATTAGCTATTTCTTGCATAGAAAGTCCATGGCTATGCCAAGCATCTTGGGCAGACTTAAACTAAGATTAATACTAAAAGAGCAAAAAATACACATTAAACATATTGTATACATGAAGTGTATTAGATAAATGAAAAGTGTTTGGCACTGTAATACTAAACCTAATGAATATATAGATCAATTAGTAAAAACACTAACAACAAACTAATATTAATAAAAAAATTATAGATATAACAAGTTACAATAGAAAATAAAAAATATACATTACATGCATGCATGCATGAACCCAACACACCCACACACACACACACACACACACACACACACAGTATACCATCAATTAAGGTGCAATCTTCTATGACATTTTTGATATACAACTACATGTAATTGCAAAATTTTGGCAAATTTTCAATCACAACTCCAGAAAATCTGGAGTCTAATGAATATAACCCTACTTTTCCCATATGTTCTTTTAGGGCCTAGTGCAGGTGATGTCCTCTTACTGTCAGCTGTACAAAGTACAAGGTAAGACACCAAAGACACAATACAGAATTCCTTACTACTCCAGTACAACCATCAACTTTAGTGCCAGAGCCTCAATCATCCACCTCAAGAAACAATCCACAACCTTCCACCTAAGACCAGTAGGGCCACAGCATCCCTCTCCACTCTGTTCAGAATCAATGACATAAACCAGCAACCATAATTTAAGGTAAGAAATATTACTGATGTAACATTTCTAGCCTTAGGCAATGCATTAAACATAATAACAGCAACCAACTAAAATTACATTATTATTTTTTTAAAACTGGGAGACCTAAAAAAAAAATGCCATTTTTAGGGGTCCAAATAACTACACCTATTTTTTTCATATTCTTCATTATGTTTTAGACGATATTTGCCTTACTTGCCATTTTCAGGAACATAACTACCGTCATAATCGATGGTCAACTATGTATATGTTTGTGAAATAATATATACAGCAGGGCCCCACTTATACGGCAGGTTAGGTTCCAGGCTACCGCCGTAAAGCGGAAATCGCCAACTAGTTAACAAAATAGTCAACGAGAGAGAACAAGATACATAGAGTTCTGACAATGTAAAAATACAAACTAAACGGGTGGCGGGTGATCACTCACTCGCCACCCGTTCACTCTAGGGTGCGGGTGATCACTCGCCCACGCCCTAGAACGATAAAATGCATATACAGTACACTCATTACATACTTACCTTAAAATATTTGTAGTCTTAATGTAGGGTGGGAGGTGAGTAAATGATATAAAAATGAATAAATGAGAAAGAGAGAAAGAGTAAATGAGAGAGGAGAGTCGCGGAGGATGTAAACAGACAGCGTCTGGTTTTGGTTGATACACGTTCATCTACACCTAACATCTCACATTTATGATAATATATTCTACTGTGGAGTGTGTTTATCATGTTTATATGTTACGTATCATGTTTGTTATATAATTTTGAAAAAAATATCATAGATAGATTAATGAAAACGTGTATATTAACGTAACATACGACATTTAATGTGCCTCAGAGTGATTATTATTGTGTATTATCATCATTATTATTAACCCTTTCAGGGTTGGTGCCATACTAGTATGGCTTACATGCCAGGGTTGGTGTCGTACTAGTACGCATAAATTCTAGTGTCTTCAAATCAAGCGGGAAAAGGCTGGAAGGCCTAGATGTGAAAGAATGGGTCTGTGTGGTCAGTATGTGCAGTATAAAAAAATTCTGCAGCACACAGCGCATAATGAGAAAAAAGAAACTCCTACCGTGTTTTTGGTTTAAAACAGTGATTTTGCAGTCTATTTTCATATGGTATTTATGGTTGTATTCTAGTTTTCTTGGTCTCATTTGATAGAATGGAAAATATATTACAGAAATAGAGATAATTTTGATTGGTTTCATGATGATAAGTACCTTGAAACTGAGCGCAAATTAGCGAAAATGTTCGATTTTTGCCGATGTTCAAGAGTGAACAAATCACGCCACACGCCCAATACACATCAACTGGTGAGTCTAATATTCTTGCACAAGTGTGCTGATATTATTTATACCGTTTTTACAATGATGCAGTAGTATACACAACATTAAATCTTCTATTTTTTGTGAGAATAAAAATTCAAAATGGAAAGCAAAAGTAATGTAAGAGGGGCCTAGAGACATGACTAATGAACAGATAAAATGCTATTTTAGTGCCAGGAATGTCTGTCTTGTTTATTCTGGACCCCATTTTGAAATTGGCATCTTTTGAAATTTGTGTGAAATTGGCCAAATTGCCAATTTCTGACCACTTTATTGGGTAGTTGAAATAGGTAAATGGGCAGTTTCTTGTATTCAATCGATAGAACAAATGGAATTCTAGCAAAATAGCTATGATTTTAGTAGACTGAAACATTGGAATTGACCAAAAATAGGGCTCACATTGGGCAAAATCGCCGATGCATAAATATCGTCGATACCGCTAACTTTGCTGAGAGTATAATTCCATAAGTTTTCCATCAAATTTCATACTTTTGGTGACATTATAATCAGAAAAAAATTCTCTATCGTTTCATAAGAAAAAATAATTTTGTTATTTTTCGAATATTTTTTGATTCTTAGTGATTTTAACCCTTTCAGGGTCCGTCCCGTAGATCTACGGCTTTACGGTGAGTGTCCAAACCGTAGATCTACGCCATGAGCTCAGCTCACTCTGATAAACTGTGAGTGGTACATTTGGGCCTAGATATGAGAGAATACATCTATGTGGTATGTGTGCACCACATAAAACAGATCCTGCAGCACACTGTGTATAATGAGAGAAAAAAACTGAAATCATGATTTTTCGATTAAAACAGCGACTTTGCAGTGTTTTTTCGTATGTTTTTTATAGTTGTATTTGCGATTTCTTGGTCTCATTTGATAGAATGGAAGACATATTACAGAAATAGAGATGATTTTGATTGGTTTTAGCACTGGAAATGGCTTGAAACTGAGCTCAAAGTAGCGGAAATGTTAAATTTTTGCCGATATTCAAGAGTAAACAAACGACCTAACACATCTAATATATGTCAGCTGGTGGGTCTAATATACATTCACAAATATGGTGATGATATTTATACAATTAATTACAGTATTGCATAACAGTAAATCTTCTATTTTTTGGTGTGAATAAAAATTCATTATGGGAATAAAAAATAAAAATGGAATTTATTTGTAAAGCCTCAAAATGTAACTAATGAACAGAGGAAATTAGTTTAGTTCCAGGAATACCTACATTGTTTATTCTGGAGCCTATTTTGAAATTGGAATATTTTGAACTTTGTGTTAAATTGGCCAAATTAACAATTTCCGATCACTTTATTTTGTAGTTGAAACAGTTGATTTGGCGATTTCTTGTGCTCAATCGATAGAATAGAAGTAATACTAGTGAAACAGCTAAGAATTTGGTTGATTGGAATAATGTAATTGGCTTAAAATGGGAGTCAAAGTCGGCAAAATCGCCGACTTGTAAATATCGCTGACACATCAAAATTCGCGAGAGCATAATTTCGTCAATTTTCCACCAAATTTCGTACTTTTTGTTTTATTACCTTCACAAAAAGATTCTCTACGATTTCATAAGAAAAAATAACAAATTTTTTTTTTGAAAATTCTTGGACACTGGTGCGTGACTTCAGATTTTGGCCTTGGACCCTGAAAGGGTTAATGTGTACCTGCATGCCAGCACAAAGCGTAAGTTTATATAGGTACAGGTACACATAAGTATAATCATCAGATTATATATAAAATATGAAATAACTTTGAAACACTTGAAATTTTTGAAAGTTTCCAGACATAATGGAGAGACGCGGTGCTCACGGAGAATGTAAACAAACCAGGTGGGGCGCGGTGAGTGCATTAGAAAGTCAGGTGGGGGGGAGCCACATAGCAAGTTTTGGTCATAATTTGAAATGTCCGCATTAGCAGAACGCCGTAAAGCAGGGCCCTACTGTATATACAGTGGACCCCCGCATAACGATTACCTCCGAATGTGACCCAATTATGTAAGTGTATTTATGTAAGTGCGTTTGTACGTGTATGTTTGGGGGTCTGAAATGGACTAATCTACTTCACAATATTCCTTATGGGAATAAATTCGGTCACTCTGTCTGACTTTTTTGGGTTATCCTAGGTTCTCTACACATATGCTGCTATGTATGATAATTCTATGTAACTGTATTGTGTATACCTGAATAAATTTACTTACTTACTTACTTAGTACTGGCACCTGAACATACTTCTGGAGTGAAAAAATATCGTTAACCGGGGGTCCACTGTATATTTCTTTTTTTAACACATCGGCCATTTTGCATCGAGGTAGGGTGACCCAAAAAGAAAGAAAAACCCAAAAAGAAAGAAAAAACTTTCATCATCAGAAACATGGCTGGAACAAGTGTAGAAGCCTTCAAGAGGAAACTGGAAAAGTATTTTCACCAGGTGCCAGATCAACCAGGCTATGATGGATATGTGGGGCAGAAGGTCTCCAACAGCAACAACCTGGTTGATCAGGCAAGCACCGGATGAGCCTGGCCCATGGCCGGGCTCTGAGAGAAGTTAAACTCTCGAAACTCTTCAAAGGTATATCATTCAACACTTTCACCATCACTCATACATAATCACTGTCTTTGCAGAGGCACTCAGATATAACAGTTTAGACATCCATCCAAACTGGCAATATCCTAAACCCCTCCTTTTAAGTGCAGGCACTGTACTTCCCATTTCCAGGACTCAAGTCTGGCTAACCGGTTTCCCTGAATCCCTTCACAAAATATTACCCTGCTCACACTCCAACAGCTCATCAGGTCCCAAAAACCATTCATCTCCATTCACTCCTAACATGCTCACGCATGCTTGCTGGAAGTCCAAGCCCCTCGCCCACAAAACCTCCTTTAACCCCCTCCCTCATCCTTTTCGGGAACATTAGTCCCCCCAAATTCGCAGGACCACCAAGACCACCTGCGAATTTAAAAAAAACGTGAATTCTGGATGCAGTTAAAAAAAATGCCTATAAACTCCTATTTTTACAGTGTAAACCTTAAATATGCCCCCAAAACACTTTAATTTAGTTTCAAACTCAGCTTCATACATCACCCATAATAAAAAAATGTAAAGATAAAACCTTATACAGTACTGTACTGCTATGTCTCCAGCAGTGCTAGAATGTAAAATACTAATGTTACCCCCATGCAAGCCTGTTTTCTTTGGTATACATACGATAAATATACAGAAATAATTTAACTTAGTAAAAATTTATACAATATTATATTTTATGTGGAAATTTTACTTAATTTACAATAACATTTACGTTACAAAATTATTAAATTATATTTTTCTTAATATTAGCATTAAAACACATATGAAATTATATATTGCCACGAAAAAAGTAAAAAAATAACTCTGCGAATTTGCGGGAATTTCCGCAAACAATTATTAGTTAGGTTCTAAGGAAAAATCCGCGAATTACTGAAGCCGCTAATTTGGAACGGTGAATTTGCAGGAGTCCACTGTATATGATAAAAATATATCTTTAAAAACATAAGAGAAAAATTTTTAGAAAGAACTTAATTTTAAAATATTTCTTGCTAATTGATCAGTTTTACTTATTAGGCATATAATGTATATTTTTTTTTTTCAACAAGTTGGCCATCTCCCACCGAGGCAGGGTGATGCAAAAAAGAAAGAAAATCCCCAAAAAAGAAAATACTTTCATTATCATTCAACACTTTCACCACACTCACACATTATCACTGTTTTTGCAGAGGTGCTCAGAATACAACAGTTTAGAAGCATATACAGTGGACCCCCGCATACCGTTGGCATCACATACCGTTTATTCCGCATACCGCTCACTTTAATAGCAAAAATTTTGCCTCGCATACCGCTCAAAAACCCGCTCAGCGCTGTTCGTCCGAGACGCGTCCAATGTGCACCTTAGCCAGCCTCACATGTTCCGCCTGTGGCATTGTTTACCAGCCAGCCTCCGCGGTAGCATCCAAGCATACAATCGTAACATTTTGTATTATTACAGTGTTTTTGGTGATTTTATCTGGAAAATAAGTGACCATGGGCCCCAAGAAAGCTTCTAGTGCCAACCCTACAGCAATAAGGGTGAGAATTACTATAGAGATGAAGAAAAAGATCATTGATAAGTATGAAAGTGGAGTGCGTGTCTCCGAGCTGGCCAGGTTGTATAATGAACCCCAATCAACCATCGCTACTATTGGTGGTACAGCTGCTGCTGCTGCTGCACTGTCAGCTGCTGCTGCTGCTGTAGCATCGTCTGCTGCTGCTGTAGCATCGTCTGCTGCTGCTGAAGCACTGTTGTTGGTATGGCTTATTGAGAATATACCAAGAAACAATTAACCCCAGAGGATTTTCCACCAGGCAACCCAAAAAAGTCAGTGTCATCGAAGACTGTCTAACTTATTTCCATTGGGGTCCTTAATCTTGTCTCCCAGGATGCAACCCACACCAGTCGACTAACACCCAGGTGAACAGGGAAAAATGCCTGGAACTAGTGCTCATATTGGTGAATTTAAAGCCAGCAAAGGTTGGTTTGAGAGATTTAAGAATCGTAGTGACATACACAGTGTGATAAGGCCTGTTCTGGAAGAAAATGCCAAACAGGACCTACAGTACTCAGGAGGAAAAGGCACTCCCAGGACACAGTGTCTCATCAGTCATTGCTGCATCTTCAATAAAGGTAAGTGTCATTTATTCTTCATTTAGTAGACTAGTACATGCACAATATATACTGTGCATGTACTACTCTACTATTGTGCATGTATCCTTCTCTCTGTGTGTAGGAAAATGTATATTTCATGTGGTAAAAAATTTTTTTTCATACTTTTGGGTGTCTTGCATGGATTAATTTGATTTCCATTATTTCTTATGGGGAAAATTCATTCGCATACCGAATATTTCGCATACCAATGAGCCCTCTTGCACAGATTAAAATCGGTATGCGGGGGTCCACTGTACGTATAAAGATACACAACATATCCCTCCAAACTGCCAATATCCCAAACCCCTCCTTTAAAGTGCAGGCATTGTACTTCCCATTTCCAGGACTCAAGTCCGACTAAATGAAAATAACCGGTTTCCCTGAATCCCTTCACTAAATATTACCCTGCTCACACTCCAACAGATCGTCAGGTCCCAAGTACCATTCGTCTCCATTCACTCCTATCTAACACGCTTACACACACTTGCTGGAAGTCCAAGCCCCTCGCCCACAAAACCTCCTTTACCCCCTCTCTCCAACCCTTTCGAGGACGACCCCTACCCCTCCTTCCTTCCCCTATAGATTTATATGCTTTCCATGTCATTCTACTTTGATCCATTCTCTCTAAATGACCAAACCACCTCAACAGCCCCTCTTCTGCCCTCTGACTAATGCTTTTATTAACTCCACACCTTTTCCTAATTTCCTCACTCCGAATTTTCTACATATTTACACCACACACTTGCCCTTAGACAGGACATCTCCACTGCCTCCAACCGTCTCCTCGCTGCTGCATTTACCACCCAAGCTTCACATCCATATAAGAGTGTTGGTACTACTATACTTTCACACATTCCCTTCTTTGCCTCCATAGATAACGTTTTTTGACTCCACATATACCTCAACGCACCACTCACCTTTTTTCCCTCATCAATTTTATGATTAACCTCATCCTTCATAAATCCATCCGCCGACACGTCAACTCCCAAGTATCTGAAAACATTCACTTCTTCCATACTCCTCCTCCCCAATTTGATATCCAATTTTTCTTTATCTAAATCATTTGATACCCTCATCAACTTACTCTTTTCTATGTTCACTTTCAACTTTCTACCTCTACACACATTCCCAAACTCATCCACTAACCTTTGCAATTTTTCTTTAGAATCTCCCATAAGCACAGTATCATTAGCAAAAAGTAACTGTGTCAATTCCCATTTGAATTTGATTCCCCATAATTTAATCCCACCCCTCTCCTGAACACCCTAGCATTTACTTCTTTTACAACCCCATCTATAAATATATTAACCCTTAAATGGTCCAAACGTATATATACATTTTTTCGACATCTGAAAGCATGTAAAAAAATGTAGATCTTTTTTTTTTGTTTTACATTTGAAAACGTGTAAAAAAACTTTTATCTACATTTTTTTTTGTTACATTTGAAAATATGTAAAAAAAAGTAGATCTACTATTGTAGCACTACGAATTTGAACGCCGATTTGTTTGGACCATTTAAGGGTTAAACAACCATGGTGACATTACACATCCCTGTCTAAGACCTACTTTTACAGGGAAGTATTCTTCCTCTCTTCTGCACACCCTAACCTGAGCCTCACTATCCTCATAAAAACTCTTAACAGCATTTAGTAACTTACCACCTATTCCATATACTTGCAACATCTGCCACATTGCTCCTCTATCCATTCTATCATATGCCTTTTCTAAATCCATAAATGCAATAAAAACTTCCCTACCTTTATCTAAATACTGTTCACATATATGCTTCAATGTAAACACTTGATCTACACATCCCCTACCCACTCTGAAGCCTCCCTGCTCATCCGCAATCCTACATTCTGTCTTACCTCTAATTCTTTCAATTATAACCCTACCGTATACTTTTCCTGGTATACTCAGTAAACTTATTCCTCTATAACTTTTACAGTCTCTTTTGTCCCCTTTCCCTTTATATAAAGGGACTATACATGCTCTCCGCCAATCCCTAGGTACCTTCCCCTCTTTCATACATTTATTAAACAAAAGTACCAACCACTCCAACACTATATCCCCCCTGCTTTTAACATTTCTGTCATGATCCCATAAGTTCCAGCTGCTTTACTCCCTTTCATTCTACATAATGCCTCACGTACCTCCACCACACTTACATTCTGCTCTTCTTCACTCCTAGAAGATGGTATACCTCCTGGCCAGTGCATGAAATTACCGCCTCCCTTTCTTCCTCAACATTTAAATGTTCCTCAAAATATTCTCGCCATCTACCTAATACCTCCCTCTCCCCATCTACTAACTCCCCTACTCTGTTTTTAACTGACAAATCCATACTTTCCCTAGGTTTTCTTAACTTGTTTAACTCACTCCAAAATTTTTTCTTATTTTCATAAAAATTTCTTGACAGTGGCCTCTCCCACTCTATCATCTGCACTCCTTTTGCACTCTCTCACCACTCTCTTTACCTCTCTTTTACTCTCCATATACTCTGCTCTTCTTATAACACTTCTGCTTCCTAAAAACCTCTCATAAGCTACCTTTTTCTCTTTTATCGCACCCTTTACTTCATCATTCCACCAATCACTCCTCTTTCCTCCTGCCCCCACCCTCCTATAACCACAAGCTTCTGCCCCACATTCTAATACTGCATTTTTAAAACTATTCCAACCCTCTTCAACCCCCCCCCCACTACTCATCTTTGCACTAGCCCACCTTTCTGCCAATAGCCGCTTATATCTCACCTGAACTTCCTCCTCCCTTAGTTTATACACTTTCACCTCCCTCTTACTTCTTGTTGCCACCTTCCTCTTGTCCCATCTACCTGTTACTCTAACTGTAGCTACAACTAAATAATGATCCGATATATCAGTTGCCCCTCTATAAACATATACATCCTGGAGCCTACCCATCAACCTTTTATCCACCAATACATAATCTAACAAACTACTTTCATTACATGCTACATCATACCTTGTATATTTATTTATCCTCTTTTTCATAAAATATGTATTGCTTATTACCAAATTTCTTTCTACACATAGCTCAATTAAAGGCTCCCCATTTACATTTACCCCTGGCACCCCAAATTTACCTACTACTCCCTCCATAACATTTTTACCCACTTTAGCATTGAAATCCCCAACCACCATTACTCTCACACTTGATTCAAAACTCCCCACGCATTCACTCAACATTTCCCAAAATCTCTCTCTCTCCTCTACACTTCTCTCTCTTCCAGGTGCACACACGCTTACTATAACCCACTTTTCACATCCAATCTTTATTTTACTCCACATAATCCTTGAATTAATACATTTGTAGTCCCTCTTTTCCTGCCATAGCTTATCCTTCAACATTATTGCCACTCCTTCTTTAGCTCTAACTCTATTTATAACCCCTGACCCCCTGACCTAATCCCATTTATTCCTCTCCATTGAAACTCTCCCACCCCCTTCAGCTTTGTTTCACTTAAAGCCAGGACACACACACACACACACACACACACACATATATATATATATATATATTTATTATTTTATTATCACACTGGCCGATTCCCACCAAGGCAGGGTGGCCCGAAAAAGAAAAACTTTCACCATCATTCACTCCATCACTGTCTTGCCAGAAGGGTGCTTTACACTACAGTTTTTAAACTGCAACATTAACACCCCTCCTTCAGAGTGCAGGCACTGTACTTCCCATCTCCAGGACTCAAGTCCGGCCTGCCGGTTTTATATATATATAATATTATATATAATATATATATATATTATATATTATATATATATATAATATATATTATATATATATATATAATATATATATATATAATATATATTTATATTTGCAATAAGATCACAGTAAACAGGTGATTTTAAAATATGCAAAACAACCACTGTGAAAGAGTAGTGAAACTCCAAGCGCTTTCGTGACTACTCACATTGTCAAGGAACTATGAAAGTAATACATCAAAGGAAGGCAATTAAAGGGCTTAGACTACACCTCACAGTCAACCCCCACAACAAAGAAACACCTGACGCGCGACAATACCGGACTCATAAGAAAAGAGGAACACTGCAGTAGGTCCGCTGGTCCAACTAGACAGGTCCTCACGACATCCCACTAACAAAATATTCTACCCGAGAAATAAGGTTTATTATTTGTCTAATGTATTATTAAACTCTAACCAAATTTTATTAATTATAAACGAGTCTAATTTATATAAACCTAAGGAAATATTCACATTATTTTCAAAACTGCTTTTTATGAAACAAGATTCAATTATATATTTTGTCAACCATGGACTTGCTTGATACAGCTTTCTCAACTTTTTGAAAATCAATTGGATGGTTAAAATCTCTCACATGAATAAATAGAGCATTAGAATCTTGTCCAGTTTTAATGCTGCATTTATGTTCTTTTAATCTAAGTTCGAGATTTTTACCAGTTTGACTGTAATAAACTTTTACAAATTTTACAAGGAATCTTATAGACACATCCGTCAGCATTTTGGGGGGAATTCTTTATCAAAAGTTTTTTTTACTGTATCATAATTTTTAAATACAACTTTAATATTAAAAGTCTTAAGAAGAGAAGGCATATCAACCAAGTTTTCATGGTAAGGGAGAACCAACATATTTTTATAACCCAAAAAGGGACAACCAGCCTTATTCAACTAAAAATATGTTGGTTCTCCCTTACCATGAAAACTTGGTTGATATGCCTTCTCTTCTTAAGACTTTTAATATTAAAGTTGTATTTAAAAATTATGATACAGTAAAAAAAACTTTTGATAAAGAATTCCCCCCAAAATGCTGATGGATGTGTCTATAAGATTCCTTGTAAAATTTGTAAAAGTTTATTACGGTCAAATGGTAAAAATCGAAATAAGATTAAAAAACATAAATATACATTAGAACTGGACAAGATTCCAATGCTCTATTTATTCATGTAAGAGATTTTAACCATCCCAACTGATTTCCCAAAAGTTGAGAAAATAGTATCAAGCAATCCATGGTCGATAGGATGGGTAATTGAATCTTGTTTTATAAAAAGAGTTTTGACAAAAATATGAATATTTCCTTTGGTTTATATAAATTAGATCCATTTATAATTAATAGAATTTGGGAAGAATTTAATAATACATTGGACAAATAAAAATTTTTTAAATTTCTTATTTCTTGGGTAGAATAGTTTGTTGGTGGGGTTGTATGAAGGACCTGTCTAGTTCAGCCAGGGGGCCTGCTGTCTCGCGTCAGGTGTTTCGTTTGTTGTGGGATCTGATAGTGAGGTGTGGGCTACCCCTCTATATACCTTCCTTTGATGCTTTACTTTCATTGTTCCTTGATAATGTGGTAGTCACGAAAGCACTTGGAACTTCTCTATTCTTTCACAGTGGGTTTTTTTGGGATGTATATATATATAATATTATAATATATTTATATATAAATATATTAATATATATATAATATATTATATACGTTATTATATATATATATATATATAACAGTTAAATAATTTAATATATATATATAAATATATTATAATATTTATATATATTAATATAATATATATAATAAATATATTATACAGTATATATATAATTTTATATATATATATATAAATTATAAATATTATATATATATAATATATATATTAATATAGGTAGTAGTTGGTAGACAGACCACCAGGGAAGTACTACCGTCCTGCCAGAGACTGTGAAACAAACTGTTAAATGTTTTGCATGATGGTAGGATTTCTTTTTCTTTTTGTCCATAAACATGCTAGATAACAGGGATATCTTGTACCCTACTTACACTTTGGTCACACTTCCAGACATGCACATGCATATTATTACATACTCTAGGTTTTTCTCCTTTTTCTAATAGTCTTGTTTTCTTTTTTTTTATTGTCCATGGGGAAGTGGGAAAGAATCTTTCTCCTTAAGCCTGCAGCGTATGAGGCGACTAAAAAGCCGGGGGCAATGGGCTAGTAACCCCTTCTCCTGTAGACATTTACTAAAAAAGAGAAGAAGAAAAACTTTATAAAACTGGGATGCTTAAATGTGCGTGATGTAGTGCGGATGACAAGGGAAACAGATGATTGCTGATGTTATAAATGAAAAGAAGTTGATGTCCTGGCCCTAAGCGAAACAAAGCTGAAGGGTAGGGGAGTTTCAGTGGGGGAAATAAATGGGATTAAATCTGGAGTATCTGAGAGAGTTAGAGAAAAGGGAAAAGGGGTAGCAGTAATGTTGAATGATCATTTTAGGGAAGGAGAAAAGAGAATATGAATGTGTAAATTCAAGAATTATGTGGATTAAAGTAAAGTTGGATGCGAGAAGGGGGGTCATAAATAAGCGTTTATGCACCTGGAGAAGAGAGGAATGCAGAGGAGAGAGAGAGATTTTGGGAGATGTTAAGTGAATGTATAGGAGCCTTTGAACCAAGTGAGAGAGTAATTGGGGTAGGGGACCTGAATGCTAAAGTAGGAGAAACTTTTAGAGAGGGTGTGGTAGGTAAGTTTGGGGTGCCAGGTGTAAATGATAATGGGAGCCCTTTGATTGAACTTTGTATAGAAAGGGGTTTAGTTAATGGTAAAACATATTTTAAGAAAAAGAGGATAAATTAAATATACAAGATATTTATGTAGGGCAAAAATGACAGTAGTTTTTTGGATTATGTATTGGTAGATAAAAGACTGTTGAGTAGACTTCAGGATGTACATGTTTTTAGAGGGGCCACAGATATATCAGATCACTTTCTAGTTGTAGCTACACTGAGAGTAAAAGGTAGATGGGATACAAGGAGAAAAATAAGTATCAGGGAAGAGAGAGGTGAAGGTTTATAAACTAAAAAAGGGGGCAGTTAGGGTAAGATATAAACAGCTATTGGAGGATAGATGGGCTAATGAGAGCATAGGCAATGGGGTCGAAGAGGTATGGGGTAGGTTTAAAAATGTTTGTGTTAGAGTGTTCAGCAGAAGTTTGTGGTTACAGGAAAGTGGGTGGCGGAGGGAAGAGGGGCGATTGGTGGAATGATGATGTAGAGAGAGTAGTAAGGGAGAAAAAGTTAGCATATGAGAAGTTTTTTACAAATAGAAGTGATGCAAGGAGGGAAGAGTATATGGAGAAAAAGAGAGAGGTTAAGAGAGTGGTGAAGCAATTTAAAAAGAGAGCAAATGAGAGAGTGGGTGAGATGTTATCAACAAATTTTGTTGAAAATAAGAAAAAGTTTTGGAGTGAGATTAACAAGTTAAGAAAAGCCTAGAAAAACAAATGGATTTGTCAGTTAAAAATAGGAGGGGAGAGTTATTAATGGAGAGTTAGAGGTATTGGGAAGATGGAGGGAATATTTGAGGAATTGTTAAATTTTGATGAAGATAGGGAAGCTGTGATTTCGTGTATAGGACAAGGAGAATAACATCTTGTAGGAGTGAAGAAGAGCCAGTTGTGAGTGTGGGGGAAGTTCGTGAGGCAGTAGGTAAAATGAAAGGGGGTAAGGCACCCGGGATTGATGGGAAAAGATAGAAATGTTAAAAGCAGGTGGGGATATAGTTTTGGAAGTGGTTGGTGCAATTATTTAATAAATGTTTGGAAGAGGGTAAGGTACTAGGGATTGGCAGAGAGCATGCATAGTTCCTTTGTATAAAGGCAAAAGGGGAAAAAAGAGAGTGCAAATTATAGGGGGATAAGTCTGCTGAGTATACGGGTAAAGTGTATGGTAGAGTTGTTATTATTGAAAGAATTAAGAGTAAGACGGGGAATAGGATAGCAGATGAACAAGGAGGCTTTAGGAAAGGTAGGGGGTGTGTGGACCCCGGTGTTTACAGTGAAACATAAAAGAACAGTATTTAGATAAGGCTAAGGAGGTCTTTGTGGCATTTATGGATTTGAAAAAGGCGTATGACAGGGTGGATAGGGGGGCAATGTGGCAGATATTGCAAGTGTATGGTGTAGGAGGTAGGTTACCCGAAAGCAGTGAAGAGTTTTTACGAGGATAGTGAAGCCAAGTTGAGTGTGTGTAAAGAGGGAAATTTTTTCCCAGTAAAAGTAGGCCTTAGACAAGGATGTGTGATGTCACTGTTTGGTTGTTTAATATATTTATAGATGGGGTGTAAGAGAAGTAAATGCGAGGGGTCTTGGCAAGAGGCGTGGGGTTAAAAGATAAAGAATCACACACAAAGTGGGAGTTGTCACAGCTGCTCTTTGCTGATGACACTGTGCTCTTGGGAGATTTTGAAGAGAAGTTGCAGAGATTGGTGGATGAATTTGGTAGGGTGTGCAAAACAAGAAAATTAAAGGTGAATACAGGAAAAAGTAAGGTTATGAGGATAACAAAAAGATTAGGTGATGAAAGATTGAATATCAGATTGGAGGGAGAGAGTATGGAGGAGGTGAATGTATTCAGATATTTGGGAGTGGACGTGTCAGCGGATGGGTCTATGAAAGATGAGGTGAATCATAGAATTGATGAGGGGAAAAGAGTGAGTGGTGCACTTAGGAGTCTGTGGAGACAAAGAACTTTGTCCTTGGAGGCAAAGAGGGGAATGCAGAGGGACGATTGGGAGGAGGTGTCGTACGAGGTCTCGTCGATACTGAGGCTTGTGAGAGAGAACACGAAGAAGCGAGATCAGACTGAGGCATTGAAGTAGGGACGTTTGAGCCGAGGACAGCAAAAGGATTAGATACAGGAGTGACTATGGGAGAGGTAACCACAGAGGTGGGTGTAGAAGATGGGATACCAGAAGTGGGGGGACGTTTTGAAACACGGGAATAAGAAACACGTGGGAGTCTCCCTTGAAGGCGGAGATGAGAAACTGCCATGGCATAAGGGAGACCTTCTGTCTCTTTGAGGTAACGGATTTCCCGCTCGTTTAAATAGACTTGACAACGGCGAGAGTACGAAGGGTGAGCCTCATGACAGTTAAGGCAAGAGGGAGATCGATTGCAAGACGTATTAGAATGGTCATCGGCACCACAGACTGGGCATTCGGCGATAGATCTGCAATATTTCGCTGGATGGCCAAATCGCCAGCAATTTCTACATTGTTGTGGTGTAGGGATCACCTTTCAAACTTGTAACCGATGTCCTGCTATATAAACTGAGGATGGGAGTTCTCGGCTGTCAAAAGTTAAACGAGCCACATTGCTAGGGTATCGTCTCCGCCGCGGGCAGGAAGAACGTAAGTGTCTACCTTGAGGATTGGGAGATCTTGGAGTTCCAGCTGTTCAAGAATGTCAGTGCCACATGTCTGGAAATTTTGTTGAACTATGGTATGGGGCAGAATGACGGTGCCACTACAAAAATTGAGGGAATGATGTTTTTCAAGAGTGACAGGAACAGTATCGATATGGGAAAGACGAGAGAGCTCATGAGCCTGGGTAGCATTCTGTATGGTGATGATGCGCGTACCGCTCTTAAGAGCATGAAAAGAAATATCTTTACCAACATGGCGTAAGAGTGCCTTGCCAATACTGTGGTCAGTAAGATAGGCAGTAGAGGAAGTCGGTCGTAAAGTGAAGAATTTAGTCCATTGTTCAGTCTGAAACTGAGCGTAGAAAGGTAGTGAAGGACGTGTCAATCGTTTCTGAGAAGAACGAGAAGGTGGAGAAGTATCATCAGCAGGTAATTGTCGTTGGCGTTTAGGCGTGGGACCAGAGTTGGTCCGACGTGGAACGGGTCGGCAATTTGAAAATTGCCGCACCGTAGAGGGAGAGGCCAGAAGCATAGTCAGAGGAGAGCAAAGGTCCGATAAATCGAAGGAGTCAGTCGAGGCCTCAGTACCTGAAGCGGGTGAGAAAACAGCACCGGCAAGAGGTACAGAGGCATGAGGAGTGTCTGAAGAGTGGTCCAAAGACGAGGCGGGGTCAGAACGGGGTGCGGTATCAAGAAGGGGCCCGGGGGTAGTAGGTTCATGGACTAGGGCTGCAATGGTTAGGTTACTTCTTTCTTTTTGTTTTTAAGAAAAAAAAGAAAGAAGAAAAGAAAATAAAAATAAAAAAAAGGGGGGACCGGGGAGGGATAGTTCCTAGGAGGAATGAAAGGGCCAGAAATCTCCCTCCGCGCCCAAGAGGACCTCAGCACCGCAAGTAGCGCAGATGCAGCATGGAGCCCGTGCCATACCCTACCCATCATGCTAGTAAACTAACAATCCGGGATAGCAACCTCACATCTGCCGAGCTACCTCGGTGGACAAAAGAGAGGGCGGCCGGATATCCGCCACAAAGCATACCTCCTTCGGCCACCACCCCCGGAATCCGAAAGGTGGCTTCCAGAGATACACCCGTCGCCCGAAAGACACCCAAAGCTACTCCGGGATACCGGAGAGGGATCGGGACATCCCCAGGCGATCCAGATTCCACGGCAAACTACGCCACCGCCAAGAACCTCAACGGAATTAGCGCGCCTGTGGGAGAAATCCCACAGGCCAAAAAGAGGAAGGGCAAAAGGGAGGGGTGGGGAGGAGGAGGAGGAAAGGAAAAAGGAGAGGATGGGGAGGATGGGATAGGGGAGGGGAGATTGGGGGGTAATTAGGTTCGGTCTGAGGAAGAAGACCGACAGGTCCAATTCCTCAGACCAAGAGCCTCTTCACCACGCCAAGGAGCCCCCCTTGAAGAGGAAGCCGTATAGATGATACAGTGGAACCTCGGCTTACGAATTTAATACGTTCCATGACTTTGTTCGTATGCTGAGTCAATTTTCCTCATTTAAATTAATTGAAATGCAATTAATCTTTTCCAGCCTCTCAGGAGGTATGACAAAATAATGCTAATACCAACTCTACGGCTTAGTTATCTATCACAGTTCATCTAATATGGCGTAATAAGCAATATTAATAACATAGAACCATGATATATACTCTAGAATGAATAAAATAGGCCATAATATGGCAAGCGATGGCGACGCCGGCAGTGGCAAAAAGCATCCACCGTTCACTCTCCCACTCTAGTATCTTCCCAGTCCATAACCCCACACCTAGCTTGTGTTTATCTATGATTAGTGGTGAGGTTGTCACATATGTAACCACAGGTGTGGTCAAGACAAATGTACATATATATAGGTGAAGACATGATCACTTTGCCCACAGTGGTGGTGGTGATGGTGGCAGCGGGGGCCACAGTGGTGGCAGTGGCCACAGTGGTAGTGGTGGTGGTGGTGGCGGCCAGCTGCCTCACTCTATGTTACTGCCTTCTTCATTTCTCTATCTTTTTTCATAGTTTCTAATTGCTTCCTGAGCTTCTTGCTGATTGTACGCGAATACGTACAATCTCTTTAGGTGAGGCACTGTGTAAGAAATTTGTACAATGTAAGACAAAATTACGCATCCCAAGGGTCTGCTGCAGTCACTCAGAGCAGTACACCTCGTCTTCCTTATGATCCTTGGTTGGCACTCAGTTAGCTGTGGTCTAGCAGTACCTACAGCCACTCAGAGGGTTACCAATTTTGTATTTTGAAGCATTTGGCACAAAAATATGAAAAAAATTACGAAAAATGTCTAAAAATAACATATTATTATTATTACTATTATATTGTATTATTATTATTAATTATTATTATTATTATTATGTATTATTATTATTATTCTTAGTACGTACATATTATAATTATTAATACATACATACTATAATTATTATTATTAATTTAGGGAACTGGAGCACAGATCCAATTCCCTAGATCAAGAGCCCATCACCACATATACTAATAATAATAATAATAATAATAATAATAATAATAATAATAATAATAAACAGTAAGGAGAAACTTCAAAAGGCTGTCAGTAGTTGGTGCCACCATCGGCAAAACATTGGTAACCACTACTAGTATACTTTTCACCTGTCGAGACTTACTAGTCTATTAGTATTAGGTTAAGTCTGCCCGAAATGCCTCGGCATGATAGTGGCTTTCTTTGCTCCAATCATATTATGAAATGTAAACCACACATTGTAACCTTTGCAAAGAAATAAATATTTTATTTATTTATTAATTTAAGGAACTTCCCTTGAGGAGGAAGTTCACATCCTGAAATTTCCTGCGTATCCAGGAGCAAAAAATCGACCGAACGATGGTTCATATCCAAAAAATTTGCATGGTGGGGCGTTTGTAAGCCGAGGTTCCACTGTATTAGCGAAATTATTCAAAGAGTATTTTGCCCAGTCTCCAGATAAACTCTTGTCCGCTGCCAACGATACCACTACATGAATGATATATTTTATTCATTCTAGAGTATATACAGTAGGGCCCCACTAATACAGCGGGTTAGGTTCCAGGCTGTCGCCGGAAAGCAGACATTGCCGGAAGGCAGAACGCTATTTTTTCCATTTATAAATGCATATAAATGCCAGACAACAAGTTTACATTAAATTATATTAAGTTAGTAATAGAGCTAGGCATTAAAAACACAAAGTAAAATACATTCACAGTACATTCATTACTTATCTTAAAGTACTTGTAATCTTAATGTAGGGAGAGAGGCGAGTAGTACTTATTTGTAGGAAGTCAGGTGCAGGTAGCCCAGGTGCAGGTAGCCCAGGTGTAGGTAGCCCTGGCTCCCCGTCTCATACTTAATATAAGGTATTTAAAACATCCCAGAGAGGTAAAATACACATACAGTACACTCATTATTTACCTTAAAATATGTGTAGTCTTAATATAGGAAGAGAGGTGAGAAGTATTTATTTGTAGGAAGTCAGTGTAGGTAGCCAGAAGGTGTAGCCCGCCTGGGCTACACCTATTGGCTACCTACACTGTGGCCCAGAGCCATATTATTAACATCGACATACTTTGTTCACTGAATTTAATCATTTCTAACAATTACCTTTAGATGCCATCATAAACGAAGGAGAAGTAATGAATAATTCATGCCGAAAATTGTGAACAAAAGCGGAGTGTGGGAGTGGCTGGGCCAAACGCTGATTCATACATGTTTTCTATGATGGCTGAACAGAGAAAATGTAATGTTGTCCCTCCACCCGGCTACCGCACAGCTCCACAAGTATTATTATCAGAGCACATATAAAATATGCAATAAATGCCAGACAACAAGTTTACACTAACTTATATTATGTTAGCAATAGAAATAGGCATTAAAAACACAATAGAAGGTAAGATACACACAGAGTACACTTATTAGTTACCTTAAAATATTAATATTAATGTGTGAGAGGTGAGTGGCAGGGAGTTTATTGAATAAAATCAGAATGGCACACCATCATCCTCTAACTTGGCACTTAAAGCAAAAGGCTTACGACTCCTCTTTTTATCACAGCTAACCTTAGACGCCATTGTCAATGAGAGCCAACTAGTTCACGAAAGAGTAAACAAGAGAGAGAACGAGTTACAGAGTTGAGACAATGTAAGAATACAAACTGAACAGGTAGTGAGTGATCATTTGGTCAGGAGAAATAAATGTGTATTAATGTGTGTCTACTTTTAGTTCATTCACGTACATTTGTAAGAGTTTGTAAAACATTTACTTCAATATTTTTTTATTATAATAATAATTACCTCACAATACAAATACTCTTACATTGTGTACAAATTGTACAAGTTAGTACAGAATAAACAAACAGCAACACACCATTTTTAGAGTGAATAAAGATATTATTATTATTATTATTTATTATAAAAAGCACTAAACCCACAAAGGTCGTGAATTGCTATACATAGAGTAAAGGTATACGAAAAGAACATTTTTCTACAGTTATCCCCCAGTTTGACTAGAGAAAACGTAATTCTTCCGACACTACCTACACAGCTGCTTTGTAAACAAATCTCATATTTACGTCAATTTTTATTCTGTGAGTGTATGTATCATGTTTATATGCTATGTAACGGATTTCATATATAATTTTGAGAAAAATATCATAGATGGATTAATGAAAATGCTTATATTAATGTAAAATAAGACATTTAGTGTGCCCAAGAGTGATTATTATTACATAGTATTGGCGTCCTGAATAGAGAGAGACTTAGCGATTTTAATGTGTACCTGCACACCAGCACAGTGTGTAAGTATATTTAGGTACAGGTACACATAAGTATAATTATCAGAGTACATATAAAATATGCAGCAACTTTAAAACACTTGAAATTTTGGAAAGTTTCCTGACATAATAGATGTGGTCATGGAGAATGTAAACAAACCGGGTGGGGTGCGCCATATTTGAAAGACCGCTTGCCATATAGCAAATTTTGGACATAATCTGACATCGCCGTATTAGCGGAATGCCGTAAGGCAAAACGCCGTAAAGCGGGACCCTACTGTATCAGGTTTCTATTTATTTATATTGTTTACTATATCATATTAGAAAATTGTAATAGATAAATAAGCCATAAAGATGATACTAGTGAAATTATTTAAGGAGTATTTTGTCCATTCTCTAGACAAACTCTTGTCCACTGCCGAAGATACCACTACATGAATGAAGTATTTTATTCATTCTACAGTATACATGTATATCAGGTTTCTATGTTATTTATATTGTTTATTATGTCATATTAGATGAATTGTGATAGATAAGTAAACCACAGAATTGATATTAGCAAAATTATTGAAGTACAGAATTCAACTGGAATGGATTAATTGCATTTCAATTAATTTAATTGAGGAAAATTGACTGCAAACTAGCAAATCCAGATGCAAGCAAGGTCACGGAATGGATTAATCTCGTAAGTGGAGGTTCCACTGTGTGTGTGTGTGTGTGTGTGTGTGTGTGTGTGTGTGTGTGTGTGTGTGTGTGTGTGTGTGTGTGTGTGTGCGCGTGTGTGCATGTGTGCGTGTGTGTGTGCGCATGTGTTTGTGTGTGTGCGCGCGCATGTGTGTGCGTGCGCGTGTGTTTGTGTGTGTGCGCGCGCATGTGTGTGTGCGTGCGCATGTGTGTGTGTGCGTGTGTGTGTGTGCGCGTGTGTGTGTGTGTGTGTGTGTGTGTGTGTGTGTGTGTGTGTGTGTGTGTGTGTGTGTGTGTGTGTGTGTGTGTGTGTGTGTGTGTGTGTG
Organism: Cherax quadricarinatus; assembly: GCF_026875155.1. Classification (NCBI taxonomy): domain Eukaryota; kingdom Metazoa; phylum Arthropoda; class Malacostraca; order Decapoda; family Parastacidae; genus Cherax; species Cherax quadricarinatus. The sequence continues at coordinate 36,010,710 of NC_069449.1, read as the reverse complement.
TGTGTATATATATAAATATATATATATATATTTTTTTTTTTTTTAACAAGTCAGCCGTCTCCCACCGAGGCAGGATGACCCAAAAAAAGAAAGAAAATCCCCACCTATGGAATTTGTGCATGGGGCTCAACAGCAAGTAACCATCTCAGACCACTAATTACCCAACAAAAGGCTGCAGTTAGAATGATAACAAATTCTCACTACAGGCAGCACACTCCACCAATATTCAATACACTCAACCTACTCACCATACAAAACATCCATACTTATTACTGCACCTATTACATACATAGAACACTCAACTCTGATATTAACCCTCCCCTCAAACATCTCCTTGCCAACCTCAACAGAACACATGACCTTATAACACAAGGCACAGATCACTCTTTGATATTCCTCGTGTCCATCTCACGCTATGCAAAAACTCAATGCACATAAAAGGCCCTAAAATCTGGAATTCATTACCTGTAAATATAAAAGAAACACTACCTGTTTATAAATTCAAGTCTCTTCTCAAAGATCACTTACTCACCCAAAACCAAATAAATACTGAATAACTGAACCTTATAAATTGTATATCTTAAATGTTTCTCACAATTATATCACATAAATGTTAAACCTAAAACCCAATCTAACTTTATTATTTTTTAAATACACTACCTAACAGAATACTCCATTCTACTGAATTTATAACAATGACCTGTCTTTGTAATACTCACTTGTGCTTTATAGTAATCAGTTTACATTAATGTTTTTTCACTGATTTCATCATTGCTTAGTTAATCTTAAGTTAATTTTAAGCCAGCCCGTAATGCTATGCATAGTATAAGTGGCTTTGGCATGCTGCTCTTATCTGTATTTTTTTGTGTACCTCTGTAAGTGTGCTCAAATTATAAATAAATAAATAAATAAATAAATAAATCATTCAACACTTTCACCACACTCACACATTATCACTGTTTTTGCAGAGGTGCTCAGAATACAACAGTTTAGAAGCATACACATATAAAGATACACAACATATCCCTCCAAACTGCCAATATCCCAAACCCCTCCTTTAAAGTGCAGGCATTGTACTTCCCATTTCCAGGACTCAAGTCCGACTATATGAAAATAACCGGTTTCCCTGAATCCCTTCACTAAATATTACCCTGCTCACACTCCAACAGATCGTCAGGTCCCAAGTACCATTCGTCTCCATTCACTCCTATTAACATGCTCACGCATGCTTGCTGGAAGTCCAAGCCCCTTGCCCACAAAACCTCCTTTACCCCCTCTCTCCAACCCTTTCGAGGACGACCCCTACCCTGCCTTCCTTCCCCTATAGATTTATATGCTTTCCATGTCATTCTACTTTGATCCATTCTCTCTAAATGACCAAACCACCTCAACAACCCCTCTTCTGCCCTCTGACTAATACTTTTATTAACTCCACACCTTTTCCTAATTTCCACACTCCGAATTTTCTGCATAATATTTACACCACACATTGCCCTTAAACAGGACATCTCCACTGCCTCCAACCCTCTCCTCGCTGCTGCATTTACCACCCAAGCTTCACACCCATATGAGAGTGTTGGTACTACTATACTTTCATACATTCCCTTCTTTGCCTCCATAGATAACGTTTATGAAGGGGTTCAGGGAAACCGGCAGGCCGGACTTGAGTCCTGGAGATGGGAAGTACAGTGCCTGCACTCTGAAGGAGGGGTGTTAATGTTGCAGTTTAAAAACTGTAGTGTAAAGCACCCTTCTGGCAAGACAGTGATGGAGTGAATGATGGTGAAAGTTTTTCTTTTTCGGGCCACCCTGCCTTGGTGGGAATCGGCCAGTGTGATAAAAAAAAAAAAAAAAAAAAATATATATACCTCAACGCACCACTCACCTTTTTTCCCTCATCAATTCTATGATTAACCTCATCCTTCATAAATCCATATATATATATATATATATATATATATATATATATATATATATATATATATATATATATATATAATATATATATATATATATATACATATATATATATATACACACACACATACACACAGTGGTGCCTTGAGTTACGAGTGTCCCAAGTTACGAGTTTTCCGTGTTATGAGCAGTCACTCGGTCGAGTTTTTACTTGGAGTTGCGAGCCAAAATCCAAGTTATGAGCGAGCTTCAGATATGCCACCACCACTTGGCGGTGTATCTGAAGTCAAATCCAACTTTGTACCCAGAGGAATGTCAGGTACTTCATCCCATCCCACATGCTCTTCCAAGACATAGCTGGAAGGATAATACTCCCACACTAATCCCAGATTGTAGTGAGGCACCTCATCCCATGTTTGGCTCTCGTATAAATCCAGGGAAGAGGTAACCTCCATTTTAACACTCCGAGTTTTTCCAGAAACATTAAGGTGGGTAGAGTACTGATAGTGGTGGGTAAGAGATAAGATAAGATAAGATTTCGTTCGGATTTTTAACCCCGGAGGGTTAGCCACCCAGGATAACCCAAGAAAGTCAGTTCGTCATCGAGGACTGTCTAACTTATTTCCATTGGGGTCCTTAATCTTGTCCCCCAGGATGCGACCCACACCAGTCGACTAACACCCAGGTACCTATTTGCTGCTAGGTGAACAGGACAATAGGTGTAAGGAAACGTGTCGGAATTTCCACCCGCCAGGAATCGAACCCGGGCCCTCCGTGTGTGAAGCGGGAGCTTTAGCCACCAGACCACCGGGTGGAGTAGTGATGGTGGTGGGTGGAATAGTGATGGTGGTGGGTGGAGTAGTGATAGTGGTGGGTGGAGTAGTGAAGGTGGTGGGTGGAGTAGAGATGGTGGTGGGTGAGTGGATGGGGTAGTAGAGATGGTGGTGGGTAGAGTAGTGATGGTGGTGGGTGGAGTAGTGATGTGGTGGGTGAGTAGTGAAGGTGGTGGGTGGAGTAGTAGATGGTGGTGGGTGGAGTAGAGATGGTGGTGGGTGGAGTAGAGATGGTGGTGGGTGGAGTAGAGATGGTGGTGGGTGGAGTAGTGATGGTGGTGGTGGAGTAGTGATGGTGGTGGGTGGAGTAGTGATAGTGGTGGGTGGAGTAGTGATGGTGGTGGGTGGAGTAGAGATGGTGGTGGAGTAGAGATGGTGGTGGGTGGAGTAGAGATGGTGGTGGGTAGAGTAGTGATGGTGGTGGGTGGAGTATGATGGTGGTGGGTGGAGTAGAGATGGTGGTGGGTGGAGTAGAGATGGTGGTGGGTGGAGTAGGATGGTGGTGGGTGGATTAGTGATGGTGGTGGGTAGAGTAGTGATGGTGGTGGGTGGAGTAGTGATAGTGGTGGGTGGAGTAGTGAAGGTGGTGGGTGGAGTAGAGATGGTGGTGGGTGGAGTAGAGATGGTGGTGGGTGGAGTAGAGATGGTGGTGGGTGGAGTAGAGATGGTGGTGGGTGGAGTGGTGATGGTGGTGGGTGTAGTGATAGTGGTGGGTGGAGTAGTGATAATGGTGGGTGAAGTAGTGAGGGTGGTGGGTGTAGTAGTGAGGGTAGTGATCTCCAAGGTAATTACGCTTTATAAAACCAGTCGAGAACAACATCCAGTATTGGGCCCCTACTTAAACAAGATGGGTCCTACACAGATGACAGCAAGGAAATGAGTGAGCTACTCAAGTCCCAATATGACTCAGTTTTTAGCAAACCGCTAACCAGACTGAGAGTCAAAGATCAAAACAAATTTTTTATGAGAGAGCCACAAAATTTGGTTAACACAGGCCTATCCGATGTTATCCTGACGCCAAATGACTTCGAACAGGCGATAAATGACATGCCCATGCACTCTGCCCCAGGGCCAGACTCATGGAACTCCGTGTTCATCAAGAACTGCAAGAAGCCCCTATCACGAGCCTTTTCCATCCTATGGAGAGGGAGCATGGACACGGGGGTCGTCCCACAGTTACTAAAAACAACAGACATAGCCCCACTCTACAAAGGGGGCAGAAAAGCAACAGCAAAGAACTACAGACCGATAGCACTAACATCCCATATCATAAAAATCTTTGAAAGGGTCCTAAGAAGCAAGATCACCACCCATCTAGAAACCCATCAGTTACACAACCCAGGGCAACATGGGTTTAGAACAGGTCGCTCCTGTCTGTCTCAACTATTGGATCACTACGACAAGGTCCTAAATGCACTAGAAGATAAAAAGAATGCAGATGTAATATATGCAGA